>OY987195.1:10584634-11022687 GCA_963920755.1 Cartodere bifasciata
ATATCTTTTTAATAAGTAAAGTAAATAATAATAAATTGGTGCAAGACACGTAAAAGTCATGGTGTCTCTAAACGAGAAATAACAGATAAAAATCCTAGTGCAAAGTGGCCATCAATCTAAGTTCATTTTTATTTAGTACCATTCACAATGAATTAGCGTGGTAAGAGCTCATGCAAGCTAATTCATTGTGAATGGTATATCCCAAATACATATTTCAAGCTTTTACAAGCTACCTTAATTCTTACCGCAAGCAAGCTAATTTTCATTGTGAATCCAACTTAAGTTTCTAAATGTCTTATTAAAATTCATGTAGGTATCAAAACTAAAAAAATGTACAGGTTTTGCAAAAAAAATACCTTTCTTTTGAACTGAAAAAAAATTGGGTAATTAAAAAAATTATCTTGGCTAAATTTGCAGCCTTATTCAATAAATAAAATAAAAAATATGTTTATATATTGAATATAACTTAAAAGTCCATTCATTGTGGTCCTTCAGCCATAAGTATTTCATATTTTTGAAATCAGCATATAAAATAATAGTCTTATTGCCAATAATTTACAGGTTAGTACCTACAGGCAGTTCCACTTTCACCAGGAAATAAAAAAACATTTCCGAAAACTTACTTTCTCGATTTGGTGTCACTGCCTGTCACAGTACCTAACACTTTAAAAATTTGGGGTTTGTTTTTGGGATTTTTATTATTCTTATACCTTTAAAAATAAAATACACAATTCGATCGAGAAGGTACTCATGCGAAAAAAATAGTAGTAATTGTGTAAATGACTAGAGGTATTATAAATAGTAGTAGGTCTTTCCCGCCGTTGTTGACCAAAATCGCGGTCGGTATACTTGGTAAACTAAATGATCACCAGCAGCACAATGATATGTGTCAATCTGACGCATATCTGACGTTTCCCAAGTATAACGACCGCGATTGGAATCAACGGCGGGAAAGATCTATAGTCCAAAAGTCAAACCGGTAAACCAAAATGAAAGTGTAACAATTATTTTTTAGGACAACGAACGTTGTCTGTGAAAATTTGCGGCATTCCATTAAATTTATGTTTAAAAATTATAAAATATTGGACATTTTCACCTTACTTTATTATATTACTTATTTGCTTCATTTTAATTTGGCGCCAAATGAAATGAAAATGTTTACCCCAGGAATGTCTCTACCTTTTATTATAGCGAAGCGACGTTATTTTATTATCTATACGCACGACACCTAGCGTTCAAAGGCTGAACCCTAAAGTTATTTAAAACACATGTGTTGAGTACTTGCAACGTTGCCGGCTTGTTTTGAATTTCATCTTCTGTCGGCCCGCACCTCCTGTCGGCTACCAGCTCTTTACAGTTACAAGCGGTGTCGGCTTCTACCTATGTCGGTGCCTGGCAGTGCGTTCGATATGATCTCGGATCTGATGTATAATTTTCAAAATCCTTATTTTTCCAATTTTCCTTTTGAAAAAACATACACAAACATTAAAGTAAAAATATATTTAATGTTTCCGCATCTATGGGTTAATAGTCTTGCATAATGCGCATGATATTTGCATCATATTCACATCACACGATAGCTTCGCTTGGTCCAAAGCAGTGGAACAGCGTTTTTAGACGATGCGATGACTCGGAAATATGGTCTTCCCTCGTTCACATGAAAACTACACGAAGCGAGTGCGAAGCGGATCTCGGATATCGGGCTCCTGAGTATATTCCAGCGGGGTGATTAAGTAATATCGCTCGCTCTAGCTCGATATCCGAGATCCGCTTCCCACTCGCTTCGTGTAGTTTTCATGTGAACGTGGGATGACCATATTCTAGACCAGTGATTCTGACCCATTAAAGTAAATAATTTTGGGTGGCGTCAGTGGGAATGAATAGTGCTTCGTTAGTGCTTTTAAGTGCTTTAAAAAATTTCGTTAGTGCTTTAATAATAAATACCCCAAAAATAATTCAAAAAATTAAGTGGGAAGCTGACCCCCCAAAATTATCAAAAAATAATAAATTTGGGCTTAAACGATCGACAATTTAAAAAGGATTTTAGTGCTTTAAAAATTTTTGTTTGTGCTTTTAATACAAATGAAAAAAATCAAAAAAAACACAAGAAAACGTGAAGCCAGCCCCTCAAAGTTATCCAAATTTTATGATTTTTGGCGCAAAATGTTACTAGTGGCGTCAAACTAGCATGAAAAACCTTAAAATCTCTAACTTTGGGGAAACTCAATGGATTGACTTCATTTTTTTTGTAAAACGTTCAGAATTAAATTCAAATCACTAATAATAACTAAAATGGCGCCGCTAGTCTTTCCTGAATTTTTTATACTCTTTGCAAACTGTATCTCGCTTATTATTAAATCTACAGAAAAAATCATTCTTATGAAAATTAAAGGGAATAAAATTTTGTAATAAAAAAAATATTACCTCCCCCCCCGAGCTCTGCCCCCTTATAGCCCCCCAAATTATAAGTAATTTTTATTTATGCTTATTTTTAATTTTTAAATTCAAATTTTTTTTCCCTTTGATTTTCATAGAAATAATTTTTTCTGTAAATTTAATAATAAGCGAGATACAAATTTTTCCAAGTTAAGGGGGCATAGTGGGGGAGCATTTTTTTTTAAATTTAGTTAATAATGAATGTTTTTTTTGTTTCTTAAAAAATAAGCATGAAAAAAAAATATTTAAAACTTGGGGGGCTATAAGGGGGCAGAGGTCGGGGGGGGGGGGAGGTAATATTTTTTTTATTACAAAATTTTATTCTCTTTAATTTTCATAAGAATGATTTTTTTCTGTAGACTTAATAATAAGCGAGATACAGTTTGCGAAGAGTATAAAAAATTCAGGAAGGACTAGCGGCGCCATTTTAGTTTTTATTAGTGATTTAAATTTATTTCTGAACGTTTTGCAAAAAAAATGAAGTCAATCCATTGAGTTTCCCCAAAGTTAGAGGTGAAATGTTAATTTGACGCGACTATACAAATTTATCGTATTGTTTAGTGCTTTTAAAATATTCGTTGGTGCTTTTAATACAAACCCTCAAAAAAATAAATAAAAAAAGTGTGAACCTGGCCCCCAAAAATAACCCAAAAATAATAAATTTGGTCTTAAACGATCGAAAATTTAAATATATGTTTAGTGCTTTATGAAAAGATGAAAAAAATCAAAAATACCCAAAAAAAAACGTGATGCCAGCCCCTTAAAATTATCCAAATTTAATAATTTTGGGCGCAAAATGTTACAAATTTGTTGTATTATTTAGTGCTTTTAAAATATTCGTTAGTGCTTTAAAAATAAACTTCCCAAAAATAAAAATAGATGAAGGTGTGAAGCAGGCTCCCAAAAATTAACCAAAAATAATTTATTTGAGCTTAAATGATCGGGAATTTTAAAATATCTTTAGTATTTTAAAAATTGCTCTTAAGTATCAATAAAATTTAAAAAAAAAACCCAAAAATTGTCCGACATTTTCAATTTTAAGCGCAAAATTTATTTAACATTAAGTGCTTCAAAATATTTTCTTTATTTATTTATTAGTAGGTATAATTATTCAATTTAATAAAATTATCCTGTACATTTTTAGATTAAGTCATACAAAAATGCCCTTTATTTTTTTAAATTTAAGAATTTTAAACGGTTTAAAAAAGCTATAGGTATATCGCAAAGAATTAAAAAATAAATTCCAAATAAAGCTTGCAGATTTTTTCAACGTTTTAATACCCAGTTGGTTAGTTAAATATAAACAATTATTAAAAGTTAAAATATTTTATTTTAACATTGTAATAAACAATAAAAAAAAAATACAAAAAAAATGTAAAAACTAAGTAGGTATAAAAAATATGTACGTAAAAAAAATAAGATAAACAAACAACAACAAACTTTTCGGCATCTTAAATGAAAAAAAAAATTATCTTTTTTGTAATGCGTGGAAATTTTTTGTTTTATAAACACAATTAGTACCAAACATAATTTAGTTAAAAGATGATGGTTATTGGCAATTTAAAAGAACTCAGGTACAATGGTATTCTTACAATATTTTACAATGCATAAACATACAGAGTAGGGTTGCCTTTGCATTTATTTTTTACACCTAAGAAACTTTTTTTTTATTTTTGGAAGGTACGTTTATAAAGCACCAACAAATATTTTAAAAGCACTAAATAATACAATAAATTTGTAACATTTTGCGCCCAAAATTATAAAATTTGGATAATTTTGAGGGGCTGGCTTCACGTTTTTTCGGGTATTTTAGATTTTTTCATTTTTTCTAAGAGCACTAACAAAAATTTTTGAAGCACTAAACATATTTTTAAATTTCCGATCGTTTAAGACCAAATTTATTATTTTTGGGTTATTTTTGGGGGCCAGGTTTACACTTTTTTTATTTATATTTTTGAGAGTTTATATTAAAAGCACCAACGAATATTTTAAAAGCACTAAACAATACGATAATTTGTAACATTTTGCGCCAAAAATCAAAAAATTTGGATAACTTTGAGGGGCTGGCTTCACGTTTTTTTGTGTTTTTTTGATTTTTTTCATTTGTATGAAAAGCACAAACCAAGCTTTTGAAGCACTAAAGTACTTTTTAAATTGTCGATCGTTTAAGCCCAAATTTATTATTTTTTGATAATTTAGGGGGGCCAGCTTCCCACTTTATTTTTTGAATTATTTTTGGGGGGTTTATTTTTAAAGCACCAACGAAATTTTTTAAAGCACTTTAAAGCACTATTCATTCCCACTGACGCCCCCCAAAATTTTTCACTTTAATGGGCCGGTCTCACAGATCTCCATATTTTCGAGTCATCGCATCGTCTAAAAACGCTGTTCCACTGCATAGGACCAAGCGAAGCTATCGTGTGATGTGAATATCATGCGCATTATGCAAGACTATTACCCATAGATGCGGAAACATGAAATATATTTTTACTTTAATGTTTGTGTATGTTTTTTCAAAAGGAAAATTAAAAAAATAAGGATTTTGCAAATTATACATCAGATCCGAGATCATATCTTGCATTTAAATAAACAAATTAACAAAATTTCAAACAATGATGGTCATATGAAATTAAATTTTACACAAACAAATAATTTTAAACTTCTTATTTTCTTCTTAGCGCTGCAGACAAAAACGGCCACATTTAAATTCTCGTTAAAAAATTTATTATTACATTTTTTTATCGTATCTAAATATAATCAATCTGAGAAAAGTGAAAAATGGTTTATATGAAAAAAATTAGACATTAAAATGCGGTTTTCATCAGTCAAAAAAACAAAAAAATAGGTGTAACCCGCCAATACTATCAAAAACATAACATAACACACTGTATACTATTTGGGTACGTGGGTTTCCTCTTAAGCTTAAAGCTTAAATTTAAAAAAAAAGTTAAATAAAAAATTATAAAGTTAAGTAAAAAATTACCACCAATTTTCAATGGGGCTGCGCTCTGAAAAAATTGCCCGATTTTTTAATTTTTAACAATAAAAGTGCCCATCAGTGACATACAATCAAGTGCGCAAGATCAATCGATCAATTCCTTGTTTTAATTGGTAAATTATAAAATATGGAGGATATCGCATGAGTTCTCGGTAATACGTATTTTAGTTTTAAGAGATTCTAGTTCCCAACAAATGTCAAACTTCCCATATCGCTTCGTGTGATACTCCGTTATTACTGTCCAGGGTAATTACGGAATATCGCTTCGTACGAAACCTACATAAGAAGACCATTAGGTTTCGTACGAAGCGATATTCAGTAATTACTCCGCTCGATATCCGAGATTCGCTTCGCACTCGCTTCGTGTAGTTTTCATGTGAACGAGGGAAGACCATATTTTCGAGTCATCGCATCGTCTAAAAACGCTGTTCCACTGCTTTGGACCAAGCGAAGCTATCGTGTGATGTGAATATGATGCAAATATCATGCGCATTATGCAAGACTAAACCCATAGATGCGGAAACATGAAATATATTTTTACTTTAATGTTTGTGTATGTTTTTTTTTTTCAAAAGGAAAATTGGAAAAATAAGGATTTTGAAAATTATACATCAGATCCAAGATCATATCTTGCATTAAAATAAACAAATTAACAAAATTTCAAACAATAATAGGCATATGAAATTAAATTTTACACAAACAAATAATTTTAAACTTCTTATTTTCTTCTTAGCGCTGCAGAAAAAACTGTCAACGACCACATTTAAATTCTCGTTAAAAAAATGTATTATTACATTTTTTTACCGTATCTAAATATAATCAATAATAAGGGAAATATGGCGACCCCTCATAATCTGAGAAAAGTGAAAATTGGTTTATATGAAAAAGACATCGAAATGCGGTTTTCATCAATGAAAAAAACAAAAAATAGGTGTAACGTGTAACCCGCCAATACTCATTAAAAACATAACACACTGTACACTATTTGGGTACGTGAGTTTCCTCTTTGCTTAAGTTTTAAAGAAAAGTTAAATAAAAAATTATAAAGTTAAGTAAAAAATTACCACAAATTGTCAATAAGGCTGCGCCTTCTGAAAAAATTTCTAGGTTAACCCAGACCCTTAAGCAGGGGCTTAAGGGTTAGGTCGGCGCCCCTTTAATTAATCGATTTAACCCGCTCTCGTAATTTTAAAACTAATAAAAACAATTGAGAGGTAGAAGGTAAATAAGTAAAAATAAAAATTTTATAAAGTAAAAAAGCATTATACAGGGTGTTACTAAATATCTAGGAAAAAATTTAGGGGGTAATTCCTGAACCCATTTTAAGAAAAAAAGTTTATATAAACATATGTCCGAAAATCCTTCTTTTCTGAGATACAGGGTGCCAAAGTTTCTAAAAAAAACTTTTTTTTAAAGATTATCTAAAAACTGGACCAGATATTTATTTGAAACCTATCACGGGTAATTTTCTTGCCCTAAGGCATAAAGTGCGGTAGAAAAAAATAAAAAATTTAAGTGGCACATTTGGGAGTACCATAAGAGTTGTTCACCCCCAACTTTTTTGTGTGTTACTTTTTTGATATTTTCATAAAATAATTGGAAGCCTTAGAGTATGATGTTTAAAATTAATGTCTTGTTCTTTTTTCATAAAACCAACCGTTTTTGAGAAAAAAAGTTGCAACACCCTGTATTTAAACTAACAGAAAAATAATAATTTTACTCAAGATACATCAAAATAACAGAAATATAAATTATAATTTGTATGAATAGGAGAAAATTGCCGATTTTTTAATTTTTAACAATAAAATTGCCCATCAGTGACATACAATCAAGTGCGCATGACCAAACGACCATCAATTCCTTGTTTTAATTGGTAAATTAGAAAATATGGAGGAAATCGCATGAGTTCTCGGTAATACGTATTTTAGTTTTAAGAGATTCGAGTTCCCAACAAATGTCAAACTTCCCACATCGCTTCCCATATCGCTTCGTGTGATACTCCGTTATTACTGTCCATCGGGGTGATTGCGGAATATCGCTTCGTACGAAACGTAATGGTCTTCTTATGTAGGTTTCGTACGAAGCGATATTCCGTAATCACCCCGCTGACCAATCATTATGACTCCGTGAAGCCACGGAGTCTTTATGATTGGTCAAGTTCGGATCATGATCCTGTGATCCATGAGCAATGGAAAACAGACCAGTGATTCTGACCCATTAAAGTAAAAAAAATTGGGGGGCGTCAGTGGGAATGAATAGTGCTTCGTTAGTGCTTTAAAGTGCTTTAAAAAATTTCGTGTGCATTTGCAAGTTTGTTTTCTAAAACCAAAGAAGCAGTACCAAATGGCTATGTGTACTGTCGTGTAACTTTGTGACAAGAAAAATCATCACACGGGGCTTAAAATGTGCCAGCCTAAATTATTAACACAACATTAGAAAGCATTAATCATATGGCAATAATTTTACTACAAGCAACTTTACGTTTACTCTAGGAAGTTAATACAAAACAATGTTTTTACATTTCAAACCTCAAAAAGCAAATAAATCGGACGCGCCCTCAGTAGTCGAAGTCTCTAGATGCCGAAGTCTCTAGAAAGCACAAAGCTCTACTAGTAGAAGTCGATAAAAGATTATAACCAAAACAAGCCGGCAACGTTGCATTGCAATGCAGATTTACATAAGCAAAAGGAATGTTGCAGAACCTGGACGATAGATGTCGTTAGTAGAGGTATTATAGTGGGTCACTGAGATGGTATTTATTTTAGGAATTTATTAAAGAAAACGATTTTTTTTCTAATTTAAATTATTATGTAAATGGCTCTCTAAATTTACATACATTAGCTGGGGGTTACTTATTCTCAGATAATTGTCTGCTTTATATTTTTCTTTCTTGTGTTTGATATAATTTATTATCTAATAAATAAAGAAGTTAGTTTTTAAATTAAAAAAAAAAAAAAAACATCATACATAAGGAGTAATAATTATCTATTACATACATATTTATAAATTTTTACCCATATCACTAGGTATTACAAAATCATCAGTCTTTTAATTGTATAAAATAATATGTACTTACAAATAAAAAGGTAATTATTAATTTGTAGTATAGTTACCTAAGCAAGACGGGTGTGAAGCTATCCACAAAAAGTTATCCACAGAATTTAAGAGTGGTGCTAATGTGTACGCGCCATTCCCTTCTTCTTGTTCATTTGTGGATAACTTTTAAACGTCCATATCTTTTTTAAAATCAAATTTTATTTTTTCTAATTGCATCGCAAATAATAGTTTTATTTAAAACATGCTTATAATAAAGTCGTATTTTTAAGTAAATAAAATACAAATATACAGTTCAATATAAATGTATATAAATATTATTTCAGACAAAAACCAGGTTTTTTTAAAATTTTTGTCGGGTACATTAAATAGGTACTTATAATCAATACTGCATTTTTTATTTTTCTTGGAAACAAGATGTTAAGGTGTTTTTTTTTCTTTAAAAATTGGCATGTTAGGTACTTATTAACAGAAATTCCCACTAACGCATTTTTGTTTTATTTTTTTCTACAAAAACCGCACATACGATTTCAATTAAATTTTTTTTAGGGGTGCTTTAGGTACTAATAATCAATACTGTATTTTTTATTTTTCTTGGAAATGAGATATTAAGGTGTTTTTTTTTTTTTTTAAATTGGCATGTTAGGTACTTATTAATAGAAATTCCCACTAACGCAGTTTTGTTTTATTTTTTTCTACAAAAACCGCACATACAATTTTAATTAAATTTTTGTTGGGGTGCTTTAGGTACTAATAATCAATACTGTATTTTTTATTTTTCTTGGAAATGAGACGTTAAGGTGTTTTTTTTTCTTTAAAAATTTGCATGTTAGGTACTTATTAATATATATATTAATACTAACGCATTTTTGTTTTATTTTTTTCTACAAAAACCGCACATACAATTTTAATTAAATTTTTGTTAAAAAAATTTAATTAAAATTGTATGTGCGGTTTTTGTAGAAAAAAATAAAACAAAAATGCGTTAGTGGGAATTTCTATTAATAAGTACCTAACATGCCAATTTTTAAAGAAAAAAAAACACCTTAACGTCTCATTTCCAAGAAAAATAAAAAATACAGTATTGATAATAAGTACCTAAAGCACCCCTAAAAAAAATTTAATTAAAATTGTATGTGCGGTTTTTGTAGAAAAAAATAAAACAAAACTGCGTTAGTGGGAATTTCTATTAATAAGTACCTAACATGCCAATTTTTAAAGAAAAAAAAACACCTTAATATCTCATTTCCAAGAAAAATAAAAAATACAGTATTGATTATTAGTACCTAAAGCACCCCTAAAAAAAATTTAATTGAAATCGTATGTGCGGTTTTTGTAGAAAAAAATAAAACAAAAATGCGTTAGTGGGAATTTCTATTAATAAGTACCTAACATGCAAATTTTTAAAGAAAAAAAAACACCTTAACGTCTCATTTCCAAGAAAAATAAAAAATACAGTATTGATTATTAGTACCTAAAGCACCCCTAAAAAAAATTTAATTGAAATCGTATGTGCGGTTTTTGTAGAAAAAAATAAAACAAAAATGCGTTAGTGGGAATTTCTATTAATAAGTACCTAACATGCCAATTTTTAAATAAAAAAAAACACCTTAACGTCTCATTTTCAAGAAAAATAAAAAATACAGTATTGATTATTAGTACCTAAAGCACCCCTAAAAAAAATTTAAATAAAATCGTATGTGCGGTTTTTGTAGAAAAAAATAAAACAAAAATGCGTTAGTGGGAATTTCTATTAATAAGTAACATGCCAATTTTTAAAAAAAAAAAAAACACCTTAACGTCTCATTTCCAAGAAAAATAAAAAATACAGTATTGATTATTAGTACCTAAAGCACCCCTAAAAAAAATTTAATTGAAATCGTATGTGCGGTTTTTGTAGAAAAAAATAAAACAAAAATGCGTTAGTGGGAATTTCTATTAATAAGTACCTAACATGCAAATTTTTAAAGAAAAAAAAACACCTTAACGTCTCATTTCCAAGAAAAATAAAAAATACAGTATTGATTATTAGTACCTAAAGCACCCCTTAAAAAAATTTAATTGAAATCGTATGTGCGGTTTTTGTAGAAAAAAATAAAACAAAAATGCGTTAGTGGGAATTTCTATTAATAAGTAACATGCCAATTTTTAAAGAAAAAAAAACACCTTAACGTCTCATTTTCAAGAAAAATAAAAAATACAGTATTGATTATTAGTACCTAAAGCACCCCTTAAAAAAATTTAATTGAAATCGTATATGCGGTTTTTGTAGAAAAAAATAAAACAAAAATGCGTTAGTGGGAATTTCTATTAATAAGTACCTAACATGCCCATTTTTAAAGAAAAAAAAAACACCTTAACATCTTGTTTCCAAGAAAAATAAAAAATGCAGTATTAATTATAAGTACCTATTTAATGTACCCGACAAAAATTTTAAAAAAACCTGGTTTTTGTCTGAAATAATATTTATATACATTTATATTGAACTGTATATTTGTATTTTATTTACTTAGAAATACGACTTTATTATAAGCATGTTTTAAATAAAACTATTATTTGCGATGCAATTAGAAAAAATAAAATTTGATTTTAAAAAAGATATGGACGTTTAAAAGTTATCCACAAATGAACAAGAAGAAGGGAATGGCGCGTACACATTAGCACCACTCTTAAATTCTGTGGATAACTTTTTGTGGATAGCTTCACACCCGTCCTAAGCAAGACGTATATTTTTAAAAGAAAATTAAATATTTAAAAAAAAGTAACTTAAAATTTGTTATAATTTTTTAAATTAATAACTTGTATAAGTGTAGGTCGTTAAGACTAGAAATTCAATTTTATAGATCTTCTAATCTGTGCTCCTAGAAGCTTTTATAAGTCATCTACATAGAGCTCCCGTCAATTCCACTAAATAGCACATCTACATGCATAAGGGCCCCATCGCATTTTAAAACTAAATGCAGTTTTGAATACTGGATAAATAGGGCTACAGGCGTATTATGGTTTTGTATAATTAAATCGCATATTTCTTTGTGTCCAAAAACCTTCAAAAATCATTATAATATTTTTGTGTTTTCAAGTCAGATTTTCGTCAAAAAAAAATAACCGATTTAAATGAACTATAATACGTTTTTATACCCCTATTTTTAGTTTTCAAATTTAATTTTATTCGATGTTGTAGAAAAAAAATATAATACACCTTGTTTGTAGCTATATTAAAAAGCAGCTAAAATAAACATTTAATTTGCAGTTTGCCATCAGTAATCCCTATACTTACTTTAATTATCTATGGAGATAAGGGTGGCAATTGGCACTGTTTTTGCATTTAATTAGTTTACGGGATTTAACAATTTAATGTGGGCCACACTGTAGTTGAAATTTATTTCATTTTCATCTGTTACTTATGTGGGCTAATCTTTAATATTGCCTAGTTACCAGGTAAAATGGCCCACAATCAAATTGTGGGAACCTACAGCAAAGATGCAATAAAAATAATTATATTTATCCCAAACATGGAAGCAAGAATATAATTGATACAAGAAATGCGAGGAAGTCGAAACCCGTCAAAGAATATATTCTTCGCAGATATTCTGATATTATAAGTCCCGAACTCGATTAATAGGTGTTTCGCCTTTTTAAGTAGAAGCTTGATTGGTTTTTTATATAATTTTCCATACATATTCTTCTTTTTTTTCCTTTGCCTTTAAGAATAGGACAAAAAAGAATTCTTTTTTGTAGGAAGTTTTATTTTGAATAGGAAATAATATATTTTTTGTAGCTTATTAACAATTAATAACGAAAAAAGGAATTTTTTTACCAGATAGCCTTTGTGGTCAGAAAAACACAAAAAATATTTTTTGTAAAAATTGTATTGTCACAAAAAATATCTTTTGCAAAAATTGTTTTAGCAAAGTCTTTAATTTCACCAAAATTAATTAAAATTAAGCTCATTAGTCATTACTTAGCGAATTGCAATAAGACTAATAAACGTGCTACACATTTAATTGTTTTTTTTTTGCTCAGCCATCATCTAATAAAAATGGTTTTTTGTTCGTTTTACTTTCATAACTTTTTTACCCTAAGTGATTATTACTATTTTATTAAGAAGTAAAGTTGCGGAGCGGACATTAAAAAACTTGACTTTTGATAAATAATAAAATGGGAAAAAGTATTTGCAATTTAATTACTTTGCTAACTTATGTACAAGAAAACTCAACAAATAATTCTTAGACATCTAGCGTTTAGAAGCTGAACCTCTACCTGTTCTATTATCAGTGGTATTCTGTAAGCAACGTTGCCAATTCGCTTAAATGTAGATAGAACTCCGACTTTTATCGACTTCTAGAGACTTCGACTACTGGAGCTTTGTGCTTTCTAGAGACTTCAGCTTTTAGAGACTTCGACTACTGGAGACGCCAATAAATCAACGTAGTTCCTTGGAAAAGTAAGTGTGTCTTACGATTGTCCAATGTCCAAAACTCAAGCCGTGGGAATAACAGCATTCAGAAATAGATCGCAATGTTGGTTTTTGAAATGCAGCTTCTAAAGAACACCAACTAAAGTAGCCCCAAAATTTAAAAACTGGAATAATCTGCACACAATAGATTTTTTTTTTACAACTGCATATGAAATGATGACATTTCTGACTTTTTAAAAGTTGGAAAATGTCACTTTATTAGTTTTATTAAGCTGTCACTTTCCACCCGGGCGGAAAGTAAGTACTTTCCGCCTGGGTAATGAAAACAAGTCGGATTTAACTCTTTTGTGGGAGCAAATCCTCTTCGGCCTTTTGCGCACACTCTTTTAATTCTGTACATTCGTCATCACTATCCGACATTATGTTTTTTTTTATATTAGTTGGTTTAAGACTTAAAAATAATGCAAGAAATGACGTTTTTTGAAAATTAAAAATAACTATTTTTTTACTTCGATGTCAAGCAATTCTAATGTAACCATGGTAATAAATTAAAAAAAAATAATCATGTTAACTAAGATGTTAACAATGAATAATATTAATTTGCAAAATTAAAGCTTTTTAAAATTAAACATAAACGTAAGCAGTTGTAAATAAAATAGTATACTAACCTCGGTGGAAATTTCCTTTCTGTCTCGAGAAATGGTTTATCGCGGCGCTACGCGCCTTGGTAAACCATCTTTTTCTCTCGACAGAAATGAAACCCTTTCCACCCACGGTAGTAATATACTATTGAAAGCTAAACACAAGGTAGGTTTAAGCTTACCAAAAAAGTTTGCCAATCATTATAATTTTTATGTTATCAAAGTGAAGTTATAAAAGCAGCAGGAAATATCTTTGCTTAAAGAAAAACTAAAATTTACACAACATTTTTTGCTTAAAATAGCTTGTAAACTTTTATAATCTATTTTTTGTTCATAAAATATTAAACTAAACCCAAAACTACAGTCTATCTTGTTAACTTTTTAATAAAATCGTACTTTTGCAAATTATATTTCTAATTCTGCTTGTTTTCTCTGTTTTTGTAATTTATTTTTATTTATAGTTGACATATGTCAAAAAATGTCACGGAGATGCAAAATTTTTTCTTCTTCTTTTTAAATATTCTGGCCTTATGTCTTTAAAAATTCAGCTAGTTTTAAACTGCGCATGCCCGCGTTTAAAAAAAATAATTTTTCGTAATTAATTTATTATTCGGCCTAGAAATTTTTAAAAAAATTGAGAGTTTGAAACTAATACTCCCAAAAACCCAAGGAATTAAAAAAAAAATGAAGAATTATCAACTTTTTACCTAGTCCAGGACTCTATTGTGTAATTGCCAAAGTATAAGTTAATTACTGCCTACGAAGGCAAAAAATAATTGTTGGGTAAGTAATTTTCAGGTATTTATCTGGATTCCGAGTAGGTACATACCATGTCTTTTCCTTAGAATTAATTAAGGGTTGATAATTAGTGCCGTAGGTAGATTTTACTTCTACCCTTATTTTTGAATTTAAGCAGAAGGTAATCCATTCGAATGTTAGTTTATTTTCAACCGTTCGTGTGTTAAATAATTTACAGCTATCGTGATTCAGAAATCTTACCAGTAGAAAATGTACTATTACTAATTGC
Organism: Cartodere bifasciata; assembly: GCA_963920755.1. Taxonomy (NCBI): domain Eukaryota; kingdom Metazoa; phylum Arthropoda; class Insecta; order Coleoptera; family Latridiidae; genus Cartodere; species Cartodere bifasciata. The sequence continues at coordinate 10,599,208 of OY987195.1, forward strand.
AAACGCAAGGAGATTGGCTAATCTTCAATTGATTCGTCGAAGAAGAAATTTGAGCAACCAAAGTCGACCCTTCGATTTACCGGACAGAAGATTTATTGAGTTATGTCGACTAAATAAGGTAGCCGGGTTATTGCCCCCCTTCAATTCATAATATAGGATCACGGATGGAACTGCACCCAATTTTGAAAATTGATGTCAAACAATGTTTTAAAAAGATTTTTGTGAATAAAAATTATCTGAAAAAATTCCTTCACCCCCTAAATAGCCTTCAAAGAGTAATAATCAATTACCTTGGAATTACACCAAATTTTGCAAAATAAGGTGCTAAACATTATCTCTTAATTTTTTTTCAAAAAACATTGTTTGCCCCTTTAAAGAGTCTCTCTTGTTTATGCGGTGAAGGATTTTTTTTAGAGGAAAAATGATAGGAAAAAGTTTTTTAACATCTTATTTTCTATCTATTTGCAAAATTTGATGGTAATCCAACGTGATATATATTTTTCGGGTGTAGGAATTTTTTCTGAGGAAAATTTTTAACGAAAATCATTTTAAAACCTTTTTTGACATTAAGTTGCAAAATTTGGCGCAGTTCCACCGTGATCTTACATAACGAAATAAAGGGGGCCGTAAACATGTATACATACGCCAATTTGAGGTTTTACATTTTGGACATCCAATTATAACATATTAAAAGGGCGGCCCTACCCAGAATTTTGTCGATGTCCCCACCTTAATTAGGACAGATTGACTGTATAATGCAATAATGCAATAAAATTTTGGTTGTTTATACAAATTGCTTATTAATAACAAAATACGTTAATAAGTAATAACAATATTTCATTTGTTATATTTTATATAACAATGTTAAACGGTTTTACAGAAAATAAGCATTAACAATCCTTTTCCTAGTTTCTAGACCCTCATTTAAAAACATCTATCGTATTTTTAGCTGTCCGATAAATCGAAGGGTCGACTTTGGTTTCTCAAACTTCTACTTCGTCGAATCAATTAAGATTAACCAATCTCCTTGCGTTTGCAATTAGTACGGGTAACATTTTCTGCTGCTAAGATTTCAGCATCACTATAGCTGTAAATTATCTAACACCACGAACGGTTGAAAATAAACTAACATTCGAATAGAAACCTTCTGCTTAAATCCAAAAATAAGGGTAGAAGTAAAACTACCTACGGCACTGATTGTTAACCCTAATTAATTCTAACAAACAAACATAGTATGTACTTACTCTATCCAGATAAAACAACAATCAGAAAAAAAGAGAGCTTCAAATTAACTTTAATGGAGTATTACTAAAACATAACTTTAACCCTACGTATCTTGGAGTATAACTTTGGGCAGTTCCCTATTGTATAATAATCATTTAGAAAAAGTGAGACAGAAAATCAAAACCAGAAACAATATTGTAAGTAAATTAGCGGGAACCAATTGGGGGCGGATGCTCATACTTTGAGAACAGCACTTGTATATTCTACGGCGGAGTACTGTTGCCCTGTTTGGATGAATAGTTGTCATGTAAACAAAATTGACAGACAATTAAACCAAACTATGAGAGTAATCACTGGTACAATAAAACCTACACCAACGCCTTGGTTGCCTGTGCTTTCTAACATAGCTCCACCTGACCTTAGAAGAAGACATGCAGCTAAAAGGGAATGGGATAAGGTTCAATTTAAGTTGGAAAAATTCCCCTTACATATTGACTTGCAGATGCTTCCACCTAACAGACTTAAATCAAGGAAGCCCATATGGCAAGAGAAGTTTATTCATCAGCCCGTTTCCATCACTGATATATGGAAAAATAAGTGGCAAGAAATTGATGATTTAACCAACAAAGAATTGATTGAAGATCCAACGAAGGTAATTCCAGGGTTTGATCAGCCCAGAAAAGTTTGGAGTATGGTTAATCGCCTTAGAACGTGTCACGGACGTTGTAATGATATGCTTTATAAATGGAATGCATTACCTAGCCCGCTTTGTGAATGTGGTGCATTGCCAGAAACATATTGTAGAAGAATGTCCAAACACTAAATTTGAGGGTGGTTTTCAAGAAATACACCAAATAACTCCAGAAACTTTGAATTGGAAATCAACCCTGAAACAGCTGTAACTCTTTCGCTGTGATTTATTGTACCACCACAAAGCAGAATCAGATTATCTGAAAACCATACCATGGGTGGATTTATGTAATACTTTACAAAAATCATCCCCTACTTCACACCCCATGCAACATTTGTTAAATACAGGGTGTTACCAAATAACTAGGAAAAAATTCAGGGGGTAATTCTTGAACCCATTTTAAGACAAAAAGTTCATATAAACATGTCCCCGAAAATCCTTCGTTTCTGAGATAAAGGGTGTCGAAGTTTCTCAAAAAAAATGTTAATCTTAAGATTACTAAGAAACTAAACCAGATATTTTTTTGAAATAATAATAAAAAAAAGAAATAAATTAACCCTTCATAGTTAACTATGTTTTATTTTCATTAAAATAAAAAAGCCAAACTTATAAAAGAAATTTTGTTGCCTTTTCGCAATGAATTTTTTTCTCGAAAACGGTTAGTTTTATGAAAAAAGAACAATACATTAATTTTAAAGATCATACTCTAGGGCTTCTAATTATTTCATGAAAATACCAAAAAAGTAACACACAAAAAAGTTGGGGATGAACAACCCTCATGGTACCCCCAAATGTGCCCCTTCCAATTATAATTTTTATTTTTTTTACCGCACTTTATGCCTTAAGGCAAGAATATTACCCGTGCTAAGTTTCAAATAAATATCTGGCTTAGTTTCTTGGTAGTCTTAAAAAAGTTTTTTTTTAGAAACTTTGGCACCCTGTATCTCAGAAACGAAGGATTTTCGGACACATGTTTATATGAACTTTTTTTCTTAAAATGGGTTCAGAAATTACCCCTTCCTAGTTATTTGGTAACACCCTGTATAACACGTTATTATTTTCAAAAATGACTTCAGCAACCCCGAATCACCTGAAATTCATACCATGGATGAATTTATGCGATAATTTACCGAAATCATCCCCTAATTCACACCCCATGCAAAATTTGTTAGATATAACATGTTACTATTATTAAAACTGACTCCAGCAACCCCAAATCACCTGAAATTCATTCCATGGGCGAATATTTACCCTAAATAAAAATTTAAAAAATATATATCCTCCACCCCCAATAAAAATAATTAAATATTTCTTATTAATGGCCAATATAACTTTATCAGTGCGGAGATATGTAAAAACAATGCTGTAGACAAATTTCTGCAAGAATGAAAAACATTCGATGTAACTTTTTATTTAAATATTGTCAAATATAACTATTTGTACTTTGTAATTTCTATACTAATGTTAAATGTAATACTTTATTATTTTGCATTGTTTAATGTTTTATATTTAAAGCTATATTTTCTATAATATTAGATACATTTTTGGTACTAGTAATTTTCCATTCTGTGACGCGTTTCCTGTTTTGGTTTAGGTACTTACTTGGAAAACGAGAAAATAAGTAACTTGAAAATGTTTATAAAAAATACGCCATAATTAAAAAGGTGTGTCTAAATCCCTTAATTTTAAGTAGAAGGATTTTTATCAATTTCTTATTGGTTTGTGTATACAAAATATTATTAGAGGCGGATACTTAGTCTTTTTTCTATATTGTTATTGATCAACGTCAATCATGATCCTTTGATCTCTAATTTAGGTATTGTATCCAAAAACTTATAAATTCGTAGGTAAAATCAGGCAGTTCCTGTCAGAAAAGTTAATTGTAAGCAGCCCAATAGTTATGGTCAAATAATTGTCTACTAGATCCATCTTAAGTGACCAAGTTGTATATGTTTAAGAGAAATGTTAAGCAGAGATTTGTAAAGCAGAAACTATGTTTGAAGTTAAGATGCTTAAGAAGTATAAAAATGTAAGTTTTATTATTTTATTAGTTAAGTTTTAATATTTAGTAGTTGTTCTGACTCTTTTCAATCATTTAATAAATTATTATAAAATCTCTGTGTTACTCTACTGCTGTATAAGATCCGAGAACCTACAATCCCTAGAACTAGAACTACATCTATATAGTCTTTTTGTAATAAGTCAATTGGGCCGTATAGATGTTGACAATATTTTTTTCTGAAGAAAATATTGGTATTTTTAACAGTTCACCCTGAGGCCAAATTATAGATAATTTTCCACTGTATAATTTTGGTAATAACTCCAAACAGCATAAGAGGCATAGAAAAAAAGATATGGGCCAAAAACTGTTTTTCGTGACCTTTAACCTCGAATATCCCGTGACGCAGTCACCCTTGAGGTGGTGACTTTTAAGGCAACTTTTAGAATGATACACAAAGGTGTATGCAAAAATTCAGCCAGCTGTCTCAAATTCTGAGGTTGGCCCACTATTTTTGATAACTGGGTTATAAGTAAATATCAAATTTCTTAGAAGGTGAGTGCAATTTTCAGCAAAGGAATTTTTCCTCCATCCTTTATTTTCATTTTTTATAATAAAAAATCACGTATTGCCCCCTTTTTTTAACTCTTTTAAGGCCGATGAAGTAAGCAACCCCTTACGAAATTGTCCCAATAGGAACTTTTAAAAATAATTGTACCTAAATACAGAGTTTTTCTTTGATGGGCAATTAAGTAACTACTTAAGCCCAAATTGTGGGAAATTTTAAGCTCTATAATTTTGGTAATAACTCCAAATAGCATTAGACGCACATGGAAGTTATTATGGACCAAATACGATTTTTCGTGATCTTTGACCTGGAATAATGCAATACTCGATTCTTCTCGCTCTATTAAATTTGACATTAAAAAAAGAAACTAGAGTGGGTTAAGTCAGCGGGTGCGTTAGTTTAGCGGGTGGGTTAGATCTGCGAGTGGGTTACAGCAATGAACCGGTTAGATTTTTCTATAAAATGCCGACATTTAATGGGATACTCCTCGCAGTAATACGACAATAATTAATAAAATTAAAAAAAAAACCATTTTTTAATATTATTTAAAAAAATCTGCGAAGAGGCCAAACTATTAACTCTCTCATAACAAAAAATGAATTTTTTTAGCGAAAGCATAAATAATAAGGACACTGACGTTTAGGATTTAATTAGGCTTTAGAAAGATGCATTTGTTTTGATTTTTTTTGCAAAGCCACCTTGACCGAGCCCAGACTTACGTGACTTAGAACTTTTATATCACCAAAAATCTTTCATTTGGCCTTTTTTGTCTAAAAAGACAAAAAAAAAACAAAAAATACTTTTTAATACAAAATTTAATTTTCTTTTATTTTTATAACTTCATTATTTTTTGTAAATTGAGAAATAACGAAGATATGGCTTTTTTTTTAATTGGGGGGCTTATGTGGGGTCGGACAAAAAAAACTTTTAATTACTTTTTGTAAAGAATTAAAAGGTGCTTTAAAATTACAATGAAAAAAATTGTACATTTTATAATAACCGAAATATGAATTTTTTTCCAGTTGGGGGGCTCTGGAGCCCCCTTTGTCATTATCTGATTTTTCTCAAAAACAATCCCAACCAAGATTTTAATAGGAACGATTTTTCCTGAAAATTTGAACATGATTGGGGTCTTCGTTATCGTGTTTACAAAAAACGTGACAGTGTTCAGACAGACAGACGGATTTTTTGAAAGTTGTTTAAAATTCGATGAAACGCACGAATTTTTGCTCTAGGATGATTTTTGACGATTTTAGAATTTTCAAAACAATCACAATATACTCCTCGTTTTCGACTTTGTCTGCGAGGAGTATAAATATTGGAATTGAGAGTTTCAAGACTACTGTTTCCCAAAACTTTTTTTTCATAAGTCAAATTTCATAGAGCGAAATGAATCGATTCTCAAAAGAGTCTATTATTCCCATTACCACTTATTTTGCATCTATTCCAAAGTTTGGTGTGACATGCATGGTTAAATAGTAATATTTAACCAGAAGTGTAAACTTCTAGGGCCATTTAGGGAGTAAAGGATTTTTCTTAAATAAATAATGTTTTTTAAAATGTTTTAAAAATCTTATTTAGCACCCATTTTTAAAGTTTGGTGCAGATCCTTTATCTAATGTTTCAAGTTAAAAGGGGCTTTTTGGGGACTGCCACGCCAACCCTAAACTTTTACTTGTGTGCATTTTGTGGGTTTAGCTTCTTGAATCGATTTTTTCACACAAATAAAATATCTGTTTTTGCAAAGTAAAAAATTATCTATGTTGACTACTAAAATTTAAAAAATCGATATAAATTTGGTCACGATTTTCAAGATAAGGAAGAAAAATTCTTTCGTCCAATTTTCGAAAAATTCTTTATTTTAAATTTGTTGTCAATAAATGGTATTCAATAAAGAATAAGACTCGTTAGATTTAAATGTAATGAAATTAAATTTATTATGACCCAAGGTATAAATCATAAAATATATTCTTACTGAATACAAACCTAAAGTTATTTTAAACATTAAAAGTTGGCTAATTATAAGCATTAATTCGTTCTGAATTTATATTGTAACAGTATCATCTTAAAAATTGTATAATACAGGCAAAACTTTTTATTAGAACAGTTTCTTAATTAAATATATATAACGAGTGTCCCACCTGGAAGTTCCAGTAAAGATATCTCACGAACAGTTTGCATTACCTTTATGAAATTTTATGTACGGGAGTCAATCCAGATGTTCTCGCAAATAAAAATATTTTCAACATGACGACACGGTTCTACCGGAAATTAACCTTTGCTACCATATATTGGTCAACAAACCCCATTTTAGATTTGAATTTTTTTAGTCATTTTACGTTAAGTTTGTTAATAAAAAATTAGAAAATGTTTAGTTTCTTTTTATTTGCATTTAAAAAAAAAATGGCAGTTAAAAGCCTTCAGAAATTATTTTATTTCTTGAGTATTTTCTGTCCATTTTTATTCAAATTTCACACAAAGGTTAAGAGGGTGACGTTTATTATCAAAAAGTTTATATTTTTTATCACAAACAAAAGTTAGATAGCAGCCATTAAACTTTGACTTTTTAAAATGATATTTTCTCGAGATTTTTAAATGGAACCCCTTGTTTTTTTTTGCATAGGAGGGTGTAAAACAACATTTTTTTTTAAATAGGTAGTTTTTCTTTTCTTTAAAGTTTTAACTTTAAAAATATTTAGATAAAAGTTGCAGATTTGCTTTGCATAATACAAATACCTACTTGTAAATAAATGTTGTTTTACATCCTCCTATGCAAAAAAATAGAATGTTCCATTTAAAAATCTCGAGAAAATATCATTTTAAGAAGTTGAAGCTTAATGAGGAGTATCTTATTTCCGGTTATCACATTCTAAATTTTATTTTAATAATGAAGGGGCATTCCCTTTACCTACGTGTGAAATTTCAATTAAAATGGACAAAAAATACTCAAGTAATAAAATACTTTCTTATGTTACTGCAAAAACAAATTTTTAAATGCAAATAATAAAAACTTTTTTTTTAACAAACCTAACGTAAATGTACTAGAAGAATTTCAATCTAAAATAAAAAATGGGTTTTGTCGACCAAAATATGACAGCGAAGGTCAATTTCCGGTTGAACCGGAAGTGCCACCATGTTGAAAATATTTTTTCTCTGGACTAATTCCCGTATACAAAGTTTCATAAAAGTAATTCAACTAAGAGAATTCAAATCAAAAATAAAAAATGGGGTATGTCGGCCAAAATAGGTTAGCATTGACCAACTTCCGGTAGAACAACCGGATAGACCGCCGTATTTCATAAAGTTGCATACCGTTCTTGAGATATCTCTACTGGAACCTTCCGGTGGGACATCCTGTATAAGTAGATTGTGTGTAATACAACAAGAAATTTAAACATATTTAAAGCCTTAACGGTAAACTGTTGATAAGCGCCAGTTATATTTATTATTTACACTTCAAACATAAGCAAATAAAAAAGCTAAATATTAAAATAAACAAGCATTAAACATTCATGAACAACTACTCGTTTTTTTTATCAAATACATCATTAGGAATGGTTATTTTTAATTTGGGTTCTAGAGCTTGAATCATAAGACTATCATTAACTTGTGAAAACTGCTTTATTGGCTTTGATTTCTCAGTATCTTGGGTAATTGATATATTGGATATTTTTTTAAATATTAATGGACTTGTTGGTTCGCATAATTCCGATATGTCGGAAAGTTTATTTAAAGTCGCACATCCAAGCTCATTGTCAATCTCGTAAAATTCTTCTTGTGTACTAAGAGACAAGCATTTGTCAATATATTTCTCTGCGTATTCTTGGTCTTTGTCTACAAAAATATCTTTAACAATTTTAACATCAAAACTAGAATGACCCTCATTATTTAATGATTCTTTCAGTAAAGCAGCACCAGGTAAAAGTTTGTCTTCATAAAAAATCTGTATGTCACCGACAACTTCCTGTGTAAGATTATAATCACAAGACTTATTGGAAATTATTGAGTCTAAAGATTCGTTAGTTAAAGGATTGGATTCTTCACTAATATCTTTACAGCCATCTTGTAGGTAATTGTCACTAATATTAGTAATTTTTAGTTCGTTCTCGAGCAATTTTAAATTGTCTGCTTCAGTAACTGAATCATGAAATGAAAGTGAACTATCACAAGGGGTACCTCGAGTTTCATTATTTTTCTTTTGTTTAAGAATGTCTGAACCTAACAGTGATTTGTCATGTTGAATGGGCTTAGTATTTTCAAGAACTTCGCAAGGTACATGTGTACATTCAATATTCTTCAGTAAATTACCTTTATCTACCGACTGTGGTATTTTTGAAATAACACCTGTAATTTCAGCCATATCTTCAGTAATTGGCCCTTTTAAATACTCAAAAGTTTGAAATATTATGTCTGCCTGTCTGTCGCCAGTTTTGAAAATTAAATCAGAAGCTTCTACGCCCCTAGTGCATTCTTTGTTATCAGAAATCTCTTGGACAAATTCAATATTGCCATCAGTTCTATTTTGTTCCATACTTCTTTTGATTGAATCATTAATTAATTCAATAATATTGATTCCTTGATCAAGTTTAGTGTCATGTTGTAGTTTTTTATCAAGTTTTATCAGATTTTCATTTTCAATAACGTCTTCTGGGTCATATTCATTATTCTGTTTAATTTGTTGTACAACAAAGTTACTATCTTCGCTTTGACCGGTCAATTCTGGGTCAAAAACTTCAGAAGCCATTGTTACCCACTTTGCAGGCTTATCACCATAACTAGTCAATATTTTATTTTTCACTAATGCATTTTTTGTCTTATTTAAATCTTCAGTAACTACTGCTACTACTGTTTTGTCCTCATTTAAAATAGCATCTGATGCTTTACTTGTCAAAACCTCTTGCACATTATTGGAGCAGATGCATACCTTTCTCTTTTCGTTTGCCCCAATGACAAGATCAAATAGAAATTGGGCGTCCAGCATCTTTCGAATTTTCGGTTGGTTATCAATGTATTTCCTATAATTATATTCTTCACTCAAATCAATGAAACTTTTTGAAGTTGATTTGAATTCGGTTCTTGACTTGCCCAATTTCATATTATAAGTGGCTTCGTAATTTATAGCATAATCTGTCAGGTCAGTGATTGTTTTATCATCAGGATGATGCATTTCCTTTGCAGTTAAAGTATATGTGTTGTTATCGAAATTGTCATCAGATTTCAGATTTCTTAGTGGGATCTCAGTTATAGCTGAGTTAGAGGAGCTCGTTTTCAACAGAATTTTATTCTGATCTTGTTGGTGTAATTCACTAAATCCGGATACGATCTCAATATTACCTTCCGAAATATCTTTAAACAACATTTTTTCTCTATCCAAGACAATTTCTGTTTTTACTGTAATATCAAAATCTATTTCTTTTTTTTCTGTGATAATGCCACTTCTATTACCAGAATCTAAAGCAGATTTTTGGGTGCTGCCAACTTTAACATGGGCTTGTTTAAAGTCTGCATCATATTCTGAAACACAATAAAAAGATTTGATTTTATATTTCAATATGCCAGTACAGTACAGTGACGTCTTTTTAGGTCGTGTTTATTTGCTTTATTAATATTTAAAAGAAATTTCTTATGAAACAGTTGATATGTTATAAGATTAAAATTAATCTCATATGTTTTTAAAACAAATACAGGGGAATAGTTTTGTTAAGAAAACCTTGGATTCTTAATTGTTTTTTTGAGGAAACCATTTACAAGGTCAAAAAAACCATGGAACATTCATTAATTGTGTTTTGGCTCATAGAAGTATTAAAACCTCTTTGGTTTGGCTAGAACTGCATAAGTATAGTCTAAGCCTCACGGACTTAAAAAGGGCAAATAGGGTAAAGTTTTGGTGTAGTTTCAATTTTTTTGCAATTTTATGTTTTTGGAGTTGCTGTCATTTGTTTTAGGAAAAAAGTAGTTAAGTAGAAAAATAAGGATAATGAAATTCTGCACATTTCAATTCAAAAAGTTTTTTTTTATTCTTGGTTTAGCCTCGACGGCGTCGCCAAAAACTTGGCGTAGTTTGGTTGCTGAAGCTAAAAATAAGAAAAAAAAAATGATAAAACCTCGTTTTTTTTTATTTGGGAGCCATTTTATAAAATTAGGCCCTCAAAAATACGAATGTCTAAAATGTTTGGAATTTTTTTTTATACAATTTTAGGTTGATTATTACAAAAATAATGTTAAACTTTAAGATATATTTATTTCATCAAAATAATAACATGAAGTGTCAAATTTAGGTAAGTATAAGGTATTTAAAAATTTAAAATATTTTACATTAATATAGGTACATTAATATAGGTACACTAGCTAAGTCTAGTCGGTAGATCCGACTCTTGAGTTGATTTCTTACGTATACATTTTTTTTTATTAGAATTAAAGCTTTTCCTGAAGATAATCTACAATGTCCAAAACCTTTTATCTTTTTAAATACATGTCCAACATTTACATTTCATCAACCAAAACAGAGGTTTCTTGTTTCCATCAGAAAAGAAGAGAGCTTCAAATTAAAATTAATGGAGTTTTACTGAAATATTAACCAAATATTTAACCCTACGTATCTTGGAGTAACTTTGGACAATTCCCTATAGTATAATAATCATTTAGAAAAAGTTAGACAGAAAATCAATACCAGAAACAATATTCTAAGTAAATTAGCGGGAACCAATTGGGGGGCGGATGCTCATACTTTTAGAACAGCAGTACTGGCACTTGTTTATTCTACGGCGGAGTACTGTTGCCCTGTTTGGATGAATAGTTGTCATGTGAACAAAATTGACACACAATTAAACCAAACTATGAGAGTAATCACTGACAACAGTAGCAGAATCTACAAAAGCAGAAACTCAATGAACTATTATGGACCGCTTTTCTTCAACAAACTTCCATCAGACATAAGAAACATAAACAATATTAAAGCATTCAAGAATAAAATCAAATCGTTACTACTCAGCAAAGCCTTTTATTATTTCGATGAGTTCTTAAATTTTAAATTTTAAAGTGTAGGTATTATAGTCTCAATTATGTGATATTTTTTGTGTAATTGTTTCTGTGATTTTATATATATATAAATGTATTGTTAAATGCCATTTATAATCAATTATTTAAGATATTCTGACGTGTGTAAATTATTATGAAAACACAAATAAACATTATTTAACACTGGTAGCCTGTTCTTTCCATGGTTTTTCTCGGCCGCGAAGTAAATGCTTTACCAGAAGAATAAAAATCGGCCATGGACGTGAAAAGATGAACATCACTTATACCTTTTGGAAATTAAACATCTTCCATTTTATAATGTTCATTTGTACTTATTTTTGACATATATTTATAATATCATACGAACATATATACAGTAGGGTGGGCCGAAAAACACTTTTTTTTGAATTTTAGGTATGGCTAGTGAAAAAATGATTCCTTGGGTCAATAGTATACTCCTCTAAAAAAATTAGATTTTTAAAAAAATATTTAGCCGGCCCCGATGAGATGCCAAAATCGCTTACTTTAGGTATAAACAGTGTAAATTCAAAATGAAAAATTTTGACTCATCTTTGAGATCTGAATAATTTTAGGCAAAATACATTACCTGTTGCAAAGAAATATGCTATAATTATTAAAAAACTTCTTTTCTCGCATAAAAACAAAAAAATCAAAATTTACAATTTTTTGTCCTTTGGGGGCACGGTCAAATTTGGTCAAAATAATTTCGTGTTTTTTTATAGAATATGCTGTTACTATAAGAAAATTTATACGCATTACTTCAAAGTGAATTGTAAAAAATAAAATTTTTAGCAATTTTTTATTAATTACAACATTTTTGGCCTTGGGGCCCGGTGAAATATTTTTTTAAAAATGTAATTTTTTCTAAGGGATACACAATTAAACCCAAGAAATCGATTTTTTACTAGCCCTACCTAAAATTTAAAAGAAGGTGTTTTTCGGGGGCCCTAAATTTTAAAATGAGTTTAAAATGCCCGTTTTTATTACCTTTATTGATAGTACAACTTTCATGATAGTTGAGCAAATCCTTTGGTAAATATTTACGATTAAGTGTTTTTAGTCTACCTGTATTGAGCCATTATTTACGAAGGGGGGCACTTTTCCAAAAAACTGTTTTTACCAAATGTCTTAGATTTTTCCCAGCTATCTCCCATTAAAAAAAAAGCACATTGATCGCGGACACCCTCTATATATAAAAGCGTGTACGCATTTACGTTGCTTTTAATCTGACGTATCACTTTAAAAATAAAAATGCTATTGACCTTTTAAACGATGTGACCTTAACATGACCTTAAACCAGGCGCGTATTCAGGGGAGGGGGCTATGGGGGCTCAAGCCCCCCCCCCCCCCAGAAGGACAAATTTGTTTAATTTTTATTAATTTTTTAGCACAAATTAGAGTAAATCCTAAAAAAAAAAATGGCCCGCGGCGCGGTTTTCCCTGCATAGCTTACCTCGGATTATTTAGCCCCCCCCAAAACTACTTTCTGGATACGCGCCTGCCTTAAACCGCTGTCTTTTGGTTATCCATCCTCCAAGTTTAAAACCTTTAACTATTGTGATGTTTGAGATATAATCGAAGACAAACTATAAATTGTTTCTTGAAGATGGCCAAATAAGCCCGAAACATAAGAATAACCTTTTGTGTTTTCAATAACACGTACAATATTTACCTTGCATTTTAGTCTAGTAAATGAACCGGCCAACCCAAAATGCGAAACTTTTTTTACTATGAGCCGATTTTGACGAAAATGGTGTCATTCGATTGAAGTAGGGGAAATTTTTGTAGCCCCCTGAATAGCCCCCTTTTTATATCAAATATTCAATCTTGTTGGATTTGCACAAAACTTTGCAAATATGTGTATAATATTCTTAAGACTTGGGTTTCAATTTCATAGATCTTTTAATCTGTGCTCCTATAGAAGCTCGTATAAATTATCTCCATTGAGCTCCCCTCAATTTTACTAAGTAGCACATCTACATGAGGGCTCCATCGTATATTAAATCTAAAAGTAGTTTTGAAAACTAGAAAAATAGGGCTACAAACGTAATATGATTTCATTTAAATAGGTTATTTCTTTGTGTCGAAAATCTGACTTTAAAAAACATAAATATTAAAATAATTTTTGAAGTCAGGTCTTTGGACACTCAAAAATATGCGATTTATATGAAACCATAATACGTTTGTAGCCCAATTTTTCTAGTTTTCAAAACTACATTTACTTTTAACGATAGGGCCTTCATGTAGATGTGCTATTTAGTAGAATTGACGGGAGCTTAACGGAGATGACTTATACGTGCTTCTAGGAGCACAGATTAGAAGATCTATGAAATTGAAACCGAAGCCTTAACAACTTTTTTCAAATATTTTGTTTTCTAAAAAATTCTCTTGCCCCCCTAGTAGGCCCCATAGGTAAAATTGGCAAATTTTAAATCCCATTGAATTTTCAACTAATTTTACTTTTATTTTCAAAATAGTATTCCAAACAACTTAGTTTGTTAAAAAAAATTACATAAACCCCCTAACGCCCCCCTTTTATATTTTAATATTAAGTTCTATTGGAAGTGCATCAAACAATAAATGTAAGTACAAAATTATTTTAATAATAACTTTCTTAAAACATTTTTTTTTAGAAATTCAGTTCAATTTTATTTATTTATTTATTTTTTTTTAGGGATAAAACTATAAAGGTATAAGGTTTTTTTTTGTATATATTTTTTTTTTAGGATTATTTTTATTTTTATTTATGACCAATAAGTTTGTGACAAGTTAGTCTGTCAGTGTTTATAATTAAAATAAGTTTTACACGCTTTTATACATATACCCTGATTTTTTTGATATTACCTTAACCTCGGTTAGAAAAAAATTAAAAACTTTTATGGAGAGGTAAGTAAAACTCCTTTGACCAATTTTTTTATTTGTTTTAATAATGTTTATGTCATTTTTTTGTCTAGTGTTGTAGGTATGGTTGTTTGGCGTTGAAGGGGCTCCAAACATTCGCAAAACAAGATCTAAAATAAATATTTGCTGTGGGTCCATCACACCAAGTTCTATGTAAAGTAAATTCGTTGGGTGAGTACCTTTTTTGTTAAAAGTTATTTTCAGAATTCTGGGTTGGACTAATTCAAGCTTTCGTATTTGCGTTTTTAGAGCACCTCCCCATTCAATTATTCCATACCTAATGTGCGATTCTGAGGGCTATATAAACCATTTTAAGTTGCTTTGGATTTAATATATTTTTAAGGCATAAGAATGGATATAGCATGGTTCTAATTTTTTTGTTAAATAGTCTATATGTGAGTTCCATTTAATATATATATATATTCGTATGATTTTTCTTAAAGTTACAAGAAAATTACAATACGCTTTTATTCAGTATTCAGTTGTTCGGTATTGGTGGCGGCACCTTTTGCAAGCCCGGGAGAGTCCTAGGGACATGGTCCGGGCATCTAAGTGACGACTATTTGGACAGCAATATATTCCATTCCAGTCCATGATGAGCCAAACGTTGGCTGTCGTCTTCCATCAATTAATAATAATAATAATAATAAAACATCGTAAAATTTATAAAAATATTGTAAAAGAAATAAAAAAAATAAAAAAATGTGAATCAATATATACAGGGTGTCCCAGAATTGGCGCACCACCTGTATGGTACATTGTTGGGGCATGCCCAGGGATCCCAGCACGTATTAACGAAAAATATGGTTTAATACAAAGCTGCAGTCTATCTTAAACTATCATTTCACCAATTTTTCTTCTTTTAAATGGTCAAATAACATTTTTATAATCAATTTAATTTTACAAAATTTTCTTGAAATAAGCTGACAACAATGTCAATAAAATTTTAGGCAAAAGTGTATAATTAAGACATGTAGATGGAATTTTTAGATTTATTTACCTAGACTGTGTAGTATTTTCCTAGACTGTGTTGCCAAATTTATGCAACTTTGTTCGCATTTTCCTCAATGAATATAACAGATGGATTTTTTTTAACAATTTTTCTGGAATCCCCAGGCATGCCCTAACAGCGTACCATACAGGTGGTGCGCCAATTCTGGGACATCCTGTATACCAAGATATTTTACAGTCTGTGTATTTTTTATTGTAAATTTATTTAAATCCTCTTTAATTTCTACACTGGAATATGCTGGCAATTTTGCCTTTGTACAAGCAAAAGGTACGAAGGCTGCCTTGTCAAAGTTTATGGTAAGCAAATTTGTATCTAGCCATTTTTTTAGAATAAGAAAATCTTTTTCGACGCGTTGTTTTAATTGTTTTCAGTTTACTCCAGTATAGAAAATAACAGTGTCATCTGCAAAGTTTAATACGAGGGGGGTTTCACTAGGGGAATTGGTGTACACAATTGGAGGATTTTTTTAGGAATTGGAGGAATTTTTGGGGAATTTGTGGAATTTTTTGGGAATTGAAGGAATTGGGGGAATTTTTTAGGAATTTGTGGAATTTTTTGGGAATTTTTTACAAAGAATTCCTCTTGGGGGGAAGTGGTGTACACTATTTGGGTATGTGAATTCCCCCTCGGTTTAATATATTGCCGCATGTGGGAACGTCATAAAGGTCGTTTAAGTATATAATAAATAAAAGTGGGCCTAGAATGTGCCCTGAGGCACTCCACATGTAATCGTTTCAAAATTACTTCCTATCTGCACACATTGCTTTCGATCCATTAAGAGCGTCATATCTCCTCCGACTACCATG
Organism: Cartodere bifasciata; assembly: GCA_963920755.1. Lineage (NCBI taxonomy): Eukaryota > Metazoa > Arthropoda > Insecta > Coleoptera > Latridiidae > Cartodere > Cartodere bifasciata. Next base: position 10,615,447 of record OY987195.1, read on the forward strand.
GACGCGAATCGGTGCGGGGAACGCTAGCATGCAAGGGCCTACCGAGACGTGGAAAAAGAGTGTATGTGCAAAAATCGGATTTTGAAATAATAAGGTTTTATTCAATATGCTTAACATTGAACGGCAGGTACACCTTCGACGTATTAATATCTAAATATTTATTAATAAAATAATGTTTAAAGTATGATTATCGTTTTTGCATGGTCCAAAAAACGTATAAATCAGTAAACATATCAAAATCAGATACATCCTTTTTCCATTGTACGCTAGAGGCTGGCGGAGGGGGAACCCTTTCCTATGTAAATATTCACGTAATTTAGACTTCAAATATTTTTGCTAATTCTTATCGGATTTTTAAAAACTTGGTGTCATTGGAAAGCTTATTATATTTGTAAATGCTTTACCAGAAGAATAAAAATCGGCCATGGACGTGAAAGAATGAACATCACTTAAACCTTTTGGAATTTAACCATCTTCCATTTTATAATGTTCATTTGTACTTATTTTTGACATGTATTTATAATATCATACGAATATATATATATATAATACTTATTGTTTTTTAAAATTTGTTTTTGAGCGCTCAATTTCTTAAAAAAAATAGTTGTTGTTTTTGGCATGGTTTACCCACCTTTAAACTGTTATTTTTGCTAAACTAGGGACTCAAATCAAAATGTGCCAAACAATAAGTATTTTAAAAGAAGTTAAGGCAATACTATCAAAATTTCAAAGTCATTGCGTTAATAATAACTCTAAAAACTGCGGTCTAAGTTGTACACAAATTTGCATAAGAGAAGGTGGGATATAGGGCTCTTAAGTAACTTTTTGTTAAGGCTAATAGTGAACCGCGTATACCAATTTTTTCCAACTTTTTAAAAAGAAGCTTATGACTGATGGTATCAAAAGCCTTGGCTAGATCGATAAAGATACCCAAAGAAGGAATTCCAGAATCTAAAGCCTAATATGACATTTTCGTTAAATTTAAAATAGCGTCAGCTGTATTTTTTCAGGTTCGCAAGCCAAGTTGGTTTTATGACATTATTTTAAATTTATCCAGAAATGATGTCAATCTAGTTTTTAGGATCTGTTCAAACATTTTAGCAAAGTTTGTAATCAATGAAATGGGACGATAATTGATTACTTGCAACGTATCCCCTTTTTTAAAAATGAGCTTAACAATTGACATCTTGAAAAGACTTGGAGAAATTCCAGTTTCTAATGATCGACGGATATATATATATATATTCGTATGATTATTAATAAACATTACAAGTCATAGTAGGTATAAGGGTTGGTATGTGACAAATATGAACATTCAAGAATATAATAAAGTTGTAAATAATATAAAAAAGTACAAATAATGTTCTTTTTGGGATGCCCATGGACAATGTTCATATACTGATAAAGCTGTAAAGCTTCGGGGGGAGGGGCCAGAGGAAAAACCATGGGAAAAATAACTCCAGCATACCAGGGGTTAAATTACAAGATACAATAAATTGCCAAAAAATTACAGAGGTTTCAAGGTTGATATCCAATTTAATGCATGTGGAGTCAGATTATGTAATTCATAAAAACCGCCTTCAAAGTTGGTGTTTGGACAGTCTTCTACAATATGTTTAATAGTTTCTGGAGATTCACCACATTCACATAATGGACTAGGTAGTGCATTCCACTTATATAACATATCATTGCAACGTCCGTGACACGTTCTTAGACGATTAACAGCACTCCAAATCTTTCTCGGCTGATCAAAACCTGGAACCTCTTGAGTAGGATCATCGATTAACTCCTTATTGGACACATCAACATTTTGCCAATTAAGTTTCCAAACGTCGGATACTGAATAGGGCTCTTGTAAATATTCCTCTTGCCATAAAGGCTTCCTCGATTTTAACCGGTTGGGGGGCAACCTCTGCAAATCTTGGTTTATGGGAAATTTGTCCAACTCGAAATGACTCTTGTCCCACTCTCTTTTAGCCGCATGCCTTCTTCTTATGTCAGGGGGTGCTATGTTTGACAACACTGGCAACCCTGGAGCTCGATATCCGAGATCCGCTTCGCACTCGCTTCGTGTAGTTTTCATGTGAACGTGGGAAGACCTTATTTTCGAGTCATCGCATTGTCCAAAAACGCTGTTCCACTGCTTTGGACCAAGCGAAGCTATCGTGTGATGTGAATATCATGCGCATTATGCAAGACTATTAACCCATAGATGCGGAAACATGAAATATGTTTTATTTTAATGCTTGTGTATATTTTTTTAAAAGGAAAATTAAAAAAAAAGAGATTTTGCAAATTATACAAATAAACAAATTAACAAAATTTCAAACAATGATGGTCATATGAAATTAAATTTCACACAAACAAATAATTTTAAACTTCTTATTTTCTTCTTAGCTCTGCAGACAAAAATTGTCAACGGCCACATTTAAATAAATAAAACAAAAAATATCTTTATTGAGTTAAACTCAAAAGGCCATCCACATTTAAATTCTCGTTAAAAAATTTATCATTACATTTTTTTACCGTATCTAAATATAATCAATAATAAGGGAAATACGGCGACCCCTCATAATCTGAGAAAAGTGAAAAATAGTTTATATGAAAAAGACATCGAAATGCGTTTTTCATCAGTCAAAAAAACAAAAAATAGGTGTAATCCGCCAATACTATCAAAAACATAACACACTGTATACCATTTGGGTACGTGAGTCTTCTTATAGCTTAAGTTTTAAAGAAAAGTTAAATAAAAAATTATAAAGTTAAGTAAAAAATTACCACCAATTTTCAATGGGGCTGCGCCCTCAAATAATTTCTAGGTTAACCCGGACCCCCAAGCCCCTTTAATTAATCGATTTAACCCGCTCCTACCGTAATTTTAAAACAAATAAAAACAATTGAGAGGTAGAAGGTAAATAAGTAAAAATAAAAATTTTATAAAGCAAAAAAGCATTATACAGGGTGTTACCAAATAACTAGGAAAAAATTCAGGGAATAATTCCTGAACCCACTTTAAGAAAAAAAGTTCATAGAAACATGTGTCCAAAAATCCTTCGTTTCTGAGATACAGGGTGCCAAAGTTTCTAAAAAAAAACTGTTTTTCGAGCTTTTTTTTAAAGATTACCTAAATACTAAACCAGCTATTTATTTGAAACCTAGCATGGGTAATTTTCTTGCCCTAAGGCATAAAGTGCGGTAAAAAAAAAAAAAAATTTGTTGGAAGGGGCACATTTGGGGGTACCATGGGGGTTGTTCACCCCCAACTTTTTTGTGTGTTACTTTTTTGATATTTTCATAAAATTATTGAAAGCCTTAGAATATGATATTTAAAATTAATGTCCTGTTCTTTTTTCATAAAACCAACCGTTTTCGAGAAAAAAATTCATTGCCCAAACAAAGGCAACAAAATTTCTCTTTTAAGTTTGGCTTTTTTAATGAATATAAAACATAATTAACAATGAAGGGTTAATTTATTTCTTTTTTTTTATTATTATTTCAAATAAATATCTGGATTAGTGTCTTAGTAATCTTAAGATAAAAATTTTTTTTGAGAAACTTCGACACCCTGTATCTCAGAAACGAAGGATTTTCGGACACATGTTTATATGAACTTTTTTTTTTTAAATGGGTTCAGGAATTACCCCCTTTTTCCTAGTTATTTGGTAACACCCTGTATTGAAACTAACAAAAAAATAATAATTTTACTCAAGATACATCAAAATAACAGAAATATAAATTATAATTTCTATGAATAGGAGAAAATTGCCCGATTTTTTAATTTTTAACAATAAAATTGCCTATCAGTGACATACAATCAAGTGCGCAAGACCAATCGACCATCAATTCCTTGTTTTAATTGGTAAATTATAAAATAAGGAGGGAATCGCATGAGTTCTCGGTAATACGTATTTTAGTTTTAAGAGATTCGAGTTCCCAACAAATGTTAAACTTCCCACATCGCTTCCCATATCGCTTCGTGCGATACTCCGTTATTACTGTCTTGGCGTAGGTGTAGACTTCATTGTAATATAATATTAATCAACCATATATATATATATATCTTTTGTTTTTCCAAATACTTTTCACAAATAAACATTTGTCAATTCTCTCTTTTGTTAAGGAATTCAATCGCATCTTATTCTTTGAACATCTACTGGTTTAATTATAAGTGATATTGAGGACTGGACGTGAAATATAATTAAACGATCAAACGAACTTACCTGTAATGAAGTTCGATCGTAATTATATAAACGTCCAGATCCGAGATCATATCTTGCATTTAAATAAACAAATTAACAAAATTTCAAACAATAATAGGCATATGAAATTAAATTTTACACAAACAAATAATTTTAAACTTCTCATTTTCTTCTTAGCGCTGCAGAAAAAACTGTCAACGACCACATTTAAATTCTCGTTAAAAAAATGTATTATTACATTTTTTTACCGTATCTAAATATAATCAATAATAAGGGAAATATGGCGACCCCTCATAATCTGAGAAAAGTGAAAATTGGTTTATATGAAAAAAAAATCGAAATGCGGTTTTCATCAATGAAAAAAACAAAAAATAGGTGTAACGTGTAACCCGCCAATACTCATTAAAAACATAACACACTGTACACTATTTGGGTACGTGAGTTTCCTCTTTGCTTAAGTTTTAAAGAAAAGTTAAATAAAAAATTATAAAGTTAAGTAAAAAATTACCACAAATTGTCAATGGGGCTGCGCCTTCTGAAAAAATTTATAGGTTAACCCAGACCCTTAAGCCCCTTTAAGTCGGCGCCCCTTTAATTAATCGCTCCTATCGTAATTTTAAAACTAATAAAAACAATTGAGAGGTAGAAGGTAAATAAGTAAAAATAAAAATTTTATAAAGTAAAAAAGCATTATACAGGGTGTTACTAAATAAATTTTTTCCTAGAAAAAAAGTTTATAAAAACATATGTCCGAATATCCTTCTTTTCTGAGATACAGGGTGCCAAAGTTTCTAAAAAAAACTTTTTTTTTAAGATTATCTAAAAACTAGACCAGATATTTATTTGAAACCTATCACGGGTAATTTTCTTGCCCTAAGGCATAAAGTGCGGTAGAAAAAAATAAAAATTTTAAGTGGCACATTTGGGGGTACCATGAGAGTTGTTCACTCCCAACTTTTTTGTGTGTTACTTTTTTGATATTTTCATAAAATAATTGGAAGCCTTAGAGTATGATGTTTAAAATTAATGTCTTGTTCTTTTTTCATAAAACCAACCGTTTTTGAGAAAAAAATTCAAAGTTGCAACACCCTGTATTTAAACTAACAAAAAAATAATAATTTTACTCAAAATACATCAACAGAAATATAAATTATAATTTGTATGAATAGGAGAAGATTGCCGATTTTTTAATTTTTAACAATAAAATTGCCCATCAGTGACATACAATCAAGTGCGCAAGACCAAACGACCATCAATTCCTTGTTTTAATTGGTAAATTATAAAATATGGAGGAAATCGCAGTTCTCGGTAATACGTATATTAGTTTTAAGAGATTCGAGTTCCCAACAAATGTCAAACTTCCCACATCGCTTCCCATATCGCTTCGTGTGATACTCCGTTATTACTGTCCAGTCCGAAGATATCACTTCCCACCCAATTCCCATTTTACATTTACCCCTTTTATGCGATCGAATGTAAAAACCTTTAAACTGAATGACAAGCGCAGGGCTGCCAACTGCTGGGTAATGAAAGTGGCGCGAATTTTGAAATTTTATATACTTTAAATTAGGTGCACGGTGAGCGTCCTAAGGCGGACGGCGTGGTTTAATTATAAGTGATATCTTCGGACTTGGACGTTCATACAGGGTGGTCCAAGCAAAAGTTTCCACCCCCATTATTTCCTGAACGAATTTGTTCTGGAGGAACTGCCGCGACACGTCATTTTTTTTTTGGAGGGGGACATCTAATTAGGGTATTTTTTAATTTTTTTGTTCAACCCTCCAAGCGGGGTGATTACCCTATCAAAAATTTCAAATGGCACTACGGGTCAAGTGGGGCCTTATTTAAAAGCTACAATTTTTCTCTTTTCAAAAAAAAAATATTTTCAAAATCGGGCGAAAATTTTTCAAAATTTTTATTTTTTTGAATTTTAAATTTAATCATATTTTACGCTTCTTAAAAAGAAAATGCTTAGACAGGTCGATTTCTTTCGAAGAAGAACATCTAACAACATATTTCTTAATTTTTTTCTTTAACCCCCCAAGCGGGGTAATAACCCCATCAATAATCTTTAATGACCATTCTGGGTAAGTGGGGCCTTATTTGAAAGCTACAATTTTTCTCTTTTCAGCAAAGTAAAAAATTTTAAAATCGGACAAATATTTTTCGAAATTTTGCTGTTTTTTTTTTATTTTAAATCTAAAAGTAAATTTACACAACTAAAAAAATTGATTTCTTAAGAAATTATTTTTAAAAAAGATCAAAAATGTTATTTCAAGAATACTTTCTTAAAAAATTTACTTTTAGATTTAAGATAAAAAAAAGCAACAAAATTTCAAAAAATATTTGTCCGATTTTAAAATTTTTTATTTTGCTGAAAAGAGAAAAATTGTAGCTTTCAAATAAGGCCCCATTTACCCAGAATGGCCATTAAAGATTATTGATGGGGTTGTTACCCCGCTTGGGGGGTTGAAGAAAAAAATAAAGAAATATGTTGTTAGATGTTCTTCTTCAAAAGAAAATCGACCTGTCTAAGCATTTTCTTCTTAAGAAGCGTAAAATGTGATAAAATTTCAAAAATTCAAAAAAATAAAAATTTTGAAAAATTTTCGCCCGATTTTGAAAATATTTTTTGTTTTGAAAAGAGAAAAATTGTAGCTTTTAAATAAGGCCCCACTTGACCCGTAGTGCCATTTGAAATTTTTGATAGGGTAATCACCCCGCTTGGAGGGTTGAACAAAAAAAATAAAAAATACCCTAATTAGATGTCCCCCTCCAAAAAAAAAATGACGTGTCGCGGCAGTTTCTCCAGAACAAATTCGTTCAGGAAATAATGGGGGTGGAAACTTTTGCTTGGACCACCCTGTATAATTACGATCGAACTTCATTAGGTAAGTTCGTTTGATCGTTTAATAATGTTCACGTAGAGGCTTACAAATCTTAAGTTAAATTCAAAGGGCACTTATAATTGTGCTAAAACAAATCAATTTTAAAAAGTAAATATTTTTCAACAATTTCATTTACCTAAATTACATTTTTCTACAAGCGTGCGAAAAAGTACACCTTTTTGCATGCTTTTTAGTACGCAAAATGTCACTTTTCCGCACTGAGTTCGACAAAGTAAATTGCGTGCGGAGAAGTACTTTGCCGCACGCAAATGAAAAAAAATAGTATTTGTTCTACAAGCGTGCGAAAAAGTACACTTTTCTGCACGCATTTTAGTACGCAAAGTGTCACATTTCCGCACTAAGTGCGGCAAAGTGACAGATGTCAGCTGACGGTTTTACATTTTTCATTTAATTTTGTATTTTAATCGAACCGTCCTTAATATCTTGTTCAATGTTAATATCGGGTGAGCAAATAAAAACGGCCCATAAGTAGGCCGTGGGCATTGTCAAAATATTGTTGATTGGCAGATTTTACATTGTTCACAGGCTACTTATGGGCCGTTTTTATTTGCTCACCCGATATTATGTATTATTTATTTATTATTTATCATTACCAAAACATTTTGCTTTCGATTTTAACAGGTTTTTAATTTTTTAGACATATTTTATTTTAAATGACAATATACAGTGAGAGGCAAAAGCCCCCCCCCTGGCCTTAACTTTTGAACGGTTCGAGATATTGTTGGAAATCAAATTTTTAGGTTAATTTACACAAAAAAACTACCTTTTGACAAATTTGGATTATGAAAAAATAATAACCCCCAGAGGGGGGGACTATGAACTTAGTTTTTTTTAATGTAAAGAGGGGTCAAGTGACCCCTCATTTGAAAGGGATTTTTATTTCTAACACAATGGTGTTTACCAATTTAAGATATATTTATTATTTTTTTGGCTAGGAGCTTCTAAATAAAAAGAACGATTTCCTTAATAAATGCAACAGTGAAAAAATAAAACTATTTGAAATTAGGTAAGGGTGCATGTTTTTCTTTAATTAAAAAAAATATGTAATATTTTTTTGTTAAAACGTGTTATACCCTGTGTCCCAACATAAAATACAAAAAAACAAAACCTAATGCTTCTAAATAGTTTTTTTTTAATTAATTATATTTTTTAGCCCTATTTTACTTCGTTTTTTTGAAAAAAAAATAATTTTGGTAGGTTATTTTGAAACATTTGTTATAAAACATACTAACAAAAAAAAAATTATTAATATTTTTAAATAAAAAGAAAACATACACCCCCACTTATTTTGGAGTCACTTAAGTCTTTTATTGTTGCATTTATTTCATAAAACAGGATTTTTGTGCTTTATTTTAAAACGGACAGTACAATAGAACTACTGAATCAATCTAAAATTCGTAAACGTCATTGTCTTGGAAATAAAAATAGCTTTCAAATGAGGGGTCACTTGACCCCTCTTTACATTTAAAAAAATTAAGTAGATAGTCCCCCTATCTGGGGGTTATTATTTTTTGAAAAACCAATTTCGTCAAAAGGTAGTTTTTTTAGTGCTAATTTGTCAAGAAACTTTTTTAAAGCAATATCTTAAACCGTTCAAAAGTTAAGGTGGGGGGGGCGGACTTTTGCCTCGCACTGTATAAACATCATGCATTTTAGAGATAGAGAGATAAAAATTTATTTGTTCATTTGTAAAAATACAATAAAAAGCCACTGGGCGTCGAACGTATCAATCAGAAACTAAAAACTAAACTAAAGTTGAGTTGGGAAAAACACATTTTGCATGTTCGTAAGAAAACCGCTCCAGTGGCCGGTATTTTATATAAATTAGCATCTATATTATCCGCAAAAACCCTAAAACTCATATACTTTTCGTTTATTTACTCACACTTGCAATATCTTATTTCAGTTTGGGGTACTGCCTGTAAAAAATTTACTAAGCCCTTAAAAACAATTCAAAATAGAGCAATAAAAAACATGTATTTTTTGAAACGTTTGCATTCAACTTCTGAACTGTATAGCAAGTATAATTTATTGTGTTTGGATAATATTTTCCATTTAAAAATTTCTATGTACATTTACAATGTAACAAATAAGAATAAACACTCAAATTTAGTACTTCGCAAAGTTAATGATGTTCATGGTTACCAAACTAGACAAAAAAACAACATGTATGTTGAAAAAATTCATTCTAACTATGGTCTAAATTCGGTTTATCACAAGGGTATTTGTTTTTATAATTCAATTCCTTTGCATATAAGAAATTCTAAAATTGGTTTTAAAAATAAATTAAAGTCACATTTGTTGAAAGTTCAAAAATCCTGAAAAAAATGTTTATAATTTCTTATTCTTGTACTGATTTTGGTTTTTCTTTGACATTTATGTTCTTTATTAGTTAAGTTTGCATTCTTAAGAAAACACCTAATTTTAGTTAATTTTAGTTTATTATTATATTATTTCTTCTATTTCCTAGTATATTTTAATTTATTTCATTTGAAGTTTATGGTATGTTATATCCATTTTTTATACTCCTATCATAAGCTGTAATGTTTCTTGAAGTGAATAAATAATTTGAATTTGAATATATTTTGTATATATCATTTAGAATAAAATTTGAACTGTAAAGGTAAGTAACAAAAAAAAAAAACATAAAAACACATAGATAAAATATTTTTTTTTTTATAATTAAACAAAATCAGAATCATTAAAAAACTCATCCAGATTATAATATGCTTTCTTAAGTAAAACATTTTTTATTTCCTTTTTTATTATACTCTTCACAAGAGTATATTGCAATCGATCAGAAAATCCTAAAATCGTCAATTTTCGTCGTAGAGCAAAAATTTTTGCAGATTCATGCGTTTCATGACTTTTTAAGATTTTCATTTTTTGTCCGTCCGTCGGTCGGTCGGTCGGTCGGTCGGTCGGTCGGTCGGTCGGTCGGTCGGTCGGTCGGTCGGTCGGTCGGTCTGGTGTATGTCACGTTTCTTGTAAACACGCTATCTTAAGAACCAAACCTCCAATCCAACTCAAATTTTAAGGAAAAATTGATTTCTATAAGAGGAAGAACCCTATTGTTTTTGACAAAAATCCGAGTACTATAAAGACCCCTTTTCAGCCCCCCAAATGAAAAAAAAATCGTAGCTCGACTATTATTAAATTTACAAAAAAAAATATTCGACATAAATTATAGACAATTTAATTATTCGCCAAAAAGTATTTTTTAGTTTTTTTGTCCGACCCCCCAATTACCCCCCAGCACAAAAAATCCTCCTATCTCCTTTATTATTCAATCTACAAAAAAAAATATTTTTTACAAAAATAATGAAAATTTAATTGTCTTTTAAAAATGTTTGTTTATTTTTTGTAAAGTTAACCAGTAAGGTTAAAAAACAAAAAATAAACGATTTCAGTAGCAAAAAACTTCCGAATCCGTCACGCCTCAGTCAAGAAGGCCATGCCAAAAATATTTCAAACAAAGAAACAAAACTAGCTGTCAGAACAAATAACCCCAAATCTCTGAAACGTCAGAACTGACGTTTATCTTCTTCGTTGACGAAATTCTTCGTGTTTTCTGCTAATAGTTTGCACTCTTCGCAGATTTTTTTTAAATTTGTTTTATTTTAAAGAAACTATTATCCTGCAATAATTTTCTTGCGAAGAGTATACTATAGAATGTGTAGCAATTATATAAAATATTAATTTAGCTTTGACCTAAAAAATATAAAATTATACTTCCACCGATTTCGAATTCTACTCAAGCTACTCATCTGCGAAGAGTATCTTCTACCCATTCTAGTTTTATTTATATTGGGCATATCTTTTAAGTGGTTAGGAATTTTGTTATAAATTTTAATTATAATGTATTCAGCATTTTTTTGTAAGTACGCATATTTATATTTATTGCAAATTAAGTCATTTTTAAATCTAGTGTTTTGACAATGATTATGACTAGAAAAGAGACTAATATTATTTTTAACAAACAACACACATTCTAGGATATACAAGCCTGTTAAGGTAAGTATATTTTTGCTGATAAAAAACGGCTTGCAACTGTCACAAAACTTTAAACCAAAAATGTTACGTATACAACGCTTTTGTAGAAGAAAAATGCGTGAAACCTCACTTCCATTACCCCACACGATAATTCCATATCTTAATCTGGACTCAATATATGCGTAGTATGCGGTAAGAGCTGTGCGAGTGTTAACAAAAATACTTAACATTTTGAGGGCGTATGCATATTTTGAGACTTTGATGGCAAGCCCATCAATATGAAAACTCCAGTCCAGGCGACTGTCTATACCAATACCCAAAAAATTAATTGCATTTACCGATTCTATCTCTGTGTCTTGGCGATTTATTATAAGATTTTCCTCAGGTAAGTGAAATGAAAACTTTAGCAGTTGTGCATTACTAACATTTAATAATAGATTATTGTTTTTAAACCAGCATTCAAGATTATCTAAATTAATATTTATTTTTTGTTTTAGGTTTCCATCATTTTTTTTAGAGCTCAACACAACTGAAGTGTCGTCCGCGAATTGGACAATATGTTCGTTTGTGACAAGGGGTAAGTCATTAGTGTATATAATATAGAGAAGTGGCCCAAGTATTGAACCTTGAGGCACACCTCTCTCTATTAATAAATTGACAGATCTAATGTCATTCTCGCTTTCGTCCCTTTCCGCAACATATTGAACACGGTTTGTTAAGTAACTTTTAATTAACTTAAGTGGCATACCTCGAACTCCATATTTTTCAATTTTTTTTAGTAAAATATCGTGGTCTACACTATCAAAAGCCTTTGACAAGTCTAGAGATACTGCTACTGTATCGTTATTGTTGTTTTGCGAGTGTAGTATGTCACATAGGGCCATGTATACCGCTCGAATTGTAGACTTGCCCTTTCTAAAGCCATTTTGAGACTCAGCCAGTATATTTTCTTGTTCAAAAAAATTTACCAGTTTATTATAGATTACTTTTTCAAATATTTTGCTTAAGTTGTTTAAAATAGCAATAGGCCTATAATTTCCTATGTTTACTTTATCACCTTTTTTATATATTGCTTTTATTTTAGCAATCTTTAGGGAAGAAGGAAAAATACCACTTTGTATGCTTAAATTAATGATATGACAAAGAGGGTCCGCTATGATAAGAGCAACGTGTTTGATTAATTTTGTTGGAATTTCATCCTCTCCAACAGATGCACTATTTTTTAGCTTCATAATAATGTTAAATATTTCGGCAGGTGTTACTGGATTGAAAAATATGGAGGCGTGATGCCACTCAATATTCGAAAGATTATTTTTTGAAGTTATTTGTGGACAAACATTGATAAAAAAATTATTGACCTTATTTAGAAGCTCTAAAGAATCATTATTTTGACCTAAGTTTTTAAGAATGCTATCATTTTTTGCCGGTTTATTTGTTAGTTTATTTATTAGTTGCCAAGTAGCTTTACCCTTGTTATTTGCTCGTAGTATAAAAGATTCATTTGTCAATTTTTTTGCCTCAAAGATTACCGTTTTTAAAATTTTACAATATTTTATATAGTATATATCACTTATAATACCCAAATTTTTGTCATTATAAAGCTTTCTTTTATTTATGCAAGATATTTTTATACCAGGTGTAATCCAGAGGTTAGTGTTTATACGTTTTTTAACTAATTTTGGTTTAAAGATTCTATCTAAAAGTTGTTGTATTTTTGTCAAAAATAAGTTATATGCCAAATTACTATCCTGTTGCGCGTAAATATCCTCAAATGGTGAATTTGCAAACTCAGTAGCAAACTGGTCTAATTTACTCTTTGAGAATACTCTTGCATAACACTTTAAATCTGAATGAGATATCATTGATTCTAAATCCAACTTTATCATTTGACCATGATGGTCTGATAAGGCTGTATTCAGAACCAAACCATTTATAGAAATATTATCATTTACAAATATATTATCTATTAATGTAGCACTTTTTTTAGTGACTCGAGTTGGTTCATAAATCTTTTGAAATAAATTATATTCTCTTAGCAAATCTAAAAATTTTTTCGAATCAGGAGATTTTTTCAAGAGACAAATGTTAAAATCACCACAGATTATTATTTTATATTTTATAAATTTTAAACTTATTTTATTTAATATTAGGTTGAGTTTATTAAAAAAGAAGTCAATGCTACCCAGTGGCGAACGATACATACATAAAATTAAAAACTTATTAATATGGCTTACTGCACATGCGCATTCTAGCTGACTGTCTTCACAATCTTCTTTCAGGTCCAAGTATTCAACAGTTTCTATGTTTGATTTGGTAAAGATGCAGCAACCTCCATGGATCATCTTTGTACGTGAGTAAGAAGCAGATAACTGGAAACCCTCAATTTGGACAAACTGCAGCTCCACTTCATTGCACCAGTGCTCGGTAAGACATAATATTTCAGGCATATTTTGTAAAGTGTTTAATGTAAGTTCAATTTCTAAGGTTTTAGCTTTTAAGGACTGTATGTTTTGATGTAATAAATAAACGTTTTTTGTTTCATTTTTAGTTTTATTCAAAGTGTTTTGCACATATGCACTGTGCTTTATTAACGTATTATTTGATTCAGAAATTGTCATCTTTTTTTATTCGTTACTATGACAATGACAATGACAATATATTTTTGATATACAGGATACATTCAAAAACCTAAAACTACTTTTCTTCTCTAAAAATAAGAAAATAAAGGCTTATTCTTTGATGTATTTAACGCTTGTAGAAAAAATATTGTTCTTAACACGTGTGGAAATGTATCACCTCCCGCACCGAAAAAATACTATTTCCTAACAAGTGCGAAACGTAATACTTTTCCGCACGCGGGCTGCGTTGGACGAACGACGCGAAGCGAAGTTCGGCCATGTGTTCAAGTGCGGAAAAGACACCTTCCACACGTGTTAGAAACAATATTTTTTCTCCAAGTGTTACGGACTAAGCTTTAATTTTCTTATTTAAAGAGAAGAAAAGTCGTTTCAGGTTTAATGTATCCTGTATAACAAAAATATATTGTCATTGTCATAGAAACGAATAAAAAAATGGATGATGTTTGTTTATTTTGTCTTTTAAAATGAAGGATTCGCCCTCTGTAAAAATGACGTCACAAAATATTTTTTCTAGTCCAAATAGACAAGGCCCTAAAGACGCTTCCGTAAAACGGCTAGTTTTTATTAGAGTCTGTAGATAGTATCAAGAGTCCGGTCACTGGACCACAGAAATAAAATACACTATAGTTTTTTTTATTTTGCTATGTTACCACCCATGAACTCCTATCTATGATTATAAAATCCTTCAAATTTTGATAAAAAGTGTCATCCATGAACGTAAAAATTTTTTGACATTTTAACTCAATAAATTTAAAATAAAAATAGGAAATTATTTTTAAAAGAAATTAAACCCCCAGTGCAGTTTTATAACAGTTAAATGTTCTTAAAAAAAAATGTACAATTTTGTTATAACATGAAATTACTTAAAAATCACTATCCTATAATATTGATCAACGAATTCCTTGTGTCATGTGGGTATTCTATCAAAAAAACAGTTTTTCGGCAAATAATACATCCATATGATACCCCCCTCGTATATTAAAACTAACCGAGAGCCCCATTTTTTGGTTCGTAGAAATTGTGCAGTCCAGTCGTTTGTGAACGGTTAAAGTTGCCCTAAATGTGGGATAGGTTTATTGTGTGTTCGCTTTCTACATTGAAACCTTTCGACAAACACATCTCTATTGGGGCTAAAAGTGGTTTTAGTTTAGGTAAACCATTCCTAAGATAAAAACCTTGAAAAATTAATAGATTATGGTTTGGCAGGGACTGGACCGCACAATTTATACGAACCAAAAAAGGGGTTCTCATTTAATTTAATTATACGATGGGGCCCTCATATAAATTTGGTCGGCTGGAAATAATGCGAACTCAACGGATCTTCCATTTTATAAATTAAATTCCTAGCCTTAAATAAAAAATAATTTTTTTAAATAATTATCTACGCCAATGAAATATTTTGATGTGTTACATAAACTACATTTATAAATTTGACAGATTTTAAACTAGGTTACCAGATTTTTTTGGCAAGATTTTCGGACCAACTTTTAAACTTACAAAATTGTAAAATGAAAAGAGAGGTCCGCTATTGCTGTTTTTAGAGTGTCTCGACCTTTCTTAGTATGCTACAGACCTTAGTTTTTATAAATTTTTGTTGTTGTCAACAATGTCAATCGATGACATTTAAAAAATAAAAACTTGTGAAGTTCCATTTTTTGTGTGTAAAAGTAAGAGTTCGATAAATAAAAATGTATTTCGTGGAAATTTTGAAAGTGTGTGTAATTATTTATAGCGCGGAGGATAAGCTTAAAATATCTAAAGGAATCTGCATTTTGGTATTAAAGCATGAAATTTGGAACATATATTCCTTAAGACCCCCAAAATCGATTTTGCCTTGGTGCCTACTTGGCAAGTACCTGTGAGCCCCCCAATAGTCCCCCTTTTACTTTTCTTAGAAATAAAGCAATGCGGTCAAAAAAATTTAAAGTTAAGACCCTATAACTTTTTTATAAAATGTTTTGGACCTTTTCCCTTCTAAAACCACGACTTTTACCTATTCTTCAAAAAAATTATGAGTAACACAATTCAGCAGGTTTTTTGAAATAGCATTATACAGGGTGGTCCAAGCAAAAGTTTCCACCCCCATTATTTCCTGAACGAATTTGTTCTGGAGGAACTGCCGCGACACGTCATTTTTTTTTTGGAGTGGGACATCTAATTAGGGTATTTTTTAATTTTTTTGTTCAACCCTCCAAGCGGGGTGATTACCCCATCAAAAATTTCAAATGGCACTACGGGTCAAGTGGGGTCTTATTTAAAAGCTACAATTTTTCTCTTTTCAAAAAAAATTTTTTTTTCAAAATCGGGCGAAAATTTTTCAAAATTTTTATTTTTTTGAATTTTAAATTTAATAATATTTTACGCTTCTTAAGAAGAAAATGCTTAGACAGGTCGATTTTCTTTTGAAGAAGAACATGTAACAACATATTTCTTAATTTTTTTCTTCAACCCCCCAAGCGGGGTAACAATCCCATCAATAATCTTTAATGGCCATTCTGGGTAAGTGGGGCCTTATTTGAAAGCTACAATTTTTCTCTTTTCAACAAAGTAAAAAATTTTAAAATCGGACAAATATTTTTCGAAATTTTGTTGTTTTTTTTAATTTTAAATTTAAAAGTAAATTTACAAGCCTTAAAATTTTGGTTTTTTAAGAAATTATTCTCAAAAAAAATTAAAAATGTTATTTCAAGAATAATTTCTTAAAAAATCTAAATTTTTAGGTGTTTAAATTTACTTTTAGATTTAAAATAAAAAAAAACAACAAAATTTCGAAAAATATTTGTCCGATTTTAAAAATTTTTACTTTGCTGAAAAGAGAAAAATTGTAGCTTTCAAATAATGCCCCACTTACCCAGAATGGCCATTAAAGATTATTGATGGGATTGTTACCCCGCTTGGGGGGTTGAAGAAAAAAATTAAGAAATATGTTGTTACATGTTCTTCTTCAAAAGAAAATCGACCTGTCTAAGCATTTTCTTCTTAAGAAGCGTAAAATATAATTAAATTTAAAATTCAAAAAAATAAAAATTTTGAAAAACTTTCGCCCGATTTTGAAAATATTTTTATTTTTGAAAAGAGAAAAATTGTAGCTTTCAAATAAGGCCCCACTTAATCCGTAGTGCCATTTGAAATTTTTGATGGGGTAATCACCCCGCTTGGAGGGTTGAACAAAAAAATAAAAAAACACCCTAATTAGATGTCCCCCTCCAAAAAAAAAATGACGTGTCGCGGCAATTCCTCCAGAACAAATTCGTTCAGGAAATAATGGGGGTGGAAACTTTTGCTTGGACCGCCCTGTATATATAAAACAAAGATTCTCTCCAAACCACACTTTATTTAGAAAAATCTGAACACGTGTTTTGACAGCTAAGCTGTCATCTTGAGCAGAAGATAGAATAGGCCCCCCAATAGGGGGGTAAAGTAAAAAAAAAATTTAAAAACTAACTTTTAGCAAAAAAAATGCATTTAATTTTATTGAAATTATTTTTTTTTATTAAAAAAAAATTGTCTTTAAATACTCTTTCCATAGGTTCCCCCCTTCTGGATCTGGATTAAGGTAGAGGTCAACTCAAGGTTGATGCACTTAGGCCTCTTAATTGGGCCTATTGTACATGCCTCCAACGAGACCCGAGACAATTCCAGCCTCAGGTTCGGATCTTTAACGTGCACGAGTATACGCACACGGAACCACCCGCTTTACTTCGCTTTCAAACGAAGGTGTCCTGAGATACAAATATCTCTCCACTAAACGTGACCGGCAGCCTTTTTCATTTTTGATCATTCCTGGGGTTTGAACCCAGGTCACTTTGGTTAGGAGTCAGACACTCACTCGCTAAGCCAACTGCGCGGCTCCAAGGTTCCCCCCTTTTTATTAATATTATAAATAAAAATTGTGTAAAAATTATTTATCTTGAGAATTGGCTGAAATTTAAAATATATATTTTCTTATGAACTCTTTAACTATTTCAAGAAAAATTATTATTGAAAAAGTCCCATAGACCCCCCAATGGACCCCTCTAGTAAAAAAAAAAAACACCAAGCTTTATCAAAAAAAATAATTTAGTTTTATTTTAATCACAAAAAAAAGTACCTTTAAATACCCTTTCTATAGTGCCCCCTCTAGTCCTTAACATTATATGTATATTTCAGAAGCGTATTTCAGGAAAAAAAAATTAAAATGCATGTAAGTTTAATAAAATTAAGTTCTATACCTATATTTCAGAAACAAATATAATATTTATAAATTAATTTTTATTTTTATGATAAAAGAAGCTGGTGATCCAAATAGATAATGTATGGAATAATTGGTAGAACCATTTATTTTTATGCTAAAAACTAAAATAATTTTTGACTTAAAAATAAATACCTGCTGAATTGTGTTACTCATAATTTTTTTGAAGAATAGGTAAAAGTCGTGGTTTTAGAAGGGAAGGGGTCCAAAACATTTTATAAAAAAGTTATAGGGTCTTAACTTTAAATTTTTTTGACCGCATTGCTTTATTTCTAAGAAAAGTAAAAGGGGGACTATTGGGGGGCTCACAGGTACTTGCCAAGTAGGCACCAAGGCAAAATCGATTTTGGGGGTCTTAAGGAATATATGTTCCAAATTTCATGCTTTAATACCAAAATGCAGATTCATTTTGCCTAACACCCGCACTATTACAAGCTACTGTTGTTTCAAAAAATTTTAAGGAAGATGAAGGCACTTTTTACAGTGAGCATGTTGCAAAATGTGGATAGTGCAAAACGAAACTCAAAAGCTCAAACTAATTTTTAAAAAATATTTAGGCGCTTGGTCTAAACGGATTAAATTACCCACCGCCTGAAATTTCGGAAAAAATATGCAATGGGGCAATTTCAAATTGGATTTGTTGTCTTTATTTTTATATTTATCTAAAAAGGGTGCGTACGGGTACAGACCAAGCACTTTATTACATGACCGCTAATTTTTACACTTCTTGAAGTTTTGTAAAGAAACTGTAGCGATGTGTGAAAACTTATTTGACAAAAGATCTCTAAGCACACTGAGCAATATTAGCATCAGTGTGACGTCACAAAATATTTTACTACATGACTTCATGCTGTCGTCTGTCGAATTAAGTGTCAAACTCTCGATTTCAGTTGAATATTGTCATTTAAAATAAAATAAGTCTCAAAAAATCAAAACTCTGTTAAAATCGAAAGCAAAATGTTTTGGTAATGATAAATAATACATAATATTAAGATTAAACAATATAATAAGGACGCTTCGATTAAAATACAAAAATAAATAAAAAATGTAAAACCGTCAGCTGACGTCTGTCACTTTTCTTTGCCGGACGCAAATGCATTCGACAAAGTACTTTGCCGCTCTCAGTGCGAAAAAGTGACACTTTGCATACTAAAATGCGTGCCAAAAAGTGTACTTTTTCGCAAGCTTGTAGAAAAAAAAGTTTTTTGCCATTCTTAAAATTTATTGCTTACAGAAAAAATAATTTCCTAACACGTGCAAAAAGTGTATTTTCCGCACTTGGCTGCATGTCCGAACATACGCTTTACGTGCGGAAAAGTATAATACAAATAAAAAACATTTTTCTTTTCTTTTAGTACGCAAAATGTCACTATTCCGCACTGAGTGCGACAATGTAATTTGCGTGCGGAAAAGCACTTTGCCAAACGCAAATTAAAAAAAAAATTGTTTTGCAATTTTTTAAATTTTATTGCTTGCAGAAAAAAATAATGTTCCTAACACGTGCGGAAAGTGTCTTTTACGCACTTGGCTACATGGCCGAATTCCGCCTCGCGTCGTTTCTCCAACGCAGCTCGCGTGCGGAAAAGTATCATTTTCCGCAATTGTTAGGAAAAATACTATTTTAGTTGTTTTTTAATACAAAAAAAATGTGACATTGCAAATTTTGTTGTTGTTAAAGTGTCAAAATAGATATGACTGATTTAAAATTTTGTTCACACATAGCTAGAACTAACTACTAGAAAATCTAGTCTGGTAAATAACAAATCGACTACTTTTTTGATTCCACAATATTACACAGGTAATTCCTTAAACGTTTGACATGAAATGATTACAGGTCTCTTAGTCTTAATCATGAAATTGCCGTTAATTCGGTTAATTCGAAAAATTTTAAAAAGGGAAAAATGTCATCCCTTTAAAATTCATCTGGTCCAAGAATTGTCGGAGGATGACTTTGATCGACGACAAGAGTTTTGTGAAGTGGCCATGGAACTTATTCAAAATGATGTTCAATTTGTAGAAACAATCTGTTTTTCGGATGAAGCAACATTTTGTTTAAGTGGCCATGTGAATCGACACAACTCTCGATTTTGGTCCGATCATAATCCTCATTGGATAACTGAGTTTCGCATTCAACGTCCACAAAAAGTAAACGTCTGGTGTAGAATCTTAGGAAACAATATTATTGGACCCTTTTTCTTAGATGAAGTTCTAAACGGCGATTGGCAATTATTGGAACTTTATTATTTCTGTAGTATTATAAATAAAATAATTTAATAGATTGATTAATTTAATAGATACCTTGATTTGCTAAGAAACCAAGTCGTGCCGGCTATTGCGGCCCTACACCCTTCTCCCGATAATCCAAATCGTCCACACCGCACGATTTGGTTTCAGCAAGATGGAGCACCACCTCATTATGCTCTTAAGGTTAGAATTTTTAGCATTTTTCCTAACCGATGGATAGGAAGAAGAGGCCTGCAAGATCTCCTGATTTAACCTGCCTTGAATTTTTTTTTTGTGGGGATACGTAAAGGATAGGGATTATGTCAATAAACCCGAAACTATTGACGAATAAAGGGGAAGATTCGGAATGTAATTGCAACAATTACGCCTGACATGTTGAGAAATTGTAGAAATGCATTTTCTAATCGAATACTATATTGCCAGAAAGCAAATGGTGCCCAGTTTGAGCATTTATTATAAAATCAAAATTATGCCTTATTTTAAAAATATTTATTTTCAACGGGTATCGATTGTTTATTGTAACCCTATGTTCCATGCTACTTCTAAAGATCGTGTTTCAAGGACCTTGAACAAATTAGGAACAAAGGAGACCTCCTGCTTAACGTGTATTTCGAAGTACGACTGGTAGACTTTTTCCTTTTTGGACCTTGTGGGGTTTGAATCTACGTCTCCAGCTTGGTATCTCAAGTCACTAGCATTCGCCTGCCGATTATTTATTATTAATTAATAATAAAAAAAAGTTGTTTTAACGTCCCTGTCGATTAAAATAATCCGTGCTGAATTTAATTTCTTTCAAGTTAAGAATTAAAAAATGTTTACGCACACAGTAGTGCTCCCATTTTTACGACTGCAATAGTCCAATAGGGAAATAACATATAGGTAAACACGGACACAACCAGCCTGGCACCACCTCTAGAGTCTAGCCACACTCCATCAGTGGCAGTGAGATTCGAACTCACAACGACGGGAAGCCTTCGATACGTCGCCCTGCGACTATATCGTACGGCCACCGCCGCGCGAAATTAAGTACACCAGATTTAAACAGTTAGTTAAGGGTAGCAAGCAATGTATAGTCTATAATCTATCGTGCAATAATCTGGACTTGTATGTCGAGAGCAAACGACTTAAGAATCTTTTTTGGAATCTTTTGGAGATTCCAAAAAGCTGAGGTGGAGGTTCTGAATCGTGGGAGAACACCCTGTAATCTTGGATTTAGTGTCAATTTGACAGGTTGCTGTATTTCCATAACGGAGGTCCTTAATAAAAGGATAAAAGTACACCTAATCCAATTTTTAACATTATATTCGTAATTATTAACCAAACATTGTATAAAAACATTACCAAATATGACTACATAAAAAAATCGTCTTTTATTTTATTTTTAAGGACTTATTTAAATTTTGTGGAGTCCTCCCTAAAAAAATTCGTTTACGGCCTAAAAAGCCCCCAAAGAATAATAATCACGTTGGATTTACACCAAATTTTGCAGACGTATGTAAAATGAGAAGCTAAAAAATATTTATTTATAACTTTTTTTGAAAAAAAAATTAAATGCCCCCGTTAAAAGCGCCCTTCGTTTATGGGGCTAAGAAATTATTTTTTGAAAAAAAGTTATAAGAAAATATTTTTAAGCATCTTATTATGCATCTATCTGCAAACTTTGGTGTAAATCCAACGGGATTGGCTATTACTCTTTGGGGGCTATTTAGGGGGTGAAGGAATTTTTTTAGAGATTTTTGTTTTTATAAAAATCTTTTTTAAACCTTATTTGACATCTATTTGCAAAATTTGGTGCAGTTCCACTGTAATTTTATATTTTTTAAATCAAAGCTAAATCAACATTTTATATAATTGCTACACATTCTATACTATACTCTTCGCAAGAAAACTATTATGGGATAATAGTTGTTTTTTTTTAATAAATATTTGTTTTTTTATTCTGCGAAGAGTGCAAACTATTAACAGAAAACACGAAAAATTTCGTTAACGAAGAAGATAAACGTCAGTTCTGACGTTTAACATATTTGAGGTTATTTGTTCTGACAGCTGCTTTTGTTTCTTAGTTTAAAATATTTTTGGCATGGCCTACTTGAATGACGCGTGACACTATTCGGACTTAGAAGTTTTTTGCTACTGAAATAGTTTATTTTATTGTTTTTTTAACCTTACTAGTTAACTTAACAAATAATGAATCAATATTTTTAATAGAAAATTAAATTTTCTTTAATTTTGTAGAAAATATTTTTTCTGTAGATTGAATAATAACGGAGATAGAGGGTTTTTTTGAACTGAGGGGTAATTGGGGGGTCGGACAAAAAAAACTTAAGAATACTTTTTTGTAAAGAATTAAATTTCCCATGTTTTATGTCGAATAATTTTTTTTGTAAATTTAATAATAGTTGAGCTACGATTTTTTTTTCATTTGGGGGGCCCAAAAGGGGGCTTTGTAGTTTTCAGATTCTTGCCAAAAACAATAGGGTTCTTCCTCTTATAGAGGTAGATTTTTCCTAAAAAATTGAATTTGATATCCCTTTTGGTTTTTGAGATAGCGTGACCACAAGAAACGTGACCGACAGACAGACAGACAGACAGACGGACGGACAAAAAATGAAAATCTTAAAAAGTTATGAAACGCACGAATCTGCAAAAATTTTTGCTCTACGACGAAAATTGACGATTTAAGGATTTTCTGATCGATTGCAATATACTCTTCGGACCTAGTCTTGCGAAGAGTATAAAAAGGCGGCCCTACCAGGAATTTTGTCGATGTACCCTCATTATTTAGGACAAATTGTCTGTAGTACTTGTACACTTTCTTTAAGGCGTATTCAAAGGGGAAAAAAGACAACCTAACTTTATGGAGGTTAGATTAATCATCGAAATTCTAAAACATAAATCGTAATTTAAGTAAAAATGCCGATACAAACATTCATCACCGGAAGCCCTAGGTTGTTAATAAACGGCCCGGTGCGAAATTATTAACATTTTTACCTGCACATGAAGAAACCGCTTCATTATTTCAATTTTTGTGGATCCTAACCTACAAAAATAAATGCTGTATGTGGAATTTGTGATCAAAACTTCATTGTGTGCAGTAAATACCTACAATGCTTAATATGCGAGCACAAAAACCATCTGCAGTGCGTAATAATCAAAAATCTTGTCACAAAAGCAGTACTTGAATCTCCCAATCTGCATTATTATTGCGACGCCTGCTCTGGCAAAGCTAAATCCATGCAAAATACTAATAACAATCCCGAAGAAGCACCAGTAGGAGATGCTGCTCTTAAGAAACTCTATAAACAGTTAACCAAGCACTTCGATGAAAAAATCGCTTAACTGCAAACAGAAATAACTGTCGTACGAGAAAGTAGTGTGAAAATGGTTCGTCTCTACGCTCTGAACCCGACTACATTTGCTCAAATTACATCGCAAGGCAAACCCCAAACCAGCAAAAACACAACTACCACCGCCTAAAGCAACAGCTCCTGCTTCAGGAAACCATCCTCAAAACAGGCAACAAAATACTAAATTCATCACCGCAGAGGAACATAACATTGCATCCGATATCACTATTAGTGACACTGACTCATCTCCTGAACCGGCTAATAACGAATTCAAAGAAAAGTCCTACAAGAAAGGGAAGAAACGTAAAAATAACCCCAAATTGCCACCTCCAGCCATACCAAATAACCCCAACATGCCACATCCAGCCATACCTCCAAAAAAGAATAATAAGAATCCGATGAGTTTCGGATGCGCCACAACAAATGGAAATGTACACAGCTTTGGTGCCCTAGACAAAAGAGTGTGGATATTTCTTTCACGTGTTAAATCAGAAGTAACCACAGAACAAATTACTCAATTTCTGCAAGACAAGCCAGGAATGCAGAATCAAAATTTTATAGTGGAAGAAATACAAGTAAAACAAACCACTTCCTAAACTTTGACCTAAAAAATGAAGTTCACGAGCCAAAGTTGAGTGCCTTACAGAAACGTGGATTTCGCACGAGGAACAGGATTCATTTTATGTGGATGCATATCGTTGCAATAATTTTAGTAAGAAAAGACATTGATTATATAATAGTTCCAGACACTGAATTGCTTTCTTGTGATAGGTTGTTTGAGGCAGCAACCATACAGATCAAACCTGAAGGGGGCTAGAAGGTAAGCATTTCTTGTTTTTACTGCACACCTGGTATAAATATAGTTTTTTAACCTTAATTGAAAATTTTGGGCTGAACCTACAAGTAAGGATATTTTTAGCTTAATATGTGGGGATCTTAATATAAATTTAGCGTCAAATGATACAAATTCAACAAAAATACTAAATCTTTTTTAATCTTACGGATTCGAAAAATGTTTTTTTGATCCACCCCGCTGCGCACAAGACTCAAATACACTAATTGATTTTAAAGATAACTCTTTTGAATCACATACTTTTGATTCAGGATTATCAGACCACAAGACACAAGTATTAAAGTTTGGAATCTTGGGTAAAATTAAACAAAACGTTAAATTCAAAACACAATTTAAACGCGATTTTAGTAACGAAATCATAAATTATTTTAGTTTTTTACTTTCTAAGGAAATCTAGCACGATGTCCTTAATACTAGCTCAGCCGAACTAGAATTCATGCACTTTCACGTCATAAAAGACTCTTTTAATATGGCCTTTCCATTGCGCATGCGTAAGACCCAAATACACTCCTTACCAAGGAAACCATGGCTTTCAAATAATAATAATAAGTTTATTGAGATTGAAACTAATTAACAATGTATACTTAATTTACTAATAGTGTTTGTAAATGATTTAATAATAATTGGTTATTTCAATAAACATAAAGCCCGCACATAAGTTACCCAGGTAACTTGACCGTGACATAGGGCGTAAACATAAAAAAGAGCATAATAGTAATGATGAAAAACCTAAATAACAATAACAATATGTATATGTACAGAAGGTAAGCAAAAAATTATTAGTATCTTTCCAAATTTATAATTAGGCTAAGTAGGTGTAAATAATGAATCTTTTTTTTTTCATTTTTGTTTTTATGATTAAATATGTAGAAAGTAAGTATTTTAATTTTTGATTTTTATTTTATAATTACTTAAATCGTATGTTGTTCATTTTTAAAATCAATTGTGTTGTGTATTATTTGTCTAGCGGTGTTAAGCACAAAAGTTTTACATTCTTTCCTATATTTATTTTTATTTCTTATTTTTTTAATTTCTTCAGGTAGAACATTGTAGCATTTTGCAGACAGAAAGGTAATATTCCTTTGTCCAATAGTTTTTTTCACTTTGTTGGATTTTAATTGTTTTTTATTTCTAGTGTTGTAATTATGATTTTGGTTATGTTTGGGTACCTTATGCATTCTTTGGACAATTTTTAGGAAAAAAAGTTGGCGTGGGTCCATAACTAGATATTCTGCAAAGACCAAGTCTGAAGGGTAAGTATGTTTCTTTTTAAAACATATTGTTAGTATCCTCTTTTGTAAGTTTTCTAATTTTTTTAAATTTGTTTTTAGGACTCCACTCCATCCAAGGATTCCATATCGTATATGAGGTTCAATCAATGCGAGGTAAGTTGTTTTAATGTGTTTATAGTCCAAAATATCTTTTAAGCATCTGAAGGCATATTGCATACGTCTCATTTTTTTTGAAATAAATTCAATGTGAACGTCCCATTTTAAAAATCTGTCCATATAAATCCCTAGATATTTGACACTATTTGTACTTTTTATGGAATATAAGTCATTACCGTCAACAATTTTTAGTTCATCGTATTGTGGTAGAGATGAGATCTTGCTCGCAAATGGTACAAAACAAGTTTTGTCAAAGTTCATTGTCAATAAGTTAACGTCTAACCAATCCTTTATATTTTTGAAGTCTACTTCAATTATGGAATTATGCTTTTTAGGTCTTTCCAATTACTTCCTTCGTAGTACACCACAGAATCGTCAAAACTTGCAATTGAGGCTTTTGTTTCCACTTCAAACATATCATTGAGGTATAAAATAAAAAGTAGAGGGCCTAGTATGGTTCCCTGAAGCACACCGCAATTAATTTTTTGCCAATGACTTTTGATTCCCTCCAGTTGGACGCATTGTTGTCTTTTATGGAGGTTGCTTTTTATAAGTTTTAAAGCTACTCCTCTAATGCCTTGAGTTGTTGAGTTTTTCAAAAAGTCTCTCATGGCTTACGGTATCGAAGGCCTTTGCAAGATCTATAAATACTGCGATGGACGGTTTGGTATTATCAATTGCATTGTAGATCTTCTCAGTTAGGTTTACAATGGCATGTTCTGTGCTTATTTTGTTCCTAGATCCAAATTGTTTGTCGTTAAGTATTTTATATTTATTTAGAAAATTTAATAACCTTTGCTTTAAAATGTTTTCAAAAACTTTTGCCAATGAAGAAATAAGGTCTATAGTTATCTGCACATTTTTCATCGCCTTTTTTAAAAATGGGTATTACTACCGAAATTTTAAAACTTTCTGGGCATATTCCTTGTTCTAAGCATTTATTTATTATAATATTGAGTGGTGAACAAATGTTTTGCGATAGTTCAATTAAAGTCTCAGAATTTATTTCGTCATGTCCAGGTGCCTTTTTAGTTTTTAATTTTTTTATAATTTTAATTATTTCTTCTTCTGTTGTTGGGGAAAGAAATATTGAATTGTTAACTTTTTTTTTGTATTAAATTAATATTTTTATTTTTGCAGCTAATGAGCGTCCCATGTTGACAAATTCATTATTTAAATAGTTGGAGATTTCATCAGTTTTGGTAAGTATTTCACCCGTATGTTTATTTTCAATTTCCTTTAGGCTATTTTTATTTTTCTTTTTATTGTTTATTTCATTTACAACATCCCATAACTTATTGGAGTTAGTTTCAGAGTTTAGTTTTTTCTTAAAATAGTTTATTTTAGATTTTTTTATTAACAAGTTTAACTTACGATATACTTTGTATTCCGTTTCCAAATTTTGGTTTTGCGGGTCTGAAATGTGAGACCGGAACAGTTTGTCACGGTGTTCAATTGACTTTATTGTTCCTTCAGTTATCCACATTTTTCGCTTTTTCTTTCTTTTTATTTTAATTGTTTTAGTATGTTTCTCTATAATAATGTTTAATATGTTAATGAATTTTTTGTTGCAGACTCCACATTAGGATCCAAATTTACATCGTGCCAATTAGTTAATTTAAGCTCTTTGTTTATAGCATTATATTTGACTTTTTTAATAAAGGTGTGTTTAATTTTAATGCTTTTGTAATTTTTTATATTTGAAATTATTTGTAATAAAACGGGAAAATGGTGCGTCAGAGTGCTTGCAATAACAATAGGCATAAAGAAGTCCAGGTTTTTTGCGGTTTTGATAAAAATGTGGTCAATGCAAGTCGCCGATGTATTTTGTATTCTCGTTGGTTTATTTATTGTCGATATAAAACCGAAACTTTCCATAATATCAAGATAATCATTGACATCATCGTTTTTGTTTAATAGATTGATGTTGATATCTCCAGCAATTATATTGTAGTCAGAGTTAAAATTACACGAGTTTAAAAAGTTTTGTAATCCCACGTTAAACTTTTCAGTTGATATTGAAGGTGATTTATATATTCCAACAATTTAATAGGATTGTGAGTTTTTTAAAAAATTTATTTTTAGTGTATTTATGGGTCCAATATTGACGGTTGTAGCTTTTGCTTTTAAAATGCTTTTTACGTAAATTATTGTGCCGTCATATTTATTAATTTTCCCATGATTGTAGAAAAGATCATAGCCCGCAATATTAAAATAATTTTCATTCTCCATAATCCATGCTTCACTTAGTACTAAAACCTCAAATTTACTTCAAAAACTTGATAGTAATACTTCAAGGTCATTGAAATTCTTTGCAATGCTCCTAATATTAACATGCATTATTTTACATTTTCATTTTGCATATTTACGTTTAAAATTGTATCGGCTTCCGTTGCTGTGTTTAATAATATTGTTTCTATGTTAATAGTTTTAAAGTCTCTAATGTATGAATCCATTTTTATAAACTACTTGTAATTCTTAAAGTCTAGTCTATTCATATACAGGGTGAGTAGAAAGTAACGCATATCGCTTTTAACGACGTTAATACTTTTCTTACAGCCTTAATTTTTTTTAGGTTGATTCCTAACTTTTTCTTTCGCATTTAATAAAACTAAATTTAAATATACAGGTTGTGCCAGTTCTGAGTAATAAAACACAACTTTATTATTTTAAATGGGACACCCCATTTTTTAATCTATGATAAATTTGGAGTTTAATGATATAGGTTTTGCTACTTCCCCTTACTCGCAAGAAGATTGTTAACCGCAAAAATATACATTGATTATTTTAAGGTATTTAACACTTATGGGCATCTTTTTTTGTTGACTCTGACATAAAGGATTTATTTCAGTCCAAGATATTTACGAAAAATTAGTGGTATTTTTTGGAAATTAAAGATATTTTTAGGAAGTTGAAGGGATTTTCGAGGAATTAAAAACATTTTTGGGTAATTCAAGGTATTTTCGGAAAATTAAAAGTATTTTTAGAAAATTAAAGGTATTTAAAAAAAAAATAAAAAAATATAAGACATTTCCAAAAGTGTAAGGCATTTTTTTTCGAAAGTTAAGGTGTTTTTTGGAAAAGTTTGAGAATATATTTTTTCTATTAAAAAATATTATTTAACTGTCAAATCCAACCAAAAAAGAAGCACAAAATCGTTGGATATCTTAAAATAATTAAAGTGTATTTTTGATGTTTGACGACCTTTTTGCGGACAAGGGGAAGTAACAAAACCTACATTAATAAACTGCAAATTCATCGTAGATTTGGAAAAAAAATAAAAAAATGGTGTGTTCCATTTAAAATTACAAAGTTGCATTTCATTAGTTAAAATTAGCACAACCTGTATATTTAAACTAAGTTTTATCAAATGCGCAAGAAAAAGTTACAAATCGACCTGAAAAAAATTAGGACTCTAGGAAAAGTATTTACGCCGTTAGGAGCGATATGCGTTACTTTCTACTCATCCTGTATATATATTATTAATTTATTTTTTAGATTTTTATAATTAAAATTTTTTTTTTTTATATTTATTTTGCCTAACTTAAAAATTACCTGATTTACTAACATAGAATTATTTGTTATTGTATTTTTGGTTTAGTTTTGGGCGTTTTAGGGGTTTTTTCTTCCTTGGATCTGGACCTTGTGTGAGCTACTTTCTGTGCTGTTAATTTCACTAGAGGCTTATTTATTGGAGCAGTTTTTGTGCTATTTTTGCGTTTTTTTATTGGCACTACTACTTGTTCAGTTGCTTGTTCAGTCGCTCAACCACTTGTTTAAGCGCTTGTGCATCCGTTAGTTCAATCGTTGGTTCAACCGTTTGTTCAAACGTTGGGCCAACCGTTTGTTCAAACGTCTGGTCAACCGTCTGTTTAAGCTTATCTTCAATCGTTTGTTCAGGCGATGTTGTAATAGTTGGTTGATCATGCGTTTCCTCGATTATTTGTTCTTCCTCCTCATTGGTTAAATCATACGCCTTATGTCTAATATTGGGGGTTGCGGGTGCGCTAGATGATCTTGATAATTGTTCTACCACAGGAATTTCGTTACGCTCTATATTTATGAGATCAGATACGGTGTATACCTGATAATCGTTAAGTTTGTTTTTTCGTTTGTACGCTTCTTGACCGGTGCTTTTAGCAGCTTTTCCTTAAGGTGAACTGATCTTTTTGCTCTTGAAAGGTTAGGTCACTGTTTATTGTCACCCCTGAACCCTTCAATTTGTTACTTTGTTTTAATATTTTAATTTTAGTCAGGAACTATGTAAATTCAACTATAGTGCGAACGTCGCCATTTTTACAAGTTATTTGATAAAAATTATTAAAATCACGTTCATCTAACCAAATATTAAATAAAACATAAAATTTATCAATGATAGTATCAATTTTCATTTCCTCATTACTTAAATCTAAACCAAAAATTACCAGATTATTCTGCTTATTATGTGATTCCAATCGTTCGAACTTCTCTTTCAGTTGCTTTACTTCTTCAAATGTTTCTTTATATTTTTTTAATGAATTTATTTCCAAAATTATTTTTGTTTGATGTTCCGTAAATTTCTGGTCGATGTAGTGCTTCACCTCCTTAATCAAAACTTCTACTTCAGATTTCATTCCAGTCGCCATAGGTCAGGGAAAAACTGCAGGTCCGTTTAACACGCCTTTCCCCTACAAGTAGCAGGCCGGCAGCAGGCTCTAGTGTGTTGCAGTGAGCGTAGATAGTGCTCGTCTCAGCGGTCAGACATGTAAACAAACAATTCTCGGCAGTTTCCTTAGCTTACAATAGATTATGTAGAATTAGGTGATATGCACTTACTTTTTGCACAATAAGTACACAGGAGGATTACTTCTGGTACACAATGCACTGATTCATACTGTCAGCCAGTTTTTTCACTATCTTTCTGGTTAAAAATAAATAAATAAAATTTTATAATGTAAAACAGCTGAATATACGTGACTCGTTCAAGCGTTCAAGTTAGTTGTGAAATGAATTATTAATTAAACAGGACTTAGTTATTGATGCACATAAACTATTTAAGTCTTTTGGAACACCTGAACTTAAAGCGCACTACATTAACCTAAAATATAATTATGAAATCAAATTGCAAGCCTCTAAAGAAAGATATAATGAAGTACAAATAAACAATTCAAAAAACCTACTTTATGATTTTTCCATGGCTTTTGAAGTAATATCGCATTCTTTACCAGTTGATAAATTATCAAGGTACGGAGTAAGGGGAGTGGAGTGGATTAAATCCTATCTAAGCGGTAGATCGCCATCCGTAAAATTAACTTACCTACTGTGATAAAGAATACTTCTCAAGCTCAAGTGAAGTTCATCTTGGAGTTCCGCAAGGGAGTCTGCTAGAACCTTTACTATTCATTAATAGTAATAATAAACGATGTAATCTCCCACATGCATCATGATAAAGGACTAGTGTCTCTCTTCGCGGACGACTCTTCAGATATTATCACAGGGAAAACTGAACATGACCTAAGTTTAATGGCGGGAATTGGGTGGGAAGTGATATCTTCGGAGTAGACGTTCATATAATTAAGGTCGAACTTCATTACAGGTAAGTTCGTTTGATCGTTTAATTATATTTCACGTCCAGTCCTCAATATCACTTATAATTAAACCGTAGATGTTTAAAGAATAAGATGCGATTAAATTCCTTAACAAAAGAGAGAATTGACAAATGTTTATTTGTGAAAAGTACAAGGAAAAACAAAAGATATGTATACAGGGTGTTACCAAATAAGTAGGAAAAAAATCAGGAGATAATTCCTGAACCCATTTTAAGAAAAAAAGTTCATATAAACATGTGTCCGAAAATCCTTCTTTTCTGAGATACAGCTCCCCCAAAAACCCCTAAAAAATCAGTTTTTTCGCTATAATTTCGAAAAGAATAATTTTTTTAAAAAAATTTATAGGACCTATTTGATTTATCTAATCACTAGAAATATTTTCCTCTTTGTAAAATTTAAAAAAACGTGTTAATAGTGGGGGCTCTTAGGGGGATGTAAGAAAAAAAAAAGTCAAAATCGGGCATAAGTTTATAGGAACTTTTTTTCTTAAAATAGGTTCAGGAATTACCCCCTGAATTTTTTCCTACTTATTTGGTAACACCCTGTATATATATATATACAGGGTGTCCGCGATCAATGTGCTCTTTTTTTAATGGGAGATAGCTGGGAAAAATCCAAGACATTTGGTAAAAACAATTTTTTGAAAAAGTGCCTCCCTTCGGAAATAACGGCCTTCAAACATCTAGACTAAAAACCTTTAATCGTAAATATTTACCAAACGATTTCACCAACCATCATGAAAGCTGTACTATCAATAAATGTAATAAAAAGGGTCATTTTAAACCCATTTTGAAATTTGGCGCCCCCTTTAAAATGGGTTAAACACTAGTAGTGTTGATAAAAACTGCATGTAATTTCTTTACCTTTGAGAATTTCGTAATTTTATGTATTTTTTTAAATACCCCAATTCAAGTAACAACTTTTTTACCACTTGAAATTTCTGAAAAAGTGTACCTTTTACGAATAAACTACCAAAAACACCTTTGATGGACC
Source organism: Cartodere bifasciata (assembly GCA_963920755.1). Classification (NCBI taxonomy): domain Eukaryota; kingdom Metazoa; phylum Arthropoda; class Insecta; order Coleoptera; family Latridiidae; genus Cartodere; species Cartodere bifasciata. Next base: position 10,647,831 of record OY987195.1, read on the forward strand.
CTATATTTTTGCATAAGACTAGACTTTCTTTTGAAATTTGTATGTCACTTACCACTGTCACTACATTGAAGTAAGTTTTTTGTCAAAACAACGAAAAATATGGGGTACATCAAAGATGTTTTTGGTAGTTTATTCATAAACGGTACAGTTTCTTAGAAATTTCAAGCGGAAAAAATGTATTTACTTAAATTGGGGTACAATATAAAACAAAGATTCTCTCCAAACCACACTTTATTTAGAAAAATATGAATACGTATTTCGACAGCTAAGCTGTCATCTTCAGCAGAAGATAGAATGATTACAATAACACCTAAATTACCTTATATACTAAAAATAGTTCCACTTGACTAGATACAAAAAGTTATGCTTGACTACCTACGGTTTAACAATCTAAATAAGGGGTTGTTGGGATTAGGTCCCATGTCATGATTTACAATATTATTTCTATGTTTTAAAATTTCCAAAGTATCCAATGAACGATTATCTAATACAGGTTTGACTAATTTAGGATTTTGAATACTAATTGAATGATTATTACTTAATACATGGTCAGCGAAAGCAGATTTCTCGGGTCTATTATATCTTACATGTGCAAAATGTTCCTTATATCTAGTTTTAATAGACCGCCTAGATTGTCCGATGTAAATGGCATCGCAGTCGTTACATTTTATCTGGTATATTCCTGCTTTATCCACAGGTTCGTCTTTGTCTTTGGGATTTCCTAACATGTTTCCCAATTTGTTGCTGGTGCTGAAAACTAACTTAATGTTGTGATTTTTATAAATTGTACCTAAACCTTTAACCAATGCTCCGTCGTAGGGTATTTTTGCATATCTTGTAGTAGTTGTAACTGGAGTTAAAGTCGTAACACTATTGAGAAGAGCTTTAAATCTCTTCTTCCCAACAATGGTATCAACTACTCTAGCACTGTATCCATTTATCCTTGCTATGTGTTTGATGGTCCGAAGTTCTCTGTTGAATCGCTGTAAACTTAAAGGAAAACTAAGCAATCTGTGAACAAGAAAATTAAGGCTGGCATGCTTATGGTACGTCGACGACATTTTTGCAGTTTTTGATACGAAGAAATACAACTTAGACACCTTCTTAGAAGACCTCAACAATAGATGCCCCACCATCAAGTTTAGATCGGAGATCGAAGATAATGGAAAACTGCCTTTCCTGGATTCACTAGTCATAAAGCATAACAACCAGCTTAAAATAGATGTATATAGAAAACCCACTAACACTTTTAGATACATACCGCATGATTCTAACCATTCCCTCTCCCATAAGCATGCCAGCCTTAATTTTCTTGTTCACAGATTGCTTAGTTTCCCTTTAAGTTCACAGCGATTCAACAGAGAACTTCGGACCATCAAACACATAGCAAGGATAAATGGATACAGTGCTAGAGTAGTTGATACCATTGTTGGGAAGAAGAGATTTAAAGCTCTTCTCAATAGTGTTACGACTTTAACTCCAGTTACAACTACTACAAGATATGCAAAAATACCCTACGACGGAGCATTGGTTAAAGGTTTAGGTACAATTTATAAAAATCACAACATTAAGTTAGTTTTCAGCACCAGCAACAAATTGGGAAACATGTTAGGAAATCCCAAAGACAAAGACGAACCTGTGGATAAAGCAGGAATATACCAGATAAAATGTAACGACTGCGATGCCATTTACATCGGACAATCTAGGCGGTCTATTAAAACTAGATATAAGGAACATTTTGCACATGTAAGATATAATAGACCCGAGAAATCTGCTTTAGCTGACCATGTATTAAGTAATAATCATTCAATTAGTATTCAAAATCCTAAATTAGTCAAACCTGTAATAGATAATCGTTCATTTGATACTTTGGAAAGTTTGGAAATTTTAAAATATAGAAATAATATTGTAAATCATGACATGGGACCTAATCCCAACAGCCCCTTATTTAGATTGTTAAACCGTAGGTAGTCAAGCATAACTTTTTGTATCTAGTCAAGTGGAACTATTTTTAGTATATAAGGTAATTTAGGTGTTATTGTAATCATTCTATCTTCTGCTGAAGATGACAGCTTAGCTGTCGAAATACGTATTCAGACTTTTCTAAATAAAGTGTGGTTTGGAGAGAATCTTTGTTTTATATTAAACATTCGCCACAGAAATCATCAAATATCCATTTAAATTGGGGTATTTAAAAAAATACCTAAAATTACAAAATTCTTAAAGGTAAAGAAATTACATGCAGTTTTTATCTACACTACTAGTGTTTAACCCATTTTAAAGGGGGCCCCAAATTTCAAAATGGGTTTAAAATGACCCTTTTTATTACCTTTATTGATAGTGCAACTATCATGATGGTTGGTGAAATCGTTTGGTAAATATTTACGATTAAGAGTTTTTAGTCTACATGTTTGAAGGCCGTTATTTTCGAAGGGGGGCACTTTTTCAAAAAACTATTTTTACCAAATGTCTTGGATTTTTCCCAGCTATCTTCCATTAAAAAAAAAGCACATTGATCGCGGACACCCAGTATAATATACAGGGTGTTTCCGAAAGTCGTTTCAATAATTTAACCCGAGATTCCTTACCCAAAAATAGTTCGATTAAGCCCCATTTACCTGTTTCCAAAAGTGCACCGTTTTCGAGATACAGGCTGTTTTCCAAAACCAAAATTTTTATGTTTTTTTTTATTACTATTAAATGAAACAACATAAAAAAACAAAATTTGGTATAATTGTCTTACTTTTTATGATTGACACAATGGTCGTAAAGAGAAACCCATGGATGTATTACATAACCTCAAAATGGGACACCTGCGCCGCCTTTTGGGGCATAACTTTTTTTGTATTTGAATTTTCAAAAAAAAAATTATTTTATCGGTAAGATACGTTTAATACAAAGAAAAAATTATACCACATTTTTTTTTTTAAAACCAACCCGTTTTCAAAATTATTTACCTTTCATAATTTCATGTTGCATTCTGCTTTTTAAAATCTTTTTGCAATTTTTTTTTCTTGAAAACTTAAGCCTCTTATAAACTAGCGTAAACAAAAAAAAAACTAGAATTGGCCCCACAATAGGACACTGGGCCCCCTTTTTGGGGCAACTGACCCCTTTTTGGGGCTCACATATCTTTTTATTTTGTAAAGAAAAGATTACTAGGCGTTTGAAGATTTTATTACAGAAAAAGTACATCATTGTCATCATTTAAAGTCCGGTGCCCCAAAAGGGGGCCCATTGTCCTTTTGTGGGGCAAATTTAAATATGTTTTTTTTTTACGCTAGTTTATAATAGTTTTAAGTTTTCAAGAAAAAAAAATTGCAAGAATATTTCAAAATGCCCCAAAAAGGGGGCCAGATGCTCCAAAAAGGGTGCCCAGTGTCCTATTGTGGGGCCAATTCTAGTTTTTTTTTGTTTACGCTAGTTTATGATAGTTTTATGTTTTTCAGAAATAAAAATTGCAAAAATATTTCAAAAAGTAGAATGCAACATGAAATTATGAAATGTAAATAATTTTGAAAACGGGTTGGTTTTTTCAAAAAAAAATGTGGTATAATTTTTTCTTCGTATTAAACGTATCTTACCGATAAAATAATTTATTTTTTGAAAATTCTAATACAAAAAAAGTTATGCCCCAAGAGGGGGCGCAGGTGTCCCATTTTGAGGTTATGTAATAAATTTATGGGTTTCTCTTTACGACCATTGTGTCGATCATAAAAAGTAAGACAATTATCCCAAATTTTGTTTTTCAATGTTGTTTCATTTAATAGTAATTAAAAAAAACATAAAAATTTTGGTTTTGGAAAACAGCCTGTATCTCGAAAACGGGGCACTTTTGGATACGAGTAAATGGGGCTTAATCGAACTATTTTTGGGTAAGGAATCTTGGGTTATATTATTGAAACGACATTCGGAAACACCCTGTATATGGTTGATTAATATTTTAATTTGTTTAAATCTAAAATTGTCTTAGCAAATTTAGTGTTATCGATTAAAGGGCGGTTATAAAACTTGGCAAAAGTGTTGGTTTTTTCAGACCAACCCGCTGTTCTGCAAATAAGGTCCAAAGAGAGTCCTTCTCTTAGAGCAGCGGAGGTTGAGGAATGTCTCGTTGAATGAGGTTTAAATTTGCCAGTATCAATACCTGCTGAAGTTAAAAGTTTCTTCAACCACCGGGAAATTGTTTGTTTAGTTGCCACTTTAATCGGCTTTTTAAAAGTAAGAAACAAAAAATCCTGATACGATTTTCTGAATTGTAAAGTAGCTCTTATACAGGGTGTTCAAAAAGTTCGGAATATCGTTCCTAATTTCGTAAATACTTTTTCTAGAAGGTTGATTTTTTCGAGGTCGATTTCTATTTTTTAAATGCGCATCTTTTTAACCAATATTCAAATATACAGGGTGTCCCAGTTTCTCAGAAGACTAGACAACTTTCTTATTTTAAATGGAACACCCTATCTTTTATTTTTTTTTTATGAATCTAGATGTTATTAGCAGTTCAACGATATATCGCTTGCTATTTACGAAATTAGGAGCGATATTCCAAACTTATTGCACACCCTGTATATTCCTTGAGTATACTAGCTACGCACAATTGTAAATTTTCTTGGTAAAAATGGAATAGATTAAGTTGGTTGACATTTGTTTATGTTTGTTGCCTTAATCTGGTCTGTTATGGGAATTTGAAGACCCTCTTAGGTTTCTAAAATGTTGGATACTCGAATAAGCGAAATTGTTTGTAAACGCCCGCCTGTGATTAATGCAAGCAGCATCGACAGCTTTTGAGACAGATTCGACAAATTTAAAGGAAGTTGAAGTTGCTCGATAAATCGTAACAATGGGCCAGGGTCCCATGTAATGTCGTTTTTATATTGAGGTGGTTTTAACTTACTTATGCCTTTCATAAACCGCTTTTTAATAGGATTATCTCCTAAATTCATTGCAAGAAAAAAGGAAAGTGCTGACCTGTGACTATTTATTGTACCATATTTGCGTACACCCTTTTCTGCTGTTTTCTGTAAAAAATAGTTGACTGAGGGATTGTAAACCTGGACCCCCGCTTCCTTACAATATTGCCACCATAAACGATAAGTAGAAAAGTATTGCTTTTGTGTTGATTCAGTAATGGACGACACCAGTGTTTTGATCACAGGTTCCGGTGTTTCCCTGTCTTTGAAGGCATTCCAGACAATTTCGCAGCCACCAGGATAAGTTGATGGGCTAAGGGGTGTCTCCTACCGGAAATACAAGACAATAATTGATCATTTGGTTCAAGATTAATTTCTTCTTGCATTTTCAACTTAGAAAAAAGCGGATACCATGGCTGTGTAGGCCAAAATGGTACAATTACTATGCCAATAGCTTTATCTTGAATGATTTTTTGAAGAGTATGCAAAACTAAGTTAAATGATGGGAATGCATAAAAGATTAATCCATTCCAATTTAGAGTAAACGCATCCACTTCTTAAAAATGGGATTATATGTTAAAATAATTTCCAACTGATTATTGAGACACGGAGACGAGTTGTTCTTCAAAGCCTTACTTATTTCATAGTTTTCCAACAAGTTTAAGGTATTGGACTTATCCATCTGGTGTAAGAGTTTTACATTTGTTTTTGGATCGAACTGGTGTTTGTTCAAATTCAGTTGTTTACCAAACGCACTTTTTGACACGTTTGGTAAACACAATTTATCCCTGCTGACTTTTGTCTTACACGTTTCCCAGAAAAGATTCGTAAGAATTCTACCTGAATCAATTAATTTGGGTAAGATAACGTCTGAGAGAGGCTTTGGAAAATGTTTTTCTTCTTCCAGAAAATAATTTAGGGCCGTACCTAAAGCTGTTAGGCCTGTTTCTAATTGCGATTGTAGCGTTGTACAGGGTGTCCAAAAAATGGCGCATAAACGCGATGGTACGCTCTTGAAGCATTCTCAGGGATCCCTAAAAAATTGTAAAAAAAAATCCATCTGTTACATTCATCGAGAAAAATGCGAACAAAGTTGCATAAATTCGGCAACACAGTCTAGGAAAATACATCTAAAAATCCCATGTATGAGTCTAGATTAAACACTTTTTTAGACTTTAGACTACACTTTAGCATTAGATTTTATTGAAGTTGTTGTCAGCTTCATTTTATGAAAATTTTGTAAAATTAAATTGATTATAAAAATGTAATTCGACCATTTAAAAAACAATCAAATGGTGGAATGGATTAAGATAGACTGTAGCTTTATATTAAACCACTTTTTTAGTTAATATGTGCTGTTATATTCAAGATATAAGCGTTTCGCACTTTGGGGCCTCATATCTCCGAGAGTATACAGGCTGTTTCCGAAAGTCGTTTCAATAATTTAACCCGAGATTCCTTGCCCAAAAATAGTTCGATAAAGCCCCATTTACCTGTATCCAAAAGTGCACCGTTTTCGAGATACAGGCTGTTTTCCAAAACCAAAATGTTTATATTTTTTTTATTACTATTAAATGAAACAACATAGAAAAACAAAATTTGGTATAATTGTCTTACTTTTTATGATCGACACAATGGTCGTAAAGAGAAACCCATAGATTTATTCCATAACCTTAAAATGGGACACCTGCGCCCCCTCTTGGGGCATAACTTTTTTTGTATTTGAATTTTCAAAAAATAAATTATTTTATCGGTAAGATACGTTTAATACGAAGAAAAAATTATAGCACATTTTTTTTGAAAAAACCAACCCGTTTTCAAAATTATTCACATTTCATAATTTCATGTTGCATTCTGCTTTTTGAAATCTTTTTGCAATTTTTTTTTCTTGAAAACTTAAGACTCTTATAAACTAACGTAAACAAAAAAACTAAATTTGGCCCCACAATAGTACACTGGGCCCCCTTTTTGGGGCTCACATATCTCTTTATTTTGTAAAGAAAAGAATACTAGGCGTTTGAAGATTTTATTACAGAAAAAGTACATCATTGTCATCATTTAAAGTCCGGTGCCCCAAAAGGGGGCCCAGTGTCCTATTGTGGGCAAATTTAAATATTTTTTTTGTTTACGCCAGTTTATAATAGTTTTAAGTTTTCAAGAAAAAAAAATTACAATAATATTTCAAAAAGCCCCAAAAAGGGGGCCTGATGCTCCAAATAGGAGGCCCAGTGTCCTATTGTGGGGCCAATTCTAGTTTTTTTTGTTTACGCTAGTTTATAATGGTTTTATGTTTTCAAGAAAAAAAAATTGCAAAATGATTTCAAAAAGCAGAATGCAACATGAAATTATGAAATGAGAATAATTTTGAAAACGGGTTGGTTTTTTCAAAAAAAATGTGGTATAATTTATTCTTCGTATTAAACGTATCTTACCGATAAAATAATTAACATAATAACATCGCGTAAATATTTTTATTGTGATGTTTAAAATAAAAACATTACAAAACATTTTATAAACATTTTAATGCGATATTAGAATTTAATTTAAAAAGTGACATTACTAAAACATTTTCTTTGTAATATTGCAAATGTAAATTGCATTAATATTGGGGTAATATGTTTTGTTAACGTTATTTCTGTTCAAGAAAATAAACATTGCCGCAATATTTTGTAATGTTTTTTGCCCAGTGGGTATCATAGATTTGGAAAAAAAATAAATAAATGGGGTGTCCCATTTAAAATTACAAAGTTGCATTTCATTAGTTGAAACTAGGACAATCAGGACAACCGGTATATTTAAATAGTTTCATCAAATGCGCAAGAAAAAGTTAGGAGTCGACCTGAAAAAAATTTGGACTCTAGGAAAAGTATTTACGCCGTCAGAAGCGATATGCGTTACTTTCTCACCTCCCCCCATGCTAGGGGATAATTTTGTCATAACGTATAACCATAGACAAATTATTAACTTAGACTGACAGTGACGGCCTTTTTCATGAATCGCGGTATTTCAGATATCTGTAAAATTTTACAGTTTTCTTTCGTTATTTTATTTTAAGGTTAGGTTTTTATACAGATTTTTATTTTGATTTACACCAAGTACATAGATGACATTTTATTAAAAATGTCAAATAAACTTCAATTATAAAAAAAAATAGTAATAAAAACTCCTGATACTTCCTTCTACAACAAAGTTTACGTACGCGCTTGTTATTTAAGTGTTGCATAAACACAAACACATTGAGTAGATCTACTTTTTTGCATTCCAAAGAATTTTTTGCCAAGATTGGTGAATTTTTGCATTCATTCAAACAGTTAACTCCAGTTTTGATTTATTTAAGCTTGTCGTAATTGCCGTCGTCATGTCGTAATTTAAAGCATCCACTGTTTCTTTTGGGGACAGGAACCGCTGCCCACTTATTTCATTCACAAATACACAATTTTTCTGAGTATTTTGATAGTCTTGAATTGTATGGGTTCAATTTTGATTTTATTTTAAAGAGTTGTAGCAGATTAGAGTTATTTTTACATCTAATGAAGGCAACATTAGCAATAATCACTTAATTTTAAATAAAAACATGTTTTTTTACCATTTAAATATTATTTTGAATAAAGTCAATTTGACATAAATAATATGTTTAGTTTAGAGCACTTACTAGATTTAATTTTTGGTAGAATAAAAAAACAACGACATCTACCCATGAAATTTTGAAGCTTGAAGCGCCCTCTACTTTTCAGAGTGGCCCTCTACCTTTTAAAACCTCGCGCACTGATACTCTAGTAAATTCATTCTCTTTGGTATAACATAATAATGTCCCTTCAATCATAAGTTGACGGGTTCGTTTTTCTTAATTTATTTTTTTAATGTTAATAACTTCCCTGGATACTTTTCGTCGGTATTATGGGATTATGCGCGTTTTAAGTAGTGATGGGAATCGATTCTTTTCGCTCTGAATACGTCTATGAAATTTGAAATTAAAAAAAGAAAATATTGCCATTGAAAGTTTCAAGATTAGGTACTGTTCCTCAAAACTTTTTTTTTATAAGTCAAATTTTATAGAGCGAGAAGAATCGATTATTCCAATCACTAGTTTTTAGATAACCTAAAAACGATTGAAAAGATATCAACTTATTTTTGCATGAGACTAATTGATTTTTAGTTACAAAACTTTGAGCCCACTTAACCAACCTTGTATCTTAAGATATGCGAGCCCTCAAATTTGGGACATTCTGTACAATTTTCTGTACGGTACAGGGTGGCAGCATCTCGGAAACATAAAGTGCTAACAATAGTTTTATTTTTAATAATTGTTTACTAAATGTACATGCTGTTCCATTTACTCGAAACACAAATATCCTTTTTTATTTTAAAACACCCTGTATTTTTTTTTTTTTTTATTAAAACCTTTGCCAAATTCTTAATTTATAGGACTATTCTATTGCTATTCTAAAAAATACCCTTGACCACCTACGAGGAGTTCAATTTTGAGATTTTGTAATAATCAATGTATTTTTGTTAATTTTTTTTAGAAAAAGAAATCAGCCCCTCCACACAACTCGACAACTCCGCCATTTTTAATTTTAGCGTTAACATGTTTTTTTTTTTTTAATTCAGGTTAAGAAGTTCCAGAAGAAAATATAAAAATATATAGGGTGTTCCATTTAAAAAAAGTATGTTATCTATCACAGCCTATACAGGGTGCTATTTTGTAGAATTTACTAGCGTATTGCTCAGCTATGTGCTATTCAATTTCCATGAAAAATTGTGCAATAACCATTTTTAATTTTAGCGTTAACATGTTAAATATTTTTCAATTCAGGGTAAGAAGTTCCAAAAGAAATTTAAAAAAAGTATGTTTTCTATCACAGCCTATACAGAGTGCTATTTTGTAGAATTTACTTGCTTAGCTATGTGCTATTCAATTTCCATGAAAAATTGTGGAATAACCATTTAAGGCCTGTGCTTGCGACTGGTAAATACAAAATTTCAATTGATTTATTAGTTTTGCAGAATACGACAGTCATTAGCTTTTTTTTTACATTTTTATGGTAATATTTATTTTCTTTTGAAAAATCTGTATTATATTACATTTAAATCAGTTTTTACATGGATATTTGATGATTTCTGTGGCGAATGTTTAATATAAAACAAAGATTCTCTCCAAACCACACTTTATTTAGAAAAATCTGAATACGTATTTCGACAGCTAAGCTGTCTTCTGCTGAAGATGACAGCTTAGCTGTCGAAATACGTATTCAGATTTTTCTAAATAAAGTGTGGTTTGGAGAGAATCTTTGTATTATATCAGTTTTTACATATTAATTAAGAATGTCTGTTGTTTTAGAAAAAATTCATAAAATTTTTAAAATACCTGGCTAAAATGGTTCATTTTTTTATTTAGGCAAGGATTGAATTTGTTTTGTCTTATTTTTCACGTTATTAACAACAAATCACGATTGTCATAATTTGTCAACACAATAAGAACACGGAAAATGTATAAATCTGTAGCACACTTACCCAAGGTAATTAATAAAAAAAGACTAAATCATCCGACTATGTTAGAAAAGCTTATTAAATTAACAAAATCAATAATGAAACAATGGAAAGGTTTATTAAAATGTAAAAAATGATTTGTACGTAAAATAATCCAAATTTTTCGAATAAAAATTAATTATTAGCATAAAAATCGATGAGTATGATAGTTACTGTCATTTTCTGCAAAACCAATAAAGCAATTAAAATATTTTATTTACTAGTCTTACTGAGCAAAACGCTAGTAAAGTCTACAAAATAGCACCCTGTATAGTTTTTAGGTTAGGTAAATTTTATTTAAAGTCTAACGATTAAACCCTTGCGCACAATATGCAGTTTTCAAAATTTTTCTACGACAAAAAATAAAAAAGCTAAGAGGGGGGGGGGGGGATTTATACTGGGACATCCTGTACAGGTGACCCAACGCCTTATGTCAGTAACTAAAAATACTAGTTAACATTTTTTTTCACAGTTTGTGACAAATGGAATTTTTATTTTTTGAAATTTTTTAATATACACCTTTCCCGACCCTCGCGGTCGTTATACTTGGAAAACGTCAGATATGCGTCAGATTGACACAAATCATTGTAATGCTGGTGGTCATTTAGTTTCCCAAGTATAACGACAGCGATTGTGGCCTAAGGCAGGAAAGATCTATACCAACTAAAGTGTTCCATTTACTTGGATCACACATCAGTTTTTTTTATTTTAAACTAGAACGGGTTAGGTTAGCTCTTGAGATTCGAACCCGAGCGCTCCGTGTGAGAGACCGAGCCCTCCTACACCGCTGAGCCATCATGACTATGTTAGTACGGTCGCTTATACGCGATACGTACTTAGCATTGTTTCGTTTCATTTGTTTTTTATTTTAAAGAAAATCTTTCGCCTACTACGTTTTTCTTTGGTTTTACTCCAAACGACGCATAAAAGTCACCTTCTAAGTGCATCTTATGCTTTTTCTAATTGCTTTTTCTCGTTAACGCGTAGAGTTATAAAAAAAATTATGAATTTTGGTAGGATTTACCAATATTTAATTTAGTTAAAAATATTTTTTAAATTAATTTAATAATAACTTCGATGTAATTTTTTTAACTTTATAAATCAATTTTAACAGTTTTATAATTACCCGATATTTTCCAAAAACAATAGGGTTCTTCCTTTTGCGAAAAATGATTTTTCCAGAAAATTTGAACATGATTGGAGCTTGCGTTCTTGAGATATCGTGCGCACAAGAAAGTGTGACATCAAAGAGATTTTATATTTACAATAGAGAAGGTATAAAAATTCATTGTTTGGGGCCAAGATCTTTTTGTTTACCCAATGTAAGTTATATGGACTAATGAGTAAGTGGACGAAAATAAACAAACGTTTTCAATGGAACCTACCTATGCTAGCCTTCTAGATCTTGGACCCACACACTGGTAATGTTATGATTATAAGCAATTCATTTCTAGTCATTATATTTCTATGAGTGACATACAGACGGACGGACGGATTTTTTGAAAGTTGTTTAAAATTAGACGAAACGCACGAATCTGCAAGAATTTTTGCTCTAAGATGAAAAATAACTTATTTAAGGTTTGGCCCGATCGAATTTATAATACTCTTCGGCTTTGTTTGCGAAGAGTATAATAAAACACCCAATATATTTTTATATTTTCTGATTCTCTTAAAAATGAGGATAATTTTGTTAAAAATCCGAATTTTTGTTAATTGAAAAAATTCTTTGTGCTTCTCGGGGTTAACATTTTTGCATAAAACTAAAACAGTGTATACGTAAGATGTAACATTTTTATGTAAAATTGCACCAATAGTCCTGACCGGATGTTAGGAATCCGCCATTAAATGTTGATACATTAAAACCGTTTTATTTTGGCTTATTAAACTTGTTTTTCAATTTCCTTTCGATTAATATCCCACTTCCCTATAGATCTTTCCCGCCACTGACTGCGGTCGTTATACTTGGGAAACGTCAGATATGCGTCAGATTGACACAAATCATTGTAATGCTGGTGGTCATTTAGTTTCCCAAGTATAACGACCGCGATTGTGGCCTCCGGCGGGAAAGATCTTTAACTATCCCCAACCCTTTTGGAGATGTTTAATTAGTCACAAACAATCTTCCAAAAAAAAATTATCAACATATTTAGTTCCTGAGATAAGGATTTGGGTCATCTTATGTAGGACACCTGTATATTCACCCTACTCGGTAAGAATATTAAACATTATATTTATATTTTTTTTATTTCAGTAACATGTATTTTAAACATAAAAAATAAATATAAAAAATAAAATTTACCCGAAAATAACCAAATGCCTAAACTTATAAGAAATATAACTAAAGGTTACCTTGAATACTCGTTCTATCCAACATTTTTCCGGCTAATAAATTTAAATCACTGGTTTGAGTATCCGACTTTCTCCTATAAGATGTTTCAATCCCAACGTTTTCACTAGTGGAATCTTCAGTGCCATACCCATGATCAAATAATGGTAATAACAATGTTTTAGTAATATTTTTTCCATTGGCGGTTAACTCAACAATTGATGTTTGGCCCGTTGTAATCTTCTTTAAATTAAAAACAGTTTGTCCGTCTGCAGAAATGTTTTTAAACCTAAAAAATAGCACTTTTAAATTTTTTTTAAACCTTTCGACCTTTTACCTCTCAATGCTCTCATGTGTCCAGGTCTCAATGTTTTCTGGTTTCTGTAGACTACATTTTTGTGCTAATGGTGGCAACAGTATCAAATCTTCGGGCAGTTGTTTTAGGTTCGTGCAAGTACATGAATTTCCATAATCAATAAACTGGACTTCAATTCCAGCTGTGATATTTAAAATGCGTGCTCGATACCACATCTGATCATCTGGAAACATTGCGACGCATAAGGCTCCAGGTGTCAAGTCTTCCAGATGTTTAAACTTTTCTGCATCTAAAATCAATCTATTTTATGAGGAGAATTGTTAAAGTTCGTGAATATCATAAATGAAAACAAGAAATAAGTAGAAGTCGAAACGCGTAGTACTTACTCTTCACAGATAAGTAGCTCGAGTAGAATTCGGAATCGGTAGAAGTGTATTTTAAATTTTATTAATCAAAGCTAAATCAATTTTTTATATAATTGCTACACATTCTATGGTATACTCTTCGCAAGAAAACTATTACAGAATAATTAATAGTCTCTTTTAAAAAAAATTATGTAAATAAAATCTGCGAAGAGTGCAAACTATTAACAGAAAACACGAAAAATTTCGTTAACGAAGAGGATAAACGTCAGTTCTGACGTTTAAGATATTTGAGGTTATTTGTTCTGACAGCTGGCTTTGTTTTTTTGTTTGAAATATTTTTGGCATGGCCTTCTTGACCGACGCGTGACCCTATTTGGAAGTTTTTTGCTACTGAAATCTTTTAGTTTTTGTTTTTTTAACCTTACTGGTTATCTTTACGAAAAACGAACCAACATTTTTAATAAAAAATTAAATTTTCATTAATTTTGTGAAAAAAGATTTTTTTTTGTTAATTGAATAATAACGGAGATAGGAGGTTTTTTTGTGGTGACCGACCGACCGACCGACGGACAAAAAATGAAAATCTTAGAAAGTCATGAACCGCACGAATCTGCAAATTTTTGCTCTACGACGAAAATTGACGATTTTAGGATTTTCTGATCGATTGCAATATACTCTTGTGAAGAGTATAATAATGGGTGGTATCATGGCCAACTTTATACAGGCCGACGCACTTACACCTGCATCTACCTCGCGGTCGCGGTATGCATAAAATTCTGGTACTTTCTGTTAAAATTTAGCTTTATCAACTTTGTTCTATAAAGGAGGTCTTGAATGGTTTAATTATTTTATTTTTAATCTTATTATATTTTGACTGTTATCCTCTTTTAATAAATCTTTAATTTATCATTTTACCCTGATGTGTTTAACCTAAAAACAACAGGTTATGGGTCCAGTATACGTGTGGTAGTTCTGGTTAAAGATTTAATAGAAGAAAAGATAAGCAATTTTTAATTGTGAAGAATTGTGTCATAAAATTGTCACATCAGATTTTTTACATTTGAACGGAAAAATAGTGAAGTTTTTTAATCAAGGGGTAATTCCTATACCCATTTTAAGAAAAATAATTGGTATGCGGAAAATTGCTCGAATGCATACAATTGCTCGAAAAACAATTAGCGGGTAAATCTAAAGGCGATCACAACGCCTCTAACGGTTTAAGGGGGGACGTCGAGTAAGTAATCTTTAATAAATTTTTTTTATTTTTGGTGAAAATTTTCCCAAGAGAATAATACATAAGTTTCTGTAAAAAAAATGGACCCACCAGCTTCCTTTAGGCGCGGAGCTTACTTGAAATCAGGATAAAATCGGCTTAGAACGCAGCAGCCAACAGCTCGCAGTTAGGTAGGAATTTGTTAACGTTTTTTTTATAAAATTCCTTAATTAATTTTTTTTAAAAACTAGTATAATATTGCTTCGGGTATCTAAAATTTATTAAAACAATAAAAAATGGGATTCACCGGCCTTCCTGAGTTAATATTAAGAAAATAATGTTAAAACACAGGACTGATAAATCTACTATGGCAACATCCGAAAGGTAGCTTGGTAATTTATTGTCAAATAAGTGTCAACCGTTGTGTCAAAATTCTACCTATATCATTTTTAAAAAGTAATGTTTTTATTATTGTTCTTCAAATTAAAGAAACTTCACAGCTATGTTATTTACCAAATATACCCTGTGTGCAAAAACCTATACCTACTACTCAAAATGTTTACAGAAACTTATATAATCTACATCAAGTATATTTTTTCAGAAGAGCATTGAGTTAAATTTGCAAAATAACCCCGAAAGTAGCATTTATAAGTTAAATCATGTATTTTATTGGCCCTGCTTAGAGAAGCTTTTTGGAAATTCGGAGTATACCTTTACAATTTATGATTTTTTAAGTGCCCGGACCTAACAGAGCTTGTGTTCGCTCTAGAATCCTTTTTTTTTTTTACTTCACAAGCGTTATGAGAAACATGGGATGACATCAGAGTTTAGGTTGTATTTAATAAATACATCTGATTTCAATTGTTTAGGGACCTCCAGTTTTTGATAATTTGCAATTAAGAACGTACCTTTACGTTTTGTGGGAATATGTCGTAGCGCCAATACGTGTGGTAGTGTATACTTTAACATAATTACGTGCAAAATAAAATACAAATGGATTAAAGTGTTGATAAAAATAGAAAACGGACGCTTTGACGTTTAGTAGTTGATGATTATTTTATTGACTTTTCTTTTTAAAAATTATAGGTAAATAGGTGCAATAGGTATAAAACTAGGTTGCCAAATTTAACTGTTTTTACATAGATTTATTTTTTGTGAATCGTCATGTTTTTCTGTGTTTACAAGCCGTCCCACCTTAATTCTGCATATCATCCTCGTTCCATCACCAATGATTTTTTTTTCTGTGGCCATACAAATAAGTCGTTGTCACTTTAAAAATGTCATCCTGCGGTTGATTTACCAAAATTTATTTTGTAAAGTAATTTTGGTTCATTTTGATGTAATGTGAACTGTGACTTTTAAACTAAAACATTGGGTAAAAGAATTTGTTAAGGAATTTGTGGATGTTTTGATGTTTGAAGATTTGAAATCTTTTTAAATAATGACGATTACCGGAGCCTGGCTGGTTTTTCTACCATCGCAACTATTTATTATTTGTATCTGCACTGCAAAGGCGAAACAGGAGCAGAATTTACACAAGTGTACTTTTGGAGTGCGCGTCGACAAGTGGGATTAGAGTGTCTCCCAAAGTTGTGTGTTTTTTAATAACATTAAATAACTACCCTAACCCTAGCAAAAATATGGAAAATAGACAGAAATTAACTTATTTTTTTGCAAAATAAACTTTAACTGCTTTGCCAAACGTCAACAATAATCTACTGTCAAATCGCTGAAATGAGTAAAATCTGAAAAATCAAGTGAACTTTGTTGAGTTTTTTTAATCTACTAGGCATAGATGCGTTTAAATTTTTCCTCTATGACTAACGAGGACGAGGTTCTAAGAAAAACCACCAGGTGCGATTTTTAGATTTACTCGCTAATTGTTCGAATCACAATTGCAATAGAAAATCTGTCGATACTACGTTGTTTTTATGGTTTTGAGTGAGGACACTAGGTTAGGTAAGATTATGTTAAGTTAGACTAAATTGAAAAAAGTTGGATATTGATGATTTCTGTGGCGAATGTTTAATATAAAACAAAGCAGAAGATAGAATAGACATTCTATCTTCTGCTGAAGATGACAGCTTAGCTGTCGAAATACGTATTCGGATTTTTCTAAATAAAGTGTGGTTTGGAGAGAATCTTTGTTTTATATGAAAAAAGTTGTTTCAATGGCTTTGAGACTAGGTTAGGTAGGGTTAAGTTAGACTAAGTTAAAAAAGCGGGGGTATGAGGGGCGGCGATTTAATTAAAGGGGGCTAAAGTAAAACTGTCTTTTATCAGTGTTTTAGGTTAAGTTGAGCTCTATAAAATCAGAGGATCCTCTGATTTTATAGAGCTCAGTTTAATTTAAGCAATCAAATCAAAATTTGAGAGGCATTGTGTTTATAATATTTTAAATGTTTTTTTTGTTTTAAACATGTTTTAAAGAATAGTTCAGTTATCAGATGTAAGATGGCGCTGGCGCAATCAATCGTACGAGTTTTCTTTGTAGTGGATTGATACCACCTGTAGTGGGGATATATGCGCTACCTCATAGATTAGTAATAATTAATAAATATAGTATCGGGTGAGCTAATAAAAACGGTCCCTAAGTGATGATGAACAATGTAAAATCTATATAAAACTTTGTTTTATATTAAACATTCGCCACAGAAATCATCAAATATCCAATGTAAAATCTGTCAATTAACAATATTTTGACAATCCCCATGGCCCACTTATGGGCCGTTTTTATTTGCTCACTCGATATAAGTTAGACTTAAGTAATGTAAAGTATATTATACAGTGAAATTAAGGAGAATAAATGATCAACCTCGGAATTTCTTCAATCAAATGCCCCGACTTTAGCGCTATATTAAATATGGGGTCATTGCTTGAGTCTACGCCCCCTATCTTGATAAGGGTTAATTTTAAAAATGTCACGTCTTGTCAAGATTATAACAAAAAGTAAGCTCTATAATTTTGGTAATAACTCCAAGCAGCATCAGAAGCACCGGAAAAAAGTTATTGCCCAAGAACAATTTTTCGTGACCTTTGACCTTGCCTAAAAAGCTTAGATCACACCAGTTGGAGATAGACTTTTGACACAAGTTTTAGAATGTGAAAACGAACGTGTATGCAAAAATTTAGCTACCTGGAAGAAATTCCGAGGTAAAACCTTTATTTTTTTGAATTAATAGTAATGTGATTTCAGTTCAATTAACTAGAGCGAGTTAGATCAGTAGATAGGTTAGATCAGTGAGCCTGTTAGAGTTTTTTTTATAAAATGCCGACATTTAATAAGATACTCCTCGCAGTAGATAGTCAAAGATAATAAAATTAAAAAAAAGAATAATTTTATCAAACAAAATCTGCGAAGAGGTAAAACTATTAACTCTTCTAAAGAAAATAGATTTATTAGCGAAAAGCATAAATATATATCAATTCTGACACTGACGTTTATGATTTAATTTGGCTTTGAAAAGATGCTTTTGTTTTAATTTTTTTTTGCAAAGCCACCTTTACTGAGCCTAGACTTACGTGACTTAGTACTTTTTCATTACTCAAAACCTTTCTTTTGGCCTTTTTTGTTTTGAAAATTTTACAAAAAAAAATACTTTTTTATACAGAATTCAATTATCTTTCATTTTTATGACAAGATACGGCTTTTTTTAAATTGGGGGGCTTATGTAGGGCCGGACAAAAAAATCTTTAGTATACTTTTTGTAAAGAATTAAAAGGGCTTTATCAAAGAGATTATATATTTACAATAGAGAAGGTACAAAAATTTATTGTATGGAGCCAAGATCTTTTTGTTTACCCAATAGGTGCATTTACACGGACGGTTTTTCCCACACTTTTGCGCGCGCGCTTGGCGCGTCCGCTCCATGCGTGCGCGCAAAAGTGTGATGTTTTTTTGGCATAGAAATTTGGCGTGCGCGCCAGCGTGTCAGTTTGACTTGTACAAAAAATGTTTTCAACGACAGACAAAAATTATAAATTATTTAAAATGTCCTCAAACAAACAATAAAATATGCTGATATTTATACATTTTATAAATGGTAAAAATGATGATGTTTATTTACTTCAAATTTAAAAGACTAAAAGTTATGGATATCCATTAAATAGTTCCCCATTAATTAATACTTTACTTCGGATCCCAAAATATTAAGCGAAATTCAAACAAGGGGGACCTTGAATGTAAAATCTTATCCCCGATTGGCAGTACAAACATTGGGTATTATGGAATCCGTAATATACTATGGATAACTGTAAAATAACTACTTACATCGATTCTGACGTTCAACATTTTATTAAGTTATTATTTTTAAAAGCACAATAATTTACTTATTTTTTATTTTATTAAGTTAATTAGTTACTAGTCCGGTGCGTAAGGTTCAAAAAATAAGGGTAATCTGCATTTTGAGGTAGAAACATGAAATTTGGAACATATGTTCCTTAGAATATTTAAAAAATATTTGGATATGGAACCCCCCTGAGAAAGTCCCAGGAGCCCCCAGGGGGGCCCTCTTTATTTGAAGTTTGTAGGATTTTTTTTTAAATAACTGTTTATGATAAATGTTTGAAAATCAGATAGATGATTAATAATATGTTAGCCTTTAACATCATATTTTCTTTTTGGGAAAAAATCCCCACTGGTGCCCCAAATTTTCATTTTTATGATTTTTAATTATTTCTTAAAAAACTATTTTTAAATTCAAAATTATACAATTTAAAGATTCTTTTTACACATTTAGACAATTGACCCACCCAAAATATATGTTAACCCCCCCAAAATTCCCCTTTGCCAAAAATTTTACATTTTCATAATTTTGTTTACAAATTGTACAGGATAAATGTTTGACAATTAAATAAAAAATCACTATTATTACTATTTTGAGAAAAGAAAATTTATTTTAAGACCCCCACTGCTTCCCCCCCCACTAACGCATTTTAATTTTTGCTTTATTATTGTTTTATTTTAGAATCATATACACCTTTACGACCCCATTTACAGATTTATATCCTTGACCCCCCAAAATATTTGTTAGCCCCCCAAAATCCCCCTTTGCCAAAAATTTGACATTTTTATTATTTTTTTAATAACTGTGAAGGATAAATGTTGGACAATCCAATAAAAAATCACTAAAATTATTATCTTTAGGAAAAAAATTATTGTAGGACCCCCAAATGCTTCTCCCTCCCCATTAACAAAATGTAACAGATATTTTGGGGGGTCCAGGATATAAATCTGTAAATAGGATCGTAAAAGTGTATATAATTCTAGATTAAAACAATATTAAAGAACAAATTAAAATGCCGTAATGAAGGGGTGAGTGGCGCCCATTTGGGGGTCTTACAATAATTTTTTTCCAAAAGATAATAATTTTAGTGATTTTTTATTGGATTGTCCAACATTTATCCTGCACAGTTATTAAAAAAATTATAAAAATGTCAAATTTTTGGCAAAGGGGGATTTTGGGGGGGCTAACAGATATTTTGGGGGATCAAGGATATAAATCTGTAAATAGGTCGTGAAAGTGTATACGATTCTAAAATAAAACAATAATAAAGAAAAAATTAAAATGCGTTAGTGGGGGGGGGGGAAGCAGTGGGGGTCTTAAAATAAATTTTCTTTTCTCAAAATAGTAATAATAGTGATTTTTTATTTAATTGTCAAACATTTATCCTGTACAATTTGTAAAAAAAATTATGAAAATGTAAAATTTTTGGCAAAGGGGAATTTTGGGGGGGTTAACATATATTTTGGGTGGGTCAATTGTCTAAATGTGTAAAAAGAATCTTTAAATTGTATAATTTTGAATTTAAAAATATTTTTTTAAGAAATAATTAAAAATCATAAAAATGAAAATTTAAGGCACCAGTGGGGATTTTTTCCCAAAAAAAAATATGAAGTTAAAGGCTAACATATTATTAATCATCCATTTGATTTTCAAACATTTATCATAAACAGTTATTTAAAAAAAAATCCTACAAACTTCAAATAAAGAGGGCCCCCCTGGGGGGCTCCTGGGACTTTCTCAGGGGGGTTCCATATCCAAATATTTTTTAAATATTCTAAGGAACATATGTTCCAAATTTCATGTTTCTACCTTAAAATGCAGATTAATTTACCTTACGCACCGGACTATACATTATGTCCAACTTCATCCTAGTAATTATGGAATATTATAATTTTTCAACTATTCTCTTATATTGCCCCGGAAGATGGAAGTTGTTTATTTTTGTATCTTATGTTTTGTATTTTTATTTCAATGGGTTGGTTTTAGCAACGGCTTCACTCTAATTAGGTCCAGCACATCAAGCACTGGATATTATTATAGGGTTTCTGGGATATTTATGAGTTATGGCACGTGTATTTCTTGCAACTTTAATGCCTTTTTAAAAGCTAAATCTCCAATACGGTTGTACAAGAGCAAACTTTAAACGTTTTTATTCTTAAAATTTGTAGATATTAACCAAAGTTTAAATTAATTTTTGACAAAAATATTTGAACATAAGTCAAATTTTGATGTTTTGTTCAGAAACAACGAAAAATCAACAAAAAACTACTGAACAAATCTCTAATAGGCAACCAGTAAAACATGTGTGTAAACTGTAAATTTTTATTTGTCAAAATGTGTATCAATTCGACAGATTATTTTGCGTCAGCCAAAATGACGTATTGGCGCGCACGCAAAACTGTGGTGCAAAAACGCCAACACAAAAAACTCACACGCCCGGCGCGCACCCCACACTTTTGCGTGCACGCAAAACCCACGCGCCGGCGTGCGCGCAAAAGTGTACGTGTAAATGCACCTAATGTAAGTTATATGGACTATTGAGTAAGTGGACGTAAATAAACAAACGTTTTCAATGGAACTTTCCTATGCTAGCCTTTAGATCTTGGACTCAACCCAGCAACATAATTAACGAACATCGCTTCGTATTCTCCTACATAAAATTTTAACAGTGGGGAAGTGGGAAGCGAAGTTCGTTTATCGATATGCTGGTAATGTTATGATTATTATGATTATAAGCAATTCATTTTTAGTCATTCTATTTCTATGGGCTTTTAGTACGATGCGTAAGCAAAATTAATCAGCATTTTGTGGTAGAAACGTGAAATTTGGAACATATGTTCCTTAGAATATTTAAAAAATATTTGGATATAGAACCCCCCTGAGAAAGTCCCAGGAGCCCCCCAGGGGGACCCTCTTTATTTGAAGTTTGTAGGATTTTTTTTTAAATAACTGTTTATGATAAATGTTTAAAAATCAGATGGATGATTAATAATATGTTAGTCTTCAACTAAAAATTTTTTTTTTTGAGAAAAATTCCCCACTAAATGGGGCCCCAAATTTTCATTTTTATGATTTTTTATTATTTCTTGAAAAACTATTATTAAATTTAAAATTATACCATTTTAAGATTTTTTTTACACATTTAGACAATTGACCCACCCAAAAAATATGTTAGTCCCCCCAAAATTCCCCTTTGCCAAAAATTTGACATCTTTTTAATTTTTTTTACCAACTGTGCAGAATAAAAATAAAACAATAAAATAAAACATCACTATTATTATACTGTTCGCAGACAAAGTTGAAGAGTATTATAAATTCGATCGGGCCAAACCTAAAATCGTTATTTTTCGTCGTAGAACAAAAATTCTTGCAGATTCGTGCGTTTCATCGAATTTTGAACAACTTTCAAAAAATCCATCCGTCCGTCTGTCTGTATTGTATGAAAAAGACACCATGAACCCTAATATACGATAAGGAAAAAATGAGAAAAATTCGTGTTCGCCATTTTGAAAAAGGGGCTCCCCTGGGAGCCCTAAGGGACAAATCGGATGTCTCCTCGACTCAAATCGCTTATACAGGGTGTGCAAAAAGTTTGGAATATCGTTCCTAATTTCGTAAATACTTTTCCTAGAAGGTTGATTTTTTCGAGGTCGATTTCTATTTTTTCAATGCGCATCTTTTCAGCCTACATTTAAATATACGGGTCAAAATCATAGAGGTGGAAGATGTGGTGTCCCCCTGTGTTAAAATAGAAACGATAAGCATATGGTATAAAGTAAATACAGTGAGAGGCAAAAGTCCCCCCCCCTGGCCTTAACTTTTGAACGGTTCGAGATATTGATTTCCAAAAAATTTTAGGTTAATTAACACAAAAAAAACTACCTTTTGACGAAATTGGTTTTTCAAAAAATAATAACCCCCACATAGGGGGACTATCTACTTAATTTTTTTAAATGTAAAGGGGGGTCAAGTGACCCCTCATTTGAAAGCTATTTTTATTTCTAACACAATGGTGTTTACCAATTTAAGATATATGTATTATTTTTTTGGCTAGGAGCTTCTCAATAAAAAGAACGATTTCCTTAATAAATGCAACAGTGAAAAAATAAAACTATTTGAAATTAGGTAAGGGTGCATGTTTTTCTTTAATTAAAAAAAATATGTAATATTTTTTTGTTAAAATGTGTTATACCCTGTGTCCCAACATAAAATACAAAAAAACAAAACCTTATGCTTCTTAATAATTTTTTTTTAATTAATTATATTTTTTAACCCTATTTTACTTCGTTTTTTTGAAAAAAAAATAATTTTGGTAGGTTATTTTAAAACATTTGTTATAAAACATACTAACAAAAAAAAATTATTAATATTTTTAAATAAAAAGAAAACATACACCCCTACTTAGTTTGGATTCACTTAAGTCTTTTATTGTTGCATTTATTACGTAAAAAAGGATTTTTGTGCTTTATTTTAAAACACACAGTACAATAGAACTACTGAATCAATCTAAAATTCGTAAACGTCATTGTCTTGGAAAAAAATAGCTTTCAAATGAGGGGTTACTTGACCCCCCTTTACATTTAAAAAAATTAAGTAGATAGTCCCCCTATGTGGGGGTTATTATTTTTTGAAAAACAAATTTCGTCAAAAGGGTAGTTTTTTTAGTGCTAATTTGCCAAGAATTTTTTTTAAATCAATATCTTAAACCGTTTAAAAGTTAAGGTGGGGGGGGGGGGACTTTTGCCTCGCACTGTATTATTATGGGTAACAAAAGTTCTTTTCTACTTGAAACATTTAAAAAAAAAAATAAAAAGTAACTCCCACTATTTTAAAAAAAATATTTAAGGGTCAAAATGTCTACTTCGGGAATGGTTTACTTCTCAGATTTCAGTAGACTTTTGATTGCTAAAAGCAAAATAAAAGTTTTAAAAATAAAAAAGTTCTTTTTTATAAATGTTAAATATTGAACAAAATGTTATTTAAAATAAAATTTCCAAAAAAAATTAAGTAACACCTTTTTTGATTAGCTTAAAGTGTGTCCCAGGGTGTCATGTCTTTTCAGTGAACGCTGTTTATATATTTTATAGCTTCCATATTTAGGCGCTAAAAGCGCGGTAATACATATTAAAAGTTGCGTCCATCATTCATCTAGTTGGTGGTGGTGAAATTGTTCCCAGTTAATTAGTCATTATTAGGTAAGGACTGAATAAGTAATAAGATTCAGTAGCGTACATCTAGTGGTGTTCGTTCTGGGAACGGCCACAACGCTTAAAATGTTATTAAGTGTAAACACTTTATCATAATCTAAAAAGTAAAATTCAAAAAAAGCCTAAACTTCAGTTATTCCAACTTAAACATTGAAATGTCTACTTCGGGAACGTTTTTTTCTGTCCATTCCGGGAACGCTTTACTATATAATTTGCCATTTTGAACTCTTCATTTTAAATCTTCCATTTTTGATTATTTTATACAATTTTTTGCACTGACAAACGCTATTCGTTAAATTATTTATGCTTTTAAAATTAAAAAAAAATACATACTTGACCATTCAAAAAACACAAAAAAAATTTTTTTTACTAAAAGTTTTTTTTAGATAGTTTATTTTCTTTTAAAAGTTAAAAGGTACATTGTATTATAACAAAAAATCAAAAATATTTAACAATAATTAAATCGCTTTCTAAAAATTCTCATTCCCGCGAACACAATAAATAATTTTTTTTTTCTAAAAGTACAATTATAAAATTTTATTTTTCTTTAAAAATCAAAAGCCACACTATCATTCTTAACAATAAAAAAATAAAAATGCTTCTATACTTTAATAAAAATTTGAAATAAACCAAAGTTACTTAATAAAAACATTCACTTTTAATGATTACGATAAAACTCTACCTCAAATCTACGCTTTTAAAAAATATTTAAAAAAAAATGTTAGGTTTTAGGGAAAGATAGGACTTACAGATATACGATTCTAAGAAAAAAATCAAAAAAATTGCTTTAATTAAAATAATGAAATCATTTTTAAAAACGTTCCCGGAATGGACATTTTTAGTTACAATTTATGTTTAAAAGTGATGTAACTAAACAAATAAAAATAAATTCCTTGGCTGAAGGACCTCGGTCAATGGCCTTTTGAGTTTAACTCAATAAAGATATTTTTTATTTTTATTTTTATTAAAAATAAATTGACTATGCCCTTTACGGAATCTAACTCTTAAAGACCTAGTGTTTAACACTAATTATAAAAAAAAACGCTAACCCAACTTTGACTTTTGGTTTTTACCAACTTTGAAATATCGCACCTCTATGATTTTGACCCATACAGGATGTCCCAGTTTCTCAGAAGACTGGACAACTTTCTTATTTTAAATGAAACACCCTATTTTTTATTTTTTTTTATGAATCTAGAGGTCATTAGCAGTTCAACAATATGTCGCTTGCTACCCTTAAGTTACTAAATGTAACCCCTTTTAACAGAATTTGTTTCTGTGTTAAAAAGTTTGGAATATCGCCTGTAAAATCGTAAATACTTTTCGTGGAAGGTTAATTTTTTCGAGGTCCATTTCCATTTTTTTTATACGCATCTAACGAGCATACACTTAACTATACAGGTTGTTCCCCTTTTTTAGGAGACTAGACAACTTTCTTATTTTAAATGGAACACCCTATTTTTTATTTTTTTTTATTAATCTAGATGACATTAGCAGTTTAACAATATGTCGCTTGCTACCCTAAAGTTACTAAATGTTACCTCTTTTAACTGAATTTGTTTCTGTGTTAAAAAGTTTGTGTTGTGTTATAATAACTGAATTATGATTTTTTTTCCAGTTGGGGGGCGCCGGAGCCCTCTTTTTTATCATCCGATTTTTTTTAACAACGAACTTAACCATAACCTAACCTAGATTTTAACAAGAGCGGATTACGAGTTACTCTTCGTAGAATTTTTGAATATCAAGGGTGTTTTTTTATATACAGTGTGTTCAATTTCAAAGAAGCCACCCCCTCTAACTTTGTTAATACAGCAAATCCATTTTTAAGAAAAAACAGGTCAATTTAGTTACAGAGGGGGACATCTAAAAAATATAAAATACATTTTTTTCGTTTAACCCTTCACCATCTAGCCACCCTAATATAAAAATTTTTAATTGCAACCCGTATCTTGCGATACCTCATTTTAAAGAGAAAAAAATAAGCTGTACGATAACGTCAAGGTTATCCAAAAGCGGTTTACCCCTTATTAAAATAACAAGAAGCCATTCTCCGTCTATAACTTTTAAACGATTTGTGATATTTGCCTAAAACAAAATTAAGATAATACTTTAAAATAATTTTAACTCTTGGCATAAAAAATAGTACATTATTAACCAAGGTAGAGAAGAGGGTCATTATTGACCTAGCGCAAAGATTGCCGCGCAGCGGCAAGGGACACAATTGCGTGTAGTCAATAATGACTTTCTCTACCGTGGTTTATATACTATTTTTTTCACTACTAGCATTTTCTTGAAAAATGTTAATTTAAAAATATGTTTTATCAAAACCCTTGTATATGATTTTTACAAAAAATTAATTGAAATTTCCATGGAAATGACAATGACGTTACATCAATCAAAACAATAAAAAGTTCTTCAAATGGGTGTTTTTTCCAAAATAACTCATAATTTGCTCGTAAATGGCGTAAATGATTTAAATAATATGATGGTCACTGATAAGGAATTTGTAAATATAATGATAATGATAGAACACTGACACATTTACAGAAAAAAGTGCGACATGTTTACAACTGTACAATTTTATTTTTCGTTAAAATATTTGTGCAATAAAATGTTTTGAAGTATTTTAAAGCAGTTATGTTTTCAAAATAAAAAAGTCTTCGTAAAGACTCACAAAAACTGCTGTAAGCACCGTTCTATTTATGATAAAACCTTGACATATGTTTTGACATTTCATTATTGTACAGTGTACATAGACATGGAAATTATTATTGACCAAGGGAGAGAAATGTGATTTTTCTGGTAGAAGATCGGTCAATAATTGCCTTTTCTATAGGTAGTAGTGAAAAAAAAAATTTTTTTACCCCAACTTACCGAAAAATATGGAGACACTACAAGAAATAATTTGGAAAATTTAAAACAGATGCTTTATTACCTTTTAGCTCGAGATCAATTCAATGAAAAAAAAAAATGTGCACCAATTACACAAAATCCAAGCAAATTCCACAACAAATTTATAGCAAATTGCAAATTACTAGAAAAATGGACACTTATTTTATTCAATGAATAGCCCCTCGGTTAAGTGAGTTACTGTGCCCAATTTTAACATTTTATGAAGTGAAATGTTTTTCCAAAATGATTTTTTCTTTTCTTTTTTATAAAAAGTCGTCAAAAAAAATCAAAACTAAATTAAATTTTAATTTGCTACAACCATTGTATGGAAAATAAAAATACCTTCAAAATGATGTATAACATGACCCCCCGTCTTTTAAAAATAAAAACAAAAAAAAAAAGTTGGAATAAAAAAAAAAAAATTTTTGCCAGAAGTTAGAATTTTTTGTGGTGTATTATTTAAATTTTGTTTCAGGTAAGTATTACAAATCCTTACAAAGTTATCGTCAGGAAAAGAAACCTTTGTTATTTCGATAAGGGGTAAACCGATTTTGCATTTTTTGACGTTATCGTACAGCTTATTTTTTTCTCTTTGAAATGAGGTATCTTAAGATAGGGGTTGTAATTTAAAATTTTTATATTGGGGTGGCTGGATGGTGGAGGGTTAAACAAAAAAATCTATTTTATATTTTTTAGATGTCCCCCTCTGTAACTAAATCGACCTGTTTTTTCTTAAAAATGAATTTGAGGTATTAACAAAGTTATATGGGGTGGCTACTTTGAAATTGAACACACTGTATAATGTGTGTACATTTTATTAAATACTCTTCGCAGTAGTAGTCTCAAAAAGAACAGTTAAAAAAAACAAAAAAATTGCTACATGCTTTTTTTATGAAAAAAAATACAATCTTTAATTTTATTAGGAATATTTTTTTTGTAAAATTGATATTACGGGTGGGGATACAAAAAAACTACTTTGTTATCTTTTACAGGAATAAAATACAATCTTTAATTGAGTTAGGAATATTTTTTTTCGTAAAATTGATAATAACCGAAATACATATGAATTTTTTTAACTTTGGAGGTGGTTTCTACCCTGTATTCTTTATTTGATTTTTTTCAAAAATAATAGGGTTCTTCCCCCAAACAAGATTAATTTCTGCACCAAATATCAAGTCAATTGAATAAACCGTTCTTCAGTTAGCCTAATAACAAGTTTCGTTACAGACAGACGGACAAAAAATAAAAGTCTTAAAAAGTCATCAAACGAACGAATCCGCAAAATTTTTGCTTTAGGATGAATATTAACGATTTTGGAGAAGGTCCGACCAAGTGCAATATACTCTTCGACTTTGTCTGCGAAGAGTATAATAAGAACGATTTTTTCTGAAAATTTGAACATGATTGGAATTTTCATTCTTAAGTTATTGTGTTTACAATAAACGTGACAGAGTTCGGACAGACAGACGGATTTTTTGAAAGTCGTTCAAAATTCGATGAAACACACACGAATCTACAAGAATTTTTGCTCTAAGATGATTTTTGACGATTTTAGAATTTTCAAAACAATCACAATATACTAAGACACTAGATAGATAGGAATGATCACGGTCCAGCATTTTTGGTCCATAGCAAAGTAAGTTTTAGTAAAGTAGTAAACTTGTCCTTAAAAATGACATGGACGTAAACTAACGTCAATGTTATTTTGGGTCCATAGCAAAGTAAGTTTTTAGTAAAGTAGTATACTTGTCCTTATTACCTAAACTATTCGGCACTTTTGAAAAAAGTTTTAAAAATTTTTAGGAACATTAGTTTAATAAGAATACAATTATTCTTAAAAAAATAATGTATCACTAAAATTAACGATTCTATAGCCCTTTGAAAATCACCTTATTTCATCATAATCGTCTATCTTAGTCATAGAGTCCTGAAGCATAGATTGCAGCGTTCTCTGTAGGACCAAATTAGCACATTTTCAAAGTGCTATAAAATTGTTCACATTGGTGATTTATTATTTTTTTTAAAATGATTGTATTCTTATTAAAATAATGTTCCTAAATATTTTTAAAACTTTTTTTAAAAGTGCCGAATAGTTTAGGTAATAACAAATAACTAACTCCTCACTTCTATGCAAGATGGGGGCTAAACGTCACGGAAATTTTGTGGGAATTTTTCACTTTTATGTTCCTGGGGGTAGTGGCTACAAACCTGCATAAGCAGATCTTGGTTGGGATTTTTTTCTGGGGGGATTATTAGAATGATTGGGCTAACATGTAAGGAAGAGAAATAAAGGAAATCCATGTTTAACATTAACCGTCAAAGAACGCTTTCTCCAAAAAGTTGCCTTACGAAATGCTACCGTTACGTGCATAAAGTTGCAATATGCAATGCTCCCTGTTTAAGCACTAAAATTTTGGAAAAAAAGCTGTTGCTTATTGATCACAAGTAGCCTGTCGTTGTCCTAGAAAATCTGAGAAGTGTCAGCCGTAAACAATGGGAAATCGCGAAGCTAGTCAAGAATGCACTGGAAAAAATATAAAAGAGGGCCATATTTGACTTACTGATAATTTCAAATGTGTTTAAACCATAATTCTACAATAATACCAAAAAAAAATAATTCAAAAATTTCGAAATATCCATAATATAGAGCATTGGCATGTGTGTAGAAAGAATCTAAAGCAACCATTATACATACTTGATAATTGCTCCGCTATCCATTCAAGTTCTGCCACACAATTTTCGAATTGAACCCAAAACTCGGAAGGAGAATTTAAATGGCTTATAAAGCAAGTTAATGAAGCAGGGCTCTTGCAGACCTCTGCCACAGCCAACTTTTCATTTAATAATATATTTTTAACATTTTGTCCATTAAAAAACAAATTTACATAATGAACTGCTTTCTCATCTTGATCAATAAACTCAACCAAAACATTATCAGCTGTAATTTCTTCAAAGCGTTTAGTTGCTTGTGTGGACCATTCCTCTTCAACAGGCTTTATTTTGAGTGCACACTTGGTTGCGTAAATATCAAGAGCCAACAATTCGGGTGATAAAGTTTTGATTTTTGTATAGTTGTTATTGATAACGTCAGTGTTTCCGTAATCAACAAAGCGCACCGTCGTTATATCTTCATCAGCATCTAATATTTGAGCTCGATACCACTGCTGATCAACTGAATACGGAGCCGCACACAAACCTCCAACAGTCCGGTTTTCCATGTCAACCAGATTATTTACTTTTTTTTGTAAGGTATCTTGGAGTAGATCTATTGCATCTAACGCATCACACAACTGGATGTAAAAGTCATTCGGTGAATCTATGTGGCTTACAATGGCAGGTGTTCCTTCAAGACTTAATTTTGTGCCTACATATGCTTCAGGATCAATTTTGGGTGCTTTATATGGTTCAGAGACTCCATTTGAAATTACTGATGTTGTTCTTTCGTCAACAGTTTTAGATAACACATCTGCAGTTGCTATTGTTGTTTCATCTTTGATAACTAAAGTTCCATGTAGGCCCTTTTCATTAAAAAGTAACGTTGCAGTTACATTCTTTTCAAAAAAAAATTCAGTAGGAGCATCTGTGTTCAGCTAAAATAAAAGATAAAACATTTAATGTCACCTGTCGGGTTCATGAACTTTTATCTAAGCATGATTTAAAGTAAAAAATTTACAAGTAATAATTATTAGTTCATTTCATTAAAGTCTGTCATTTGTCAAATTTAAATAGACCATTAAATTTCTTAGTTTAAGTGATTCTTACTTTGATGATTCTTAGAGCCGGTTGTACAAACCAAGTTTAAACTTCGGTTTAGCTAAACTGATTTATAATCATAGAGAGAACAATCTTAGACACTGTCTATGTTGTAGTTGACAAAGTCTGTTTGTGATAAAATGTCAGTTTAGCTAAACCGAAGTTTAAACTTGGTTTGTACAACCGGCTCTAAGAATCATCAAAGTTAGAATCACTTAAACTAAGAAATTTAATGGTCTATTTAAATTTGACAAATGACAGACTTTAATGAAATGAACTAATAATTATTACTTGTAAATTTTTTACTTTAAATCATGCTTAGATAAAAGTTCATGACTTGGTTTGTACAGTTAAATTCACATAAAAGTGGTACACTGTCAAAGTTGTGTCAAATTTGTTTAATTAAATTTAGCATGAATTTCTTAATTTCTGGATATTTATGTACAGTATTCATAAAATATGGCAAATCAACAAAACAACCATCGGGAATATAATTAAATTATGGCAAAACTAAGGCCAAATTTAATTAAACAAATTTGACACAACTTTGAAAGTGTACCACTTTTATGTGAATTTAACTGTACACCGGCCCTTAGATGAATAATTATAAACGGCATAGTCGTTAAATAAAGCGTCAAAATTTTTTTTTATTTTACTACAGACTACAGTGAATCCGCATTATAAGATCAACAAAAATTTTAATAGTAAAATGGGGAAATAAACCCCATTAAGTGTCGATATGTGACAAATCTGTGGTAAAGAGGCAGAACGGAATAAGTATTTTTGACATTTAAAAAAATGTGTTTTTCAGACACCGAATTTTAATAGAAACATTTAGATATTTACAATTTGGATCAGCCATATACGTTCTTTAAAACCTATTTTTTTAGCTAGCTTCTCACTATTGCATTAATATTGTTTAATATTTGCAAGAACATCATTTTTATACTGACATGTACAAATGACAGTTTTATACTTATCCCCTTTTGCCTATTTACCACAGAAATGTTAAAATTGGTAAATTTTAAGAAAAAAATGACTATAGGAAATTTGAAGCAATTTCTTCATATTAGTATAGGAAAATTAAACCGAAATTTAAATGGAGACGGAAAAAATTATATAACAGCCAATTTTTTTTTAAGACGTGTATTTTTATTCGATCTAATTTACGTCAGATATTTCTGTTAATTCTTTTTAGTAAAATTTATTTGTTATTTTAAGGAAATATTTAATCTGATTTAAACCAGATTTTTCTGTCAACATTTACCTGCAAAATCAACAATCGTTCAGTCAAATAAAAAATAAATTTTACCAAAAACAATTGACAGAAATAATATCTGAGGGAAGTCAGGTCGAATAAAAAAACACGTCTTTAATGTGTTTATTAGACCACCTTCCAGTATCTCCTGCAACCTTTATCAAGCATTTATTTTTGCTGCCCCCTTTGGTAAAAATTTTGCTTTCTTGCTTCGGTTGTAAACTTCATCATGTGTATACTTTATACATCCTATTTTTAGTTATTTTAGTTTCTACCATGCTTTACTATTATTATTATTATTAACACCACCTCACTAAATCTCCTTTATTAGCTTATGTACAGGGTGAGTCTCTATGAATTCCCCCCCTATTTTTCTCAGTTATTAATAATATTTTTTAAAAATTCAATAACTCGTTTAACTCAGCAGATCCTAAAGTTTTTGAATCCAAAGTCAAAATTATTATAGGACCTATAGTATACAGGGGGTAAAAAAATATTTTTTTTCAACACACTGTATTTTTTCTTTTTTCTTTTAGAACTTTCTACCTTGAATTCAAAAATATATAACATGTTAAGAGCCCTATATCCCACCTTCTCTTATGCAAATTTGTGTACAACTTAGACCGCAGTTTTTAGCGTTATTATTAAAGCAATTTTGACAATATAATGTTAGGCCTTTTTAAAATACTTATTGTTTGGCACATTTTGATTTGGGTCCCTTGTTTAGCTAAAATAACAGTTTAATGGTGGGTAAACCATGCCAAAAACAACAACTATTTTTTTTAAGAAATTCAGCGCTCAAAAACAAATTTTAAAAAACGATAAGTATTACAAATTTAATAAGCTTTCCAATGACACCAAGTTTTTAAAAATCCGATAAGAATTAGCAAAGATATTTGAAGTCAAAATTACAAAAATATTTGCATAGGAAAGGGTTCCCCCTCCGCCAGCCTCTATCGTACAATGGAAAAAGGATGTATCTGATTTTAACATGTTTACTGATTTATACGTTTTTTGGACCATGCGAAAACGATAATCATACTTTAAACATTATTTTATTGATAAATATTTAGATATTAATACGTCTGAAGGTGTACCTGCAGTTCAATGTGAAGCATATTAAATAAACCATATTATTTCAAAATCCGATTTTTGCACATACACTCTTTTTCCATTCTACGGTAGGCCGTCTCATGCTAGCGTTCTCCGCACCGATTCGCGTCTCACCATGGTAGTCGGAGGAGATATGAGGCTCTTAACGCTAAAATTAAAAATGGCGGAGTTATTAACTGTCAAAATGTCTGTTTTTTAGTCATTTTATTCAAGTTTTTTTAACTTTAACTTTGTAATAACACTGAAAAACCCGATTTTCATTCATTATTATGTTCTAAGCCAGAAAACTATATAGTACGAAAGCGTTGTCATGATTTATTGTGCATTGCATTATATTTAATATTTCTTAGCTTTTGTCCAATACACTGGCAGCGCTAACAGGTAGCGTTTTTTTTAACATCATAAGTGGGATATTTTTTTCTAAGAAATAAAGTAATATGTGCAAATATAAGCCTTAACACTGCCAGACATTTATGAAGTGATCATTTTTAATTTTGTGTAATCTATAGACTTTTATGCGTAAAATAAGAAATTTTTATAACAGGGTCTTCTGCCCTTGGAAAGCACATTTGAAAAGCGATTAACCCATCATAAAGGGTTGGCAGTGTTATAGCTCGAAGGTGCAAAAGTCAATTTTGTTATACGAAAAAAACGATACCACTTATGATCTTTTTACCTTAAAAAAGAAAAACGATTTTCATGTTGATAGCTTCTATACTAATACATTAAATCAATTCAAAATTTTAAATTTTTGATTTAAAATTAGGAAAAAATGACAAAAAATAATGAATTTTGACAGCTAATAACTCCGCCATTTTTAATTTTAGCGTTAACATGTTATATATTTTTGCATTCAGAGTGAATAAAGTAATAAGTAAAATTCTGATGTATAATAACTTAAGGTCATTAGCTTATAAGTTATTATACTTAATTAATACATTACACTCTCCCCTGCTAATTAAGAAATAGGGGAGTTAAGATTTAAGATATTTATTTAACATCAAAACTTAAATCTACTTCGGATCATAACAAAGTCTTTTAGGTGGTAATCGAGTTCGCTGTGGCCTGGAACTGGAACCTACTAGATTTTGTAGTCTCTCCTTTATACTCGGTTTGGTTTTGTATTTCAACGAAATTAGGACTTTTGCCACTGGCCTTTCCGATGATCCTAAACCAGAAGCTTCAGATACGTGTCCTGTTGGAGTATTTTCTGTGCTCTCATATTGCTCTGATTCAAAGCTTTCATCCCATTCGGGATGATCTAAGTCTGAGTCATCACTGACTTCGATTGGAATTAATTCATCATCATCAGTGACAACTGGACTACCCTGTTCATTATTGATACTCTGATCAACAACAAGGTCGTTATCGCTATCAATTATATTAGTTTTTCTGGGAATTAATGCCGGTGAACTATTTTTAGTATTTGCAGGTTTATTTACCTTAACAACTTCCTTTTTAGTTTGAACCTTGGTTTGAACTTTAGAATTTGCTGACACATTATTTTCATCATCTGGTATACCTACGTTGCTTGTAAGCATTTGATTTGCATGACGTTTCCAATTTTCATTAATTTGTGGAATATTTACTAAAAATGTGTTTTTACCTAACTTTTTAATAATATTACCTGGAATCCACGTAGTGTTATTCCTATCCCTGTAATGTTTCACGATAACGTTATCTTTAATTTTGAAATCAAAACGCCTATTTCCCCCAAAATATTGTTTTTGTTTTTCCTGATTTTGGGTAACTTTTTGCAAAATTTTTGGATAGGGCGCATTAAATCAAATTTTGTACGTAGATCACGTCCAAACATAAGTATAGCAGGTGTTTGACCTGTAGTCGCACGAACGCTATTCCTATAATCTAGTAAAAAATTGCTGAGTACGCTCTGGATGTCCATTGACTTAGCTTTACCCAGTGCATTTTTTAATGCATTTTTAACAATTTTTTCTGCGTTCTCTGCTGCGCCATTTGACATTGGGTTAAAAGATGCAGATGTTATGTGCTCAATTTGAAACTTCTCTAAAAATGATTTAAATTCTTTGCTAGTAAAATTTGAAGCATTGTCCGATACTAAACATTTAGGTAATCCGTACCTTGCAAATGTGCTATGTAAAGCTTTAATAACAATACTGGAAGTCATTGAACTAGTGGGAAATACTTCTATCCACTTTGTATAAGCATCTAAAATAATTAAATAATTTTGTTGTTTAAACTCGCAATAGTCAATATGGATTCTTGAAAATGGTTCTGATGGCCATTTCCACGGTTGCAGCTCTGATTTTGCAGGGCTGTTTTTATTAAGAGAACAATTTTCACATGCCTTGGCCAAATATTCAATATCCTCGCTTAATCCTGGCCAGAAAAAATAGTTACGTGCAATACTTTTCATTTTGACAACACCTAAGTGCGATTTATGCAATTCCGCTAAAACTAACTTTTTCATTGACTCAGAAATATCAATTCTATTATTCCATAAAAGCACATTGTTTTCTATTGTTAACTCATAACGTAATAAGTAATATTTTTTTAAATATTGATCATTTTTAATATTTTTAGGCCAACCGTTTTTAACAAATTTAAAATTTTTGATAAATTTTTATCGAATTTAACTTTTTGCTGTAATGTTTTAAAATTGATATCTAATTCTTCATTTTCTTGAAAATAATTTACGTAATTGATATCTAAATGTGACATATCGTCATCTGGTAAATCTGATCTAGGCAAACTCGATAGAAAATCTGCAGCATTTTGACTGGATTTAAAATATTCTACCTTATACCTATAATTTGACAGAATTACTGCCCAACGTCTTAAGCGGTTCGCTAAAAATTGCGGAATTCCTTTAGATGGGCTAAAAATTGTCAATACAGGCTTGTTGTCGGTGGCTAATATAAACTCCCGACCATACAAATACTGATTAAATTTAATTACTCCAAAAATTATAGCTAACCCTTCCCGTTCTACTTTACTATAATTTTTCTCTGCAGCGGTTAATGTCCTTGATGCGTTTTCTATTGGTTTTTCTGACTTGTCAGGAAAAATATGAGAAATAACGCACTTGACGCCATATGGAGAAGCATCTGTAGTCACTTTTAAGGGTAAAGGGTATAGCCGGGTTTACTACTAAAAAGTGCCCCCAAAGCTTTTCGCATGAAAAACATATTTTCTTAAGAGGCAGGCTAATAAACATTGTTTCCTAAAATACTAGTCCTCCATCTCAACCATAAGGCAAATAATAGCAAAATTTTAATCTTAAACAAGATATTTTTCATCACCCTATCTAAGTAGCAATTTTCTTTTTTTTTTATGTATGGTAATAGACCACAACCATGAGTATTTGTGGCATTTTTTTTTTTTTTTAATTTAAATTTTTTACATATTTTATTAAATTTTGTTATTTTGTTTTTTTATAGGCATTTGCCCAATAGTGACTAAACTGCTGTTCAAAAGTTAGGGATATCGAGGTTTTCCAACTTTTGGAATATTTTAGAATGAAAATTTTTCTTTTAAGATAACAAATAAAAAAAAACAAAGCTCTTGGTATAGTTTTTTTTTAACTTTGCCAGGAATTTGCTAAATTTTTGGAATTATTTTTGAAATTAATTAATTTTTTTTATTACATTAAGTACGAAAAAATATCTTTAGTTTTTTTTTTATTATAATATAACGTTTGGTTGAAAAATAAATTTTAAAAAAACTTATGTTTCATATATTTATTAGTAGCGCGGAGGCTAAGCTTAAAATATCTAAAGGAATCTGCATTTTGGTATTAAAGCATGAAATTTGGAACATATATTCCTTAAGACCCTCAAAATCGATTTTGCCTTGGTGCCTACTTGGCAAGTACCTGTGAGCCCCCCAATAGCCCCCCCTTTCTAGAAAAAATTATGTTAAAATTATTTATGGTGCGATTTGGCTCAAATTTAAAATATATATCCTTTTAAGTACTCTTTAACGATTTCAATAAAAAATTACCCCCAAAAAAGCCCCATAAGCCCCCTAATAGGATTCTTTCGTAAAAAAAATGGAAAAATTACTTTTCCCAGAAATAAAGCAATGCGGTCAAAATTTTTTAAAGTTAACACCCTATAACTTTTTTATAAAATGTTTTGGACCCCTCCCCTTCTAAAACCACCCTTTAACCCACTTTTACTTATTCTTCAAAAAAATTATGAGTAACACAATTCAGCAGGTTTTTTGAAATAGCATTATATATGTCAACAGTGTCGTTTCTGGTATTAAAGCATGAAATTTGGAACATATATTCCTTAAGACCCCCAAAATCAATTTTGCCTTGGTGCCTACTTGGCAAGTACCTGTGAGCCCCCCAATAGCCCTCCCTTTCTAGGAGCAATTGTATTAAAATTATTTATTGTGAGAATTGGCTCAAATTTAAAATATATATTCTATAACTATTTCAATAAAAATTATTCCTGAAAATAGGCCCATAGGCCCCCCCAATAGGGGGGTAAATTAAAAAAATAAATTTAAAAACTAACTTTTAGCAAAAAAAATGCATTTAATTTTATTGAAATTATTTTTTTGTATTAAAAAAAAAGATCTTTAAATACTCTTTACATAATTTCCCCCCTTGTTATTAATATTATATAGTCCGGTGCGTAAGGTTGAAAAAATAAGGGTAATCTGCATTTTGAGGTAGAAACATGAAATTTGGAACATATGTTCCTTAGAATATTTAAAAAATATTTGGATATGGAACCCCCCTGAGAAAGTCCCAGGAGCCCCCCAGGGGGGCCCTCTTTATTTGAAGTTTGTAGGATTTTTTTTTTAAATAACTGTTTATGATAAATGTTTAAAAATCAGATGGATGATTAATAATATGTTAGTCTTTAACGTCCTATTTTTTTTTTGGGAAAAAATCCCCACTGGTGCCCCAAATTTTCATTTTTATGATTTTTAATTATTTCTTAAAAAACTATTTTTAAATTCAAAATTATACAATTTAAAGATTCTTTTTGCACATTTAGACAATTGAACCACCCAAAATATATTTTAACCCCCCCAAAATCCCCCTTTGCAAAAAAATTTACATTTTCATAATTTTTTTTACAAATTGTACAGGATAAATGTTTGACAATTAAATAAAAAATCACTATTATTATTATTTTGAGAAAAGAAAATTTATTTTCAGACCCCCACTGCTTCCCCCTCCCCCACTAACGCATTTTAATTTTTTCTTTATTATTGTTTTATTTTAGAATCATATACACTTTTACGACCCCATTTAAAGATTTATATTCTTGACCCCCCAAAATATCTGTGGGGGATTTTGGGGGGCAAACTCCCCAAAATCCTCCCTTGCCAAAAATTTGACATTTTTATAATTTTTTTAATAACTGCAGGATAAATTTTGGACAATCCAATAAAAAATCACTAAAATTATTATCTTAGGGAAAAAAATTATTGTAAGACCCCCAAATGCTTCCCCCTCCCCATTAACAAAATGTAACAGATATTTTGGGGGGTCCAGGATATAAATTTGTAAATAGGATCGTAAAAGTGTATATAATTCTAGATTAAAACAATATTAAAGAAAAAATTAAAATGTTGTAATGAAGGAACTATTTCAAGAAAAATTATTATTGAGAAAGTCCCATAGACCCACCAATGGACCCCTCTAGTAAAAAAAACACCAAGCTTTATCAAAAAAAATAATTTAGTTTTATTTAAATTATTATTTGAATCACAAAAAAAAGTACCTTTAAATACCCTTTTTATAGTGCCTCCCCTAGTCCTTAACATTATATGTATATTTCAGAAGCGTATTTCAGGAAAAAAAAATTAAAATGCATTTAAGTTTAATCAAATTAAGTTCTATATATTTCAGAAACAAATGTTATATTTATGAAGTAATTTTTATTTTTATGATAAAAGATGCTGGTGATCCAAATAGATAATGTATGGAATAATTGGTAGGACCATTTATTTTTATGCTAAAAACTAAAATAATTTTTGACTTAAAAATAAATACCTGCTGAATTTTGTTATGCATAATTTTTTTGAAGAATAGGTAGTCGTGGTTTTAGAAGGGGAGGGGGCCAAAACATTTTATAAAAAAGTTATAGGGCCTTAACTTTAAATTTTTTTGACCGCATTGCTTTATTTCTAAGAAAAGTAAATTTTTCTATTTTTTTTAATAAAGGATACTATTAGGGGGCTTATGGGGCTTTTTTGGGGGTAATTTTTTATTGAAATCTATAAAGGGTACTTAAAAGGATATATATTTTAAAATTGAGCCAAATCGCACCATAAATAATTTTAACATACATTTTTCTAGAAAGGAGGAGTATTGGGGGGCTCACAGGTACTTGCCAAGTAGGCACCAAGGCAAAATCGATTTTGGGGGTCTTAAGGAATATATGTTCCAAATTTTATGCTTTAATACCAGAAACGACCCTGTTGACATATATAATGCTATTTCAAAAAACCTGCTGAATTGTGTTACTCATAATTTTTTTGAAGAATAAGTAAAAGTGGGTTAAAGGGTGGTTTTAGGAGGAAAGGGTTCCGAAATATTTTATAAAAAAGTTGTAGGGTCTTAACTTTGAAAATGTTTGACCGCATTGCTTTATTTCTCAAAAAAGTAATTTTTTCCATTTTTTTTACTAAAGAATCCTATTAGGGGGCTTATGGGGCTTTTTTGGGGATTATTCTTTTTTGAAATCGTTAAAGGGTACTTAAAAAGATATATATTTTAAATTTGAGCCAAATCGCACCATAAATAATTTTATAAATTTTTCTAGAAAGGGGGGGCTATTGGGGGGCTCACAGGTACTTGCCAAGTGGGCACCAAGGCAAAATTGATTTTGGGGATCTTAAGGAATATATGTTCCAAATTTCATGCTTTAATACCAAAATGCAGATTCATTTTGCTTAACACCCGCACTACTAGCAGTTATCCACACTAACCCATATCGATGAAGATTTTTTTTTATTTTAAAAAAAGATTGTTGTGTAATCCAATCATTAAAAATAACTTCCAGGGCCCCATTTTAAGTTTTTATTTTTATGACATTTAAACATTAAATTTTGAGAAAATACCAACGGTAGGACAAACCTGTGAATGTGGGGATTAATAAGAAATACTTATTCTTTCGAACAATACAGGGTGTCCGCGATTAATGTGCTTTTTTTTTAATGGGAGATAGCTGGGAAAAATCTAAGACATTTGGTAAAAACAATTTTTTGAAAAAGTGCCCCCCCTTCGGAAATAATGGCCTTCAAAGAGGTAGACTAAAAACACTTAATCGTAAATATTTACCAAAGAATTTGCTCAACCATTAGAAAAGTTGTACTATCAATAAAGGTAATAAAAACGGTTCTTTTAAACCCATTTTGAAATTTTGCGGCCTGCTTCAAAATGGAATAAACACTGGTAGTGTTGATAAAAACTGCATGTAATTTCTTTACCTTTGGGAATTTTAAAATTTTATTTATTTTTTTAACACCCCAATTCAAGCAAAAACTTTATTACCATTTGAAATTTCTGAGAAAGTGTACCTTTTACGAATAAACTACCAATAACACCTTTGATGTACCCCATATTTTTGAATAAGACTAGACTTTCATTTGAAATTTGTATGTCACTGACCACTGTCACTACATCGAAGTAAGTTTTTTGTCAAATCAACTAGAGTGCCTCGATGTCATTTTGACAGATATTGTCGCCTTATAGAGTGACGACATGCATCATTCCTTCTCTGTCATACAGATAACGTCATTAATTGTGGTTGTAAGTTGTAATTGTTGTCACTTTGGCTATAACGTTGATGACGTTATCTGTATGACAGAGAGGGAATGATGCATGTCGTCACTCTATAAGGCGACAATAACTGTCAAAATGACATCGAGGCACTCTAAAATCAACGCAAAATATGGGGTACATCAAAGGTGTTTTTGGTAGTTTATTCGTAAGAGGTACACTTTCTCAGAAATTTCAAATGGTAAAAAAGTTTTTACTTGAATTAGGGTGTTAAGAAAAATAAATAAAATCACAAAATTACCGAA
The DNA here is from genome assembly GCA_963920755.1 of Cartodere bifasciata. NCBI lineage: Eukaryota > Metazoa > Arthropoda > Insecta > Coleoptera > Latridiidae > Cartodere > Cartodere bifasciata. Next base: position 10,689,030 of record OY987195.1, read on the forward strand.
GGTAAAGAAATTACATGCAGTTTTTATCAACACTACCAGTGTTTAACCCATTTTAAAGCGGTGCCCAATTTTTAAAATGGGTTTAAAATGACCGTTTTTATTACCTTTATTGATAGTACGGGGTGTCCCACGTAAGATGACCCAACCCCTTATCTCAGAAACTAAAAATGCTAGCAAATTTTTCTTTTCGTAGGATTGTTTGTAATGAACTAAATTTTTATTTTTAGTAATGTTTCACTCTACAGGGTGTTCCATTTACTCGGAACACACATTTACTTCTTTATTTTAAATGGAACACCCTATATTATTTTATATTTTTAAATACTCCCAAAAATAAGGATTATTTTGGTAAAAGTCCGAAATCTCCCACTTTTTTAGTTTTTGCCTAAAAAAATTTTTTCCGAAATTTTTGCCAGTTGCAGCATTTTTTTAAAAAAATCATCTCGCTTTTCATCAAGATGCTTAAAAAGCACTTTTATCTACAATTTGACCAAAAATCGTAACCGGAAGTGAAAAATCCGTCATTGAAAATCGATACATTAAAACCGTTTTATTTCTAAAAAATTAAATGCAAAGCTGTATTTTTTTTGGGTCATTAAATTTACTTTTTAATTTCCTTTTATTTGATACCCCACTTCCCTATACCTATCTCCAACCCTTTTGGAGATACTCAATAAGGGTGTTTTCAGGAATCGTTTTTACCCCAATTATGTTTTATTTAAATCTAATTAAAAAAAGGCTAAGACAAGTCGATTATCCTTTGAAAGGGGACATGTATGTGATATATTTTTTGTAATTGGGGTAAAAACTATTTGTAAAGCAACCCTTATCGTATATCTCCAAAAGGGTTGGAGATAGGTATAGAGAAGTGGGGTATCAAATGAAAGGAAATTAAAAAGTAAATTTAATGACCCAAAAAAAAATACAGCTTTGCATTTAATTTTTCAGAAATAAAACGGTTTTAATGTATCGATTTTCAATGGCGGATTTTTCACTTCCGGTTACGATTTTTGGTCAAATTGTAGATAAAAGTGCTTTTTAAGCATCTTGATTATACGTTGTTTAAATTTCATGCAAAAATATCACCCATGAAAAGCGCAATGATTTTTTTAAAAAAATGCTGCTTTTTTTTGCAAAAGCTAAAAAAGTGGGAGATTTTGGACTTTTACCAAAATAATCCTTATTTTTGGGAGTATTTAAAAATATAGGGTGTTCCATTTAAAATAAAGAAGTGAATGTGTGTTCCGAGTAAATGGAACACCCTGTAGAGTACAACATTACTAAAAATAAAAATTTGGTTCATTACAAACAATCCTGCGCAAACAAAAATTTGCTAGCATTTTTAGTTCCTGAGATAAGGGGTTGGGTCATCTTACGTGGGACACCCTGTACAACTTTCATGATGGTTAGGCAAATCTTCTGGTAAATATTTACGATTAAGTATTTTTAGTCTACCTGTTTAAAGGCCATTATTTCCGAAGGGGGGCACTTTTTCAAAAAACTGTTTTTACCGAATGTCTTGGATTTTTCCCAGCTATCTCCCATTAAAAAAAAAGCACATTGATCGCGGACACCCTGTATACAGGGTATTTCCGAAAGTAGTTTCAATAATTTAACCCGAGATTCCTTACCCAAAAATAGTTTGACTAAGTCCCATTTACCTGTATCCAAAAGTGCACCGTTTTCGAGATACAGGCTGTTTTCCAAAACCAAAATTTTTATGTTTTTTTTCATTACTATTAAATGAAACAACATAGAAAAACAAATTTGGTATAATTGTCTTACTTTTTATGATCGACACAATGGTCGTAAAGAGAAACCCATAGATTTATTACATAACCTCAAAATGGGACACCTGCATAACTTTTTTTGTATTTAAATTTTCAAAAAATAAATTATTTTATCGGTAAGATACGTTAATACGAAGAAAAAATTATACCACATTTTTTTTGAAAAAACTAACCATTCTTTAAAATTATTCACATTTCATAATTTCATGTTGCATTCTGCTTTTTAAAATCATTTTGCAATTTTTTTTTCTTGAAAATTTAAGACTCTTATAAACTAGCGTAAACAAAAAGGAACTGCTCCACAATAGGACAATGGGCCCCCTTTCTAGTTTTTTTGTTTACGCTAGTTTTTAATAGTTTTATTTTTTCCAGAAAAAAAAATTGCAAAAATATTTCAAAAAGTAGAATGCAACATAACATGAAATTATGAAATGTGAATAATTTTGAAGAAGGGTTAGTTTTTTCAAAAAAAATGTGGAATAATTTTTTCTTCGTATTAAACGTATCTTACCGATAAAATAATTTATTTTTTGAAAATTTAAATACAAAAAAAGTTATGCTCCAAGAGGGGGCGCAGGTGTCCCATTTTGAGGTTATGTAATAAATCTATGGGTTTCTCTTTACGACCATTGTGTCGATCATAAAAAGTAAGACAATTATACCAAATTTTGTTTTTCTATGTTGTTTCATTTAATAGTAATAAAAAAACATAAAAATCTTGGTTTTGAAAAACAGCCTGTATCTCGAAAACGGTGCACTTTTGAATACAGGTAAAATTAATCGAACTATTTTTGGGTAAGGAATCTCGGGTTAAATTATTGAAACGACTTTCGGAAACACCCTGTATGTATTATATTCTATAAGACTAGAGTGCCTTGATTTTGACAGTTATTGTCGCCTTATAGAGTGGCGACATGCATCATTCCTTCTCTGTCATACAGATAACGTCATCTACGTTATAGCCAAAGTGACAACAATTACAACTTACAATCACAATTAATGACGTTATCTGTATGACAGAGAAGGAATGATGCATGTCGTCACTCTATAAGGCGACAATAACTGTCAAAATCAAGGCACTCTATATAAGACTACAAGGTAGGTAAAGGTACTGGTACAGGGTGTCCCACGTAAGATGACCCAACCCCTTATCTCAGGAACTACAAATGCTAGCAAATTTTTGACATCGCAGGATTGTTTGTGATGAACCAAATTTTTATTTTTAGTAATGTTTCCCTCTACAGGGTGTTCCATTTACTCGGAACACACATTCACTTCTTTATTTTAAATGGAACAACCTATATTTTTTTATTTTTAAATACTCCCAAAAATGAGGATTATTTTGTTAAAAGTCCGAAATCTCCAACTTTTTTAGTTTTTGCAAAAAAAAAATTTCTGAAATTTTTGCCAGTTGCAGTATTTTTAAAAAAAAAACATTGCGCTTTTCATGGGTGATATTTTTGCATGAAATTTAAACACCGTATAATTAAGATGCTTAAAAGGCATTTTCATCTAAAATTTGACCAAAAATCTTAACCGGAAGTGATAAATCCGCCATTGAATATCGATACATTAAAACCGTTATATTTCTGAAAAATTAAATGCAAAGCTATATTTTTTTTTGGCCCATTAAATTTACTTTTTAATATTCTTTCATTTGATACCCCACTTCCCTATACTTATCTCCAACCCTTTTGGAGATATTCGATAAGGGTAGTTTTACGAATAGTTTTTACCCCAATTACAAAAAAAATATCACTTACATGTTTCCATTCAAAGGATAATCGACTTGTCTTAGCCTTTTTTTAATTAAATTTAAATAAAACATAATTGGGGTAAAAACGATTCCTAAAAACACCCTTATCGAGTATCTCCAAAAGGGTTGGAGATAGGTATAGGGAAGTGGGGTATTAAATAAAAGGAAATTAAAAAGTAAATTTAATGGGCCAAAAAAAATACGGCTTTGCATTTAATTTTTCAGAAATAAAACGGGTTTAATGTATCGATTAATGGCGGATTATACACCTCCGGTTACGGTTTTTGATCAAATTTTAGATGAAAATGCCTTTTAAGCATTAATTATACGGTGTTTAAATTTCATGCAAAAATATCACCCATGAAAAGCGCAATGATTTTTTTTTTAAAATACTGCAACTGGCAAAATTTTCAGAAAAATTTTTTTTTTGCAAAAACTAAAAAAGTTGGAGATTTCGGACTTTTAACAAAATAATCCTGATTGAGTATTTAAAAATATAAAAAAATATAGGTTGTTCCATTTAAAATAAAGAAGTAAATGGAACACCCTGTAGAGTGAAACATTACTAAAAATAAAAATTTGGTTCATTACAAACAATCCTGCGAAAACAAAATTTTTCTAGCATTTGTAGTTTCTGAGATAAGGGGTTGGGTCATCTTACGTGGGACACCCTGTACATGTTAAAAAAGAAAACAAGAAAGATTTTTTAAAGAATATATTACTTATTTGTAATAATGGTAAAAAACTAAGGAATTACAATGTACAGGGTGTCCCACGTAAGATGACCCAACCCCTTATCTCAGGAACTAAAAACGCTAGCAATTTTTTTTTTTCGCAGGATTGTTTGTAATGAACCAAATTTTTATTTTTAGTAATGTTCCACTCTACAGGGTGTTTCATTTACTCGGAACACACATCCACTTCCTTATTTTAAATGAAACACCCTATATTTTTTTATATTTTTAAATACTCCCAAAAATAAGTATTATTTTGTTAAAAGTCCGAAATCTCCAACTTTTTTAGTTTTTGAAAAAAAAAAAAATTTTTTGGAATTTTTTCCAGTTGCAGCAGTTTTTTAAAAAAATCATTGCGCTTTTCATTGCTAATATTTTTGCATAAAATTTAAACAACGTATAATTAAGATGCTTAAAAATCATTTTCATTTAAAATTTGACCAAAAATCGTAACCGGAAGTGAAAAATCCACCATTGAATATCAAAACATTAAAACCGTTTTATTTCTGAAAAATTAAATGCAAAGCTATATTTTTTTTTCGCCCATTAAATTTATTTTTTAATATCTTTTCATTTGATACCCCACTTCCCTATACCTATCTTCAACCCTTTTGGAGATATTCGATAAGGGTAGTTTTACGAATTGTTTTTACCCCAATTACAAAAAATATATCACTTACATGTCCCCTTTCGAAAGATAATTGATTTTTCTAAGACTTTTTTAAATTAAATTTAAATAAATCATAATTGGGGTAAAAACGGTTCCTAAAAACACCCTTACTGAGTATCTCCAAAAGGGATGGAGATAGGTATAGGGAAGTGGGGTATCAAATGAAAGGAAATAAAAAAGTAAATTTAATGGGCCAAAAAAAATATAGCTTTACATTTAATTTTTTAGAAATAAATTGGTTTTAATGTATCGATATTCAATGGCGGATTTTTCACTTCCGGTTACGATTTTTGGTCAAATTTTAGATGAAAATGTTTTTAAAGCATCTTAATTATATGTTGTTTAAATTTGATGCAAAAATATCAGCCATGAAAAGCGCTATGATTTTTTTAAAAAACTGCTGCAACTGGCAAAAATTTTAGAAACATTTTTTTTTTGCAAAAACTAAAAAAGTTGGAGATTTCGGACTTTTAACAAAATAATACTTATTTTTGGGAGTATTAAAAAATATAAAAAAATATAGGGTATTCCATTTAAAATAAGGAAGTGGATGTGTGTTCCGAGTAAATGGAACACCCTGTAGAGTGGAACATTACTAAAAATAAAAATTTGGTTCATTACAAACAATCCTGCGAAAAAAAAAATTTGCTAGCGTTTTTAGTTCCTGAGATAAGGGGTTGGGTCATCTTACGTGGGACACCCTGTACCTAATAAAGCATTCCATTATACAGTGCGAGGCAAAAGTCCCCCCCCCCATCTTAACTTTTGAACGGTTTAAGATATTGATTTAAAAAAAATTCTTGGCAAATTAGCACTAAAAAAACTACCTTTTGACGAAATTTGTTTTTCAAAAAATAATAACCCCCACATAGGGGGACTATCTACTTAATTTTTTTAAATGTAAAGGGGGGTCAAGTGACCCCTCATTTGAAAGCTATTTTTATTTCCAAGACAATGACGTTTACGAATTTTAGATTGATTCAGTAGTTCTATTGTACTGTGTGTTTTAAAATAAAGCACAAAAATCCTGTTTTACGTAATAAATGCAACAATAAAAGAATTAAGTGAATCCAAACTAAGTAGGGGTGTATGTTTTCTTTTTATTTAAAAATATTAATAATTTTTTTTTTGTTAGTATGTTTTATAACAAATTTTTTAAAATATCCTACCAAAATTATTTTTTTTTCAAAAAAACGAAGTAAAATAGGGTTAAAAAAAATAAAATTAATTAAAAAAAAATTATTAAGAAGCATAAGGTTTTGTTTTTTTGTATTTTATGTTGGGACACAGGGTATAACACATTTTAACAAAAAAATATTACATATTTTTTTTAATTAAAGAAAAACATGTACCCTTACCTAATTTCAAATAGTTTTATTTTTACACTGTTGCATTTATTAAGGAAATCGTTCTTTTTATTGAGAAGCTCCTAGCCAAAAAAATAATAAATATATCTTAAATTGGTAAACACCATTGTATTAGAAATAAAAATAGCTTTCAAATGAGGGGTCACTTGATCCCCCTTTACATTTAAAAAAATTAAGTAGATAGTCTCCCTATGTGGGGGTTATTATTTTTTGAAAAACCAATTTCGTCAAAAGGTAGTTTTTTTTATGTAAATTAACCTAAAATTTTTTGGAAATCAATATCTCGAACCGTTCAAAAGTTAAGGCCAGGGGGGGGGACTTTTGCCTCTCACTGTATGTACCACAAACACAACAAATCTCTCAGTATTGGCCCAGCAATTTGAGCAATTAGCAAAAAAAAATTTATTACGTTAAAAACAAATTTTTTTGCATTATTTTTTTTGTTGAGAAAGGTAATTGAAAACTATAAAACATTAAAATTGCTTATTGTTTTTCTGGAAACAACCCCTTTTTTTAAAAATTGTGAAAAAGTAAACGTCACTTTTGGACAATAACTTTCGGATGGGAATATTGTGAGCCCTGGGGGACCAATGTTGCTGTTATATATATTGTTCGAAAGAATAAGTATTTCTTATTAATCCCCACATTCACAGGTTTGTCCTACCGTTGGTATTTTCTTAAAATTAAATGTTTAAATGTCATAAAAATAAAAACTTAAAATGGGGCCCTGGAAGTTATTTTCAATGATTGGATTACACAACAATCTTTTTTTAAAATAAAAAAAAATCTTCATCGATATGGATTGGTGTGGATAACTGTTAGTAAAAATCCATTTATCTCCTAGGTAGCTAGTAAACTTTTTTTGAAAAATCATATTTAAAAAAAAAGCGCTGACTCTAGGATTTCAAACTAAATTAATTCTGATTCCCTAACATTTTAAGAACATAATTCCAAAAAAAAAATCGGAAGTGCATCGAATTTTGATTTAATTTCGTTCAGAAGCACCATGACGGACCAACCGACGAATTTTTTTAAAGTTGTTCAAAATTTGATGAAAAACACGAATCTGAATGAATGTTTGCTCCACGATGACAAATTAACGATTTTAGATTTTGCTGATCGATTGAAGAGTATACTCTTCGGGCTTAGTGTTGCTAGGAGTAAAAAAAGTTTAAGAATTAAAATGTAAAAGTCGACAGGAGCTTTTAAATAAAGTATGACTCAATCCCCCAATTCATTTAAACATTTAGTTAGATTAATAATTTTTGCACCAAAGTTCCTTCCTCTCGAAATAAAAATCGACCTATCGAGTTGTTGGATATGAAAGTGGCGAATTTTCATTGACACACCCTGTATGCTCCTAAATGGATGTTTTATTTAAAAGAAGTTTTTTTTTACAAAAATGCGCTTAAAATTAAGGTCATATCTGTCTTTTAAGCTTACCAAAAAGGCCATACTATCCCACAGCATAAACTCATAAGCCAATTCACGCAAATCAGAAACGGGAACCTCCTCCGAATTACCATAATCCACATAAGTGACACAAACTGACTTATTGGTAAACGAAGTGACTCGCCCTCTATACCAATTGCCATCAATACTTTTCACTGCGTATACATACTCATTATTTGGAATAACAGTATTTTCGACCGTAATGTTCTCGTAATATTCAAATAAGCTTTCAAGCAATAATGCTATTTGGTCAGAATTTTCAGTAGGTTGAATCACAACGCTATTTTCTTGAACATGTGAGACATAACCATCGACCGATATTGTTTGTATTAAATATGGGCATAGCACTTCAACATTATCAAGAGAATCTTCGTCGGGATTTACAATCGTGAGTTTCTTTCCCTGAGCGTCGTAAAGGGTCACTTCCAACCTAAAAAAATGCAGTATTCTCTTATCTTTTGCATATTTTTTAATTTTATAATATTTGCTAACTGTGCTACCATACTAGACTAGTAATTTTGCACTACACAGCGTGTTCCATTTACTTGGAGCACACAGTAACTGTTTCGTTTTAAATAAAACATCATATATTAATTTTTATATTAGAATCTTTGCTGAATTCAATGATATAATAGTATATTAAAACATAGAGTTTTATAAGGAACGTTTTTTAGCACGCGTCCAGGTTTGGAAAAAGAGCCGCGCAGCGGCGAGTTTTCCAATGGACAAGTGATAAAAAACGCCTTATAAAACGAGTTTTTTATACTATTTTTTATATTTGCTTCATTTAATTCATTAAAAAGCATTTTTAATTTGAATTAAAAACTTAAGATGAAATTTTGTTTTTTATGACCAACCTTATAGCATAACATTGACATTTTGAAGTAAAAAATAAATTAAAGTTAGACATATTGAATAATGACATTTGTAAACTTTACTCATTAAATACTGAATGAATAGGCGTTTTTGAGAAAATGTAACCATTGATATCGTTTCTCCAATTCTTCTAGTTATTCCCTCTACAAGAAAACTATGTCCCTCGATTGATTATAATAGTAAAATTTTTAAATAAAAAGTACCTTGCAAGAAAAGTATTTATCTTTTTGCATCAGGAAAACCAACCAATAAAATAAAATTTTGGGTTTAATAATGAAGCAATTCAGAAACTTTAAAAAACCAAATTTCGGGTTTCATAATGTGCATATTATAGAACGCAAATATAAAAAACCTTATATGGGTTGTGGTTTTAAGACTAGACAAACCTGTCTAGTCTTAAAACCACCAACTACCAACTGCGAGGGGTTGAATTTTGACATTTTGCAACAATCAATATATTTTTTTCACTACTAGGAGCAAAGAGTGTCATTATTGACTTTTTAAGAACCCTTCAAAATCATTTTTTACCACCTAGGTTAACAATTTTTTTTTGTCTCCCTAGGAAGACAAAATCATATGTCAAAACATATGTCAAGTTTTTTTCATAAACACAACGGTACTTACAGCAGTTTTTGTAAGATTTTTACGAAGATTTTTTTATCTTGAAAACATAACTACTTTAAAATACTTGAAAACATTTTATTGCACAAATATTTTAACGAAAAAAAAATTGTACAGTTGTAAACATGTCGCACTTTTTTCTGTAGCTGTGTCAGTGTTCTATCATTATCATTATATTTACAAATTCTTTATCAGTGACCATCATATTTTTTAAACCATTTACGCTATTTACGTGCAAATTATGAGTTGTTTTGGGAAAAACACCCATTTGAAGAACTTTTTATTGTTTTGATTGATGTAACGTCATTGTCATTTCCATGGTAATTTCGATTAATTTTTTGTAAAAATCATATACAGGGTCTTGATAAAAATTAAAAATATTTTTAAATTACCATTTTTCAGGAAAATGCAGGTAGTGAAAAAAATAATATATCACCCACGGTAGAGAAGGTCATTATTGACCTCGCGCAATTGTATGTACAATCTTTGCGCTAGGTCAATGATGAACCTCTTCTCTACCTAGGATGATAATATACTATTTTTATGAGTAGGATAGTTTTTTTTGAGAAAGGGACACTTATTTTACGGTATTAGATAAAAACAACAAAATTTATATTCCTTATTTAAAAAAGAAATTCGGGACGTACTATCGGAATTTAAAACGATTAATTTAAGTTCATTTCTCTAAAGGAAATGTACTATTGTAATTGCAATTTCTGAAAATCGATGTTTTTTTGAAACTGTGCCTAAACGGAGCAAGATACGTGAATGTTAAGGGTGTTGGAAAGATCCTACAAAAAATTACCGATCTTTTAATACTAGAATCATATTGATCGGACCATCCACTGGCTATACTACAACAGTAAGAGATCTCAAACTTGGAGGATGGATACACAAGAGACATGGATTCAAGGTCACGTCAAGGTCATATCTTTCTAAAGGTCAATAGCATTTTTATTTTTAAAAAATTATGTTAAGTAAATGCAAGGTACATTTTGGATATGTTTTTAAAAATACAAAAGGTTGTTCTTATGTTTCGAACTTAGTAGGCCATCTTCAGGAAACGATTTATTGTTTGACTTTAATTATCTCAAACACCACAATAGTTAAAGGTCCCAAAGTTGGGGAGTGGATAACCAAATGACAGGAGTTTAAGGTCATGTCAAGGTCATATTGTTTAAAAGATCAATAGCATTTTTATTATTAAAAAACTAGGTTAGGTTAAATGAAAGGTACATTTTGGATATGTTTTTAAAAACACAAAAGGTTGTTCTTATGTTTCGAACTTAGTAGGCCATCTTCAGGAAACGATTTATTGTTTGACTTTAATTATCTCAAACACCACAATAGTTAAAGGTCCCAAAGTTGGGGGGTGGATAACCAAAAGACAGGAGTTCAAGGTCATGTCAAGGTCATATTGTTTAAAAGATCAATAGCATTTTTATAATTAAAAAACTAGGGTAGGTTAAATGCAAGGTACATTTTGGATATGTTTTTGAAAACACAAAAGGTTGTCCTTATGTATCGAACTTAGTAGGCCATCTTCAAGACACGATTTATAGTTTGACTTCAATTATCTCAAACACCACAATAGTTAAAGGTCTCAAAGTTGGGGGATGGATAACCAAAATACAGGAGTTTAAGGTCATATTGTTTAAAAGATCAATAGCATTTTTATTATTAAAAAACAAGGTTAGGTTAAATGCAAGGTACATTTTGGATATGTTTTTGAAAACACAAAAGGTTGTTCTTATATTTCGAACTTAGTAGGCCATCTTCAGGGCACGATTTATAGTTTGACTTCAATTATCTCAAACACCACAATAGTTAAAGGTCTCAAAGTTGGGGTATGGATAACCAAAAGACAGGAGTTCAAGGTTATGTCAAGGTGATATTGTTTAAAAGGTCAGTAGCATTTTAATTATTAAAAAACTATGTTAAGTTAAATGCAAGGTAAATGTTGGTCATGTTTTTGAAAACACAAAAGGTTGTTCTTATGTTTTGGACTTAGTGGGCCATCTTCAGGAAACGATTTATAATTTGACCTTAATTATCTCGAAACATCTTAATAGTTAAAGGTCTTAAACTTGGGAAATGGATAACCAAAAGACAGGAGTTCAAGGTCAGGTCAAGGTTATATTGTTTAAAAGATCAATAACATTTTTATTATTAAAAAACTATGTTAAGTTAAATGCAAGGTAAATGTTGGACATGTTTTTAATAACACAAAAGGTTGTTCCTATGTTTCGGACTTAGTAGGCCATCTTTAGGGGACGATTTATAATTTTACTTCGATTATTTCAAACACCACAATAGTCGTCTCAAACTTCGAGAATGGATAATCAAAAAACAGGTGTTCAAGGTCATTTCAAGGTTATTCGTTTAAAAGGTCAATAGCATTATCATATTTAAAAAGATACGTCAGATTAAAAGCACAGTAAATGCTGTATACGTTATTAAAAACATAAAAGGTTGTTTTTATATTTTAAACTTTGTTAAGCGTCTTCAGGAAACGCTGTACGGTTTACCTACAGGTGTGCAAAAAGTTTGGAATATCGCTCCTAATTTCGTAAATACTTTTTCTAGAAGGTTCATTTTTTCGAGGTCGATTTCTATTTTTTTAATGCGCATCTTTTTAATCTACATTTAAATATACAGAGTGTCCCAGTTTCTCAGAAGACTGGACAACTTTCTTATTTTAAATGGAACACCCTATTTTTTATTTTTTTTCATAAATCTAGATGTCATTAGCAGTTCAACAATACGAGGGCTGTCTGAGAAGTTCAAAGCTTTACTATGAAGGAGACGTCATATGCCAAAAATATTTTTGGAAACATAATTTTGCATCATTTATAAGGAAATACTAAAAATTTTAGCCACTTTGGACTATTAGTTATTTTTTTAAAATTGATATAATGGTCAATGTATCAATTTATTTGAAAATGGAGCAAATTGAAAATCGAGTCCTAATTACATTCTTGTATTTGAAAGGCAAGACCCATTCGTAAATTAAAATCGAGGCAATTTTTGTTAGCCAAGACTCTTTAGTGACATTTTTCAACAAAAAAGTTTAAGCAACTGAGTATAATCATGACCGTACCAGCTTGGTTGACGATAAATGTTCTATGTAGCCAAAAACGGTCCCCACTTCCGATAACATTGACTAAACTCGCCAAATGGGTCTGAATTACCGTCAAATTTGGTACAGAGATAGCAGAGGCTTGGAGCATTTAAAAAAAATGCATTTGCGACATATTGTCATAAGATTTTGGCATGAAAAAACTTTGTGCACAATGACTGCCGCGTTTGCCTACCTTTAGTTCAGATTCAACACCCTTATCGGTTGTGTTGGCAATAGTTTTCAAATAAAGGTCCAAATGGATTAACCTCTCATTGTATTAAACAGATATGTTCTTTTATGACATTTTTATGTATTTTGAAAAAAAATCCACTCAAAGCTCAAAAACTGGAAAAGCCATAACCGTAAATACGTCTATTTTACAGTCTGTTACCGTAGCCGCTATTTGGCGCAGTTGAAGAAATGCCAGCATTTTTTAAGAATAATTATATTCTTAATAGAGGACTTGACTGGTGAAAAATGAAGGAAAATTTTACAAAAATGATAGGGGCTTCTATGTGAGGCTTTGAAAAGATCAGACAATTCTTGGAGTTCTGATTCAAAAAATCCTTATTGGTTGTAAAGGCAATAGTTTTCGAATTTAGGTTCAAATTGATTAACCATTTATTGAATTGTACAGATATGTCCCTTAGCAACATTTTTATGTGTTTTTGAAAAAAAATTCGCTCAGAACTCAGAGATATGAGAGATATACAAATGAGACAACATGAAAAAACGTCTATTTTGCAGTACTTTATTGTAACCGCTATTTGGACCGGTTAAAGAGGTGTAATCATCTCCAAAAAAAGGTTATATCCCTAAATGAGGCTTCTGGTCAGAAATCTAAGTAAATTTGGCTAGAATATCAGTGGCTTCTATGAAAAGTTGAATTTATCAGACAGCCCTCGTATGTCGTTTGCTACCCTTAAGTTACTAAATGTTACTTTTAACAGAATTTGTTTCTGTGTTAAAAAGTTTGGAATATCGCCTGTAAAATCGTAAATACTTTTCGTGGAAGGATAATTTTTTCGAGGTCCATTTCTATTTTTTTATTACGCATTTAACGAGCATTCACTCAACTATACAGGGTGTTCCCCTTTTTTAGGAGACTAGACAACTTTCTTATTTTAAATGGAACACCCTATTTTTTATTTTTTTTTATTAATCTAGATGACATAAGCAGTTCAACAATATGTCGCTTGCTACCCTTAAGTTACTAAATGTTACCCCTTTTAACAGAATTTGTTTCTGTGTTAAAAAGTTTGGAATATCGCCTGTAAAATCGTAAATATTTTTCGTAGAAAGTTAATTTTTTCGAGGTCCATTTCTATTTTTTGAATACGCATCTAACAAGCATACACTCAACTATACAGGGTGCTCCCCTTTTTTAGGAGACTAGACAACTTTCTTATTTTAAATGGAACACCCTATTTTTAATTTTTTTTTATTAATTTAGTCATCTACAGGGTCCGCGATCAATGTGCTTTTTTTTTAATGGGAGATAGCTGGGAAAAATCCAAGACATTTGGTAAAAACAGTTTTTTGAAAAAGTGACCCCCTTCGGAAATAACGGCCTTCAAACATGTAGACTAATAACCCTTGATCGTAGATATTTACCAAACGATTTCACCAACCATCATAAAAGTTGTACTATCAATAAAGGTAATAAAAAGTGTCATTTTAAACCCATTTTGAAATTTGGGGCCCCCTTTAAAATGGGTTAAACACTAGTAGTGTAGATAAAAACTGCATGTAATTTCTTTACCTTTAAGAATTTTGTAATTTTATGTATTTTTTTAAATACCCCAATTTAATTAAAAACATTTTTTCCACTTGAAATTTCTGAGAAACTGTACCGTTTATGAATAAACTACCAAAAACACCTTTGATGTACCCCATATTTTGCGTTGATTTGACAAAAAACTTACTTCAATGTAGTGACAGTGGTAAGTGACATACAAATTTCAAAAGAAAGTCTAGTCTTATGCAAAAATATGGGGTACATCAAAGGTGATTTTGGTAGTTTATTCGTAAAAGGTACACTTTCTCAGAAATTTCAAGTGGTAAAAAAGTTGTTACTTAAATTGGGTTAAAATGACTCTTTTTATTACCTTTATTGATAGTACAACTTTCATGATGGTTGGTGAAATCGTTTGGTAAATATTTACGATTAAGGGTTTTTAGTCTACATGTTTGAAGGCCGTTATTTCCGAAGGGGGGCACTTTTTCAAAAAACTGTTTTTACCAAATGTCTTGAATTTTTCCCAGGTATCTCCCATTAAAAAAAAAGCACATTGATCGAGGACACCCTGTAGATTAAAAAAAATAAAAATCAGGATGTATGCTTGTTAGATGCGTATTTAAAAAATAGAAATGAACCTCGAAAAAATTAACCTTCTAAGGAAAGTATTTACGATTTTACAGGCGATATTCCAAACTTTTTAACACAGAAACAAATTCTATTAAAAAGGGTAACATTTAGTAACTTAAGGGTAGCAAGCGACATATCTTTGAACTGCTAATGTCATCTAGATTTATAAAAAAAAAATAAAAATAGGGTGTTCCATTTAAAATAAGAAAGTTGTTCATTCTTCTGAGAAACTTGGACACCCTGCATATTTGAATATAAGTTGAAAAGATGCGCATTGAAAAAATAGAGATCGACCTTGAAAAAATCAACCTTCTAAGAAAAGTATTTACGAAATTAGGAGCGATATTCCGAACTTTTTGCACAACCTGTATATTTATCTCAAACACCACAATAGTTAAAGATCTCAAACTTTAAAGTTTAATATAAGTTTTATTATATTTCCTGTTAAATGCAAATGTTGGACAAGTCTTTAAAACCATAAAAGGTTGTTTTTATGTTTTGGCACTTTCTTCAGAAAACGCTTAAATTCTAACAAAAATATGAATTTATAGGTAAGAAATGAACTCAAGAGTCGGATCTACCGGCCTCGACACAGCTAGCTTGCATTGTAAATATGGTCAAAATAGTGGCTAAACATCTCAAGTTTTATGCAAAGTGGACATTAACAAGAAACATTTCTCTGATGTTTTACGAAGATTAGAGCCTTATTGTTATCTTAAAACATAATTATTTTAAATAGAAACTAAGTATCTTCTTACTATTTTTTTCGCCGGTAGCACATTTTACATTATTTATTTTAATAAAACATATTTGACGCATTTGTTGTCAAAATAACATTCAAAAACTGACCTAAAAAACCCCATTCAAAATAGAGTAAAATTTAAAAAATCAAAGGTGGCTGATACAAAATCGTTTTAAATTTCATGTCCACGATAGTACGTAAACATGTAGGATTTAAATTAAATTTACACCCACAGTAAAAAACTGTATCGTCAGCAAAACATCCCCTTGTCCATTTATTGATTACAAGACATAACTGTACTTAAGATTGGAAAAATTGTATAAAACCCATACCAAACATAAGTAAATAAAAAATTTAAATTTTGTTTGTTTTTTAAGGACTTATTTGAATTATATGGGGGTTATATAGGGAAAAAGTACTTCCTGTTTATAACATTATTTTTGTAATAATGAACCTAAAATTGTATAAAAAGGATACCAAACACTTCTTTAAACAATCGTGTATTTGAGGACATCGTTTTATAAATTGGCCTCCAAATTAAAAAAACAGGGTTTTATTAAATATTTGTTATTATTTTTAGCTTCAGCAACTTTACATTATATGAAAAAGACACTATTAACCCTTCTATACAATAAGAAAAAAAAAATTCTTCCCCGCCATTCTGGGAGCCCTAAGGTACAAATCAGATGTCTCCCCGACTCAAATCACTTATACAGGGTGGACCATTTATTTGGAACCTTAGACGTATATGGAGAACAGAAATACTTAGAAATTTGGTTTGCATAAGTTTGAAATAATGATCCATCTTTTGAAAATATTTTCATAATTTTACAAATTCCGGTTTAACCGAAAGTTGACGTAACTTGCTTATTTTACATGGAACACCCTATTTTTTATTATTGATTTGGATTCTACCTTAAATTAGGGTAAGTAAGTTTTTCGAAAACAATTTTTACCATTTCTTAACGTAAAAGGCTTAGTGTCTTTTAAAAAAAAAATAACCCAAAAATTTCAAACCGGAAGTGAGACATTTAAGATTCAATTTGAAGAAATTCAAAGTGATTTTTCTTGAACGGTTAAACCGGAAGTTGTAAAATTATGAAAATATTTTTAAAAGATGAATCATTATTTCAAACTTATGCAAACCAAATTTCAAATTTCTAAGTATTTCTGTTCTCCATATACGTCTAAGGTACCAAATAAGTGGTCCACCCTGTATTGTCCCAAGGAATAACTGTGCCTTTTTTCTTTTAATAATTATTTGCCGAATTTTAACGATTTTGACTGTGTAAACCTGTCACTACCAATAGTTTTGAAAAGATTTTTTTTTTTTTTTTTTAAATATAGACGGGGAAAATTAAAATTTAAAATAGGTGGGGGACTAATTTTTTTTAATCCCAGTTTTAAACTGTTTGCAAGTGTAAAAATCTTGCGCAGACCTTCATCTATTCATTTTTGAGCCTACCCTGTTGACAATTTGGGACTGAAATTTTAAAAATAATTGTAACCCCAGTTTAATAAAAAATCAAGAGTTTTTTTTATTAAAATCATCATTTTTCTTTTTTTTTTAATAATTCAAGCCTAGTTAACCATGCGCAAATATTAGATGTGCAAGTTTGCTTTTTATTACGTATTTTGTTGTTTGTAAAAAAAAATTGTAAATTATTTTATGATATAAAAATAAAAAACTAAAGTGAGAGGGGCGGGTTATAAGCTAGAGTGCCTAGATTTCATATTGACAAATGTTGTGGCCTTATAGAGGGGCGCCATGCATCATTCTATCTCTGTCAACAGATTCTGTCATAAATTGTATTTGTAAGTTGTTATTGTTGTCATCTTTGCTAATATGTTGATGACAGAATCTGTATGACAGAGATGGAATGATGCATGGCGCCCCAAGAACACTTAACAAGAAGAAGCGCCACTCTAATATTGAGCGTTGGAATCACGAACTATTATAAAAGTTGCGGGGTAATTTATTTGTAGTGGGGGTATGTTATGGTTTGAGGTTAGGTTAGGTTCTTATTTCTAAATATTTTTTTTATATTATTAAAAGAAATGAATACAACAGCGTATAACAAATAAAGTTTATTTTTAAATCAACAAGTTGTTAAAAAAAATCTTATTAAATGTGGATATGTCCAAAATGATCTGATCTCCATCATTACCGACGACCATGGAGGAAATGTATCAATGACGGCCACATTGCGTCATCTTTGTAATACACAGCGTAATTTCCACGATTTATTGCATCCAACTGAACTATTTGTATTATTCGCCCTTTTTTGTTAGTTAAATATTTAGAATTATCACTTTTCACTAATAACTAGGCAATTACTATCAAAATTAACCCCGTTACACTTCAGCACTGCACAAACAGCCGCCATTAAATTGCTTTTAATTTGTATATACAGTATCGCCCTCTTCCTACAACTCCGTCAACTTTGAAGAGAGTTCTACAAAAGTAGAACCCTGCCAATATTTCTTCAAAGTTGGCGGGTTTGTAGGAAGAGGGCGACACTGTTTTATAAAAATTGTGGTGGTGGGGTAATTCGGGATTAAGTGGGAATCTCTCGGTGGGGGTGATTCCCACCTCTCCAATACCACTGTCATCCGTATGATGGCGCCCCTCTATAAGGCGACAATATCTGTCAGTATGACATCTAGTCACCCTAGTTATAAGCAAGACAAGTTTGGAGACGAAAATAATTATATTACGGCAATTTTTTTTAAATGTCTTTATTAAACATCTACCATCTCCTTATAATCCAGAGAAATAGAACACTCTGAATTTTTTGGAGCTGGCGGAACTTTTGTGAAAAACCTTTGTTTTGATGTTATAAAAGTTGTCTTAAAAGTCACCATCGATATCGTGTGAGCGCAACTTTTTACGGGGGGCCAAAGGTCATAAAAAACCGTTTTGGGGCCATAATAACTTTCATGTGCCTCTAATGCTATTTGTAGTTATTACCAAAATTATAGAGAGGAAAATTATCTACAATCTTGGCTTTGAGTGATTTTTTTAAAATTAACCCTTACGGAGATAGGGGGCACAGAATGAAAATCCAACCCCATTTTTAATGTTCCTTTAAAATGGTGAAATCTAAAATTTAAAAAATTTCTTTTACCACAGATTTATTCCTTAGGACTCCCTTTACAACTTATGAGTGATAACTTTTCGTTTTATCCCTTAGGAACTAAAATCAACCCTTCTAAATTAAAAAATAAATGAGTTTTTTTTAACGATCTATCGTTTCTTGATCAAGAATTATATTAAAACTTATTAGAAACCCTTTTGAATCAATATTTTTTCCAGGAAAAATTATTTAAAAAAAATTTAGGAAATTTACAAACACATTTTTTTCATTGTGGCACAAAGTCTATTAGCGTCATCTTCGATGAGTCATACTGATAACACCTAATTTTCATAAATTCTGAATCTTTGGAAAGCACTGAACCGGAAAATGAGGGTCTAATGGCACAATCGTGGTACAGGTCGATTTATAGTGATCCAAAAATAAAAAAAAATTATTTATGATCAGGCTGATTTTTATAAAATTGGTTAAATAGGAATAATTGAACTGAAAAATAAAGGTCTGATGGCACAATTATGATACAGGGGAAATTTATAGTGGTCCAAAAAACAACGAAAAAAAAAAACGATTTTGATGGCAGCTTAATTTTTATAGGATCGATTAATTAGGAAATTCCAAACAGGAAATAAAAGTCTGACGGCAAACTTCTGGTACAGGTCCAAAAAAGAACGAACAAAAAAACTTTATTGATAACAGCTGATTTTTATACAATAGATTAATTAGGAAATACCAAACAGAAAAATAAAAGTCTGACTTATGGTACAGGGTCGATTTATATTATTATTATTTTTTTTTTTGGACCACTATAAATTCCCCCTGTATCATAATTGTGCCATCAAACCTACATTTTTCAGTTCAATAAATCCTTTTTAACCAATATTATAAAAATCTGCCTGGTCATAAATAAGTTTTTTTTATTTTTTGAGCACTATATGAATAATTAATAATATTTTTTTATTGTCAAAAAATTACACAAAACGTCAAAAAAGGTAAGTAAAATACATATTTAAAAGTTACATAAAAAACAGGTAAGTACAAACAACAAATAGTTAAGAATAAGAAGTAATATTTATATTAAAAAATTCATTAAGTGAATATAAGGTATTGTCGAGTAGAATCTTTTTTATCTTGTTTTTAAATTGTGTCTCATTTAGATCCTTTATAGTTTCAGGTAAATGGTTATATAATTTAACTCCCCAGTAACTCACTCCTTTTTGACAACACGATAACCGATGGTGTGGAGTTACGAGGTTTGTATGATGTCTTGTATTGTAGTTGTGATTATCTGAATTTTGAGGATATTTTTCCAGATTATGACGTACATATTTAAGACATTCCAAAACATATATGGCATAAATAGTAAGTATGTTCATTTCTTTAAATTTTTCACGGCAGCTTTCTCGAAATTTATAAATTGATCCTGTACCATAAGTTGGCCGTCAGACTTTTATTTTCCTGTTTGGAATTTCCTTATTAATCGATCGTAAAATAATCAGCTGTTATCAATAAAGTTTTCTTGTTCGTTTTTTTTTGGACCACCATAAATCGATCCTGTAGTTGGTCATCAGACTATTATTTTCCTGTTTGAAATTTCCCAATTAATCGATCCGATGAAAATCAGCTGTTATCAATAAACTATTTTGTTCGTTTTTTTTTTTGGACCACCATAAATTCCCCCTGTCTCATAATTGTGCCATCGGAGCTCGATATCCGAGATCCGCTTCGCACTCGCTTCGTGTAGTTTTCATGTGAACGAGGGAAGACCATATTTTCGAGTCATCGCATCGTCTAAAAACGCTGTTCCACTGCTTTGGACCAAGCGAAGCTATCGTGTGATGTGAATATCATGCGCATTATGCAAGACTATTAACCCATAGATGCGGAAACATGAAATATATTTTTACTTTAATGTTTGTGTATGTTTTTTCAAAAGGAAAATTAGAAAAATAAGGATTTTAAAAATTATACATTAGATCCGAGATCATATCTTGCATTTAAATAAACAAATTAACAAAATTTCAAACAATGATAGGCATATGAAATTAAATTTTACACAAACAAATAATTTTAAACTTCTTATTTTCTTCTTAGCGCTACAGACAAAATCTGTCAACGACCACATTTAAATTCTCGTTAAAAAAATGTATTATTACATTTTTTTACCGTATCTAAATATAATCAATAATAAGGGAAATACGGCGACCCCTCATAATCTTAGAAAAGTGAAAATTGGTTTATATGAAAAAGACATCGAAATGCGGTTTTCATCAGTCAAAAAAACAAAAAATAGGTGTAACCCGCCAATACTCATTAAAAACATAACACACTGTACATTATTTGGGTACGTGAGTTTCCTCTTTGCTTAAGTTTTAAAGAAAAGTTAAATAAAAAATTATAAAGTTAAGTAAAAAATTACCACAAATTGTCAATGAGGCTGCGCCTTCTGAAAAAATTTCTAGGTTAACCCAGACCCCCAAGCCCCTTTAAGTCGGCGCCCCTTTAATTAATCGATTTAACCCGCTCCTATCGTAATTTTAAAACAAATAAAATAAATTGAGAGGTAGAAGCAAATAAGTAAAAATAAAAATATTATAAAGTAAAAAAGCATTATACAGGGTGTTACTAAATAACTAAAAAAAAAAATTTAGGGGGTAATTCCTGAACCCATTTTAAGAAAAAAAGTTTATTTTTTGATAAAATGGGTTCAGGAATTACCACCTGAATTTTTTCCTAGTTATTTGGTAACACCCTGTATTTAAACTAACAGAAAAATAATAATTTTACTCAAGATACATCAAAATAACAGAAATATAAATTATAATTTGTATGAATAGGAGAAAATTGCCGATTTTTTAATTTTTAACAATAAAATTGCCCATCAGTGACATACAATCAAGTGCGCAAGACCAAACGACCATCAATTCCTTGTTTTAATTGGTAAATTATACAATATGGAGGAAATCGCATGAGTTCTCGGTAATACGTATTTTAGTTTTAAGAGATTCGAGTTCCCAACAAATGTCAAACTTCCCACATCGCTTCCCATATCGCTTCGTGTGATACTCCGTTATTACTGTCCAGACCTTAATTTTCCAGTTTAGTTTTTCCCAATAATTCGATTATATGAAATTAAGCATTCTTTTTTTATATTTTTTTTTCTTATCATAATTGTGCCATCAGACCTTCCTTTTTCAGTACAATAATTCCTATTTAACCAATTTTATAAAAATGAGCCTGGTCATAAACAATTTTTTTTTTTGATTTTTGTACCACTATAAATCGACCCTGTACCACGATTGTGCCATTAGACCCTTATTTTTCGGTTAAGTGCTTTCTAAAGATTCAGAATTTATGAAAAGTAGGTGCTATCAGTATTGACAAAAATCCTTGTCACCATCTCCCGGGCTATACAGGTGTTACCAAATAAGTAGGAAAAAATTCAGGGGGTAATTCCTGGACCCATTTTAAGAAAAAAAGTTATATAGACATGTGTCCAAAAATTCTTCGTTTCTGAGATACAGGGTGTCAAAATTTCTGAAAAAAAAAATATTTTCTTATAATTACTAAAAAACTAAATTAGATATTTATTTGAAACTTAGCACGGGTAATTTAATTGCCTTAAAGCATAATGTGCGCTGAAAAAAAATTAAAAATTATAATTGGAAGAGCCGCATTTGGCGGTACCATTGGGGGTTGTTCACCCCCAACTTTTTTGTGTGTTACTTTTTTGGTATTTTTATAAAATAATTATATGCTTTAAAATATGATCTTTAAAATTAATGTCCTGTTCTTTTTTCATAAAAATAACCGTTTTCGAAAAAAAAATCTTTGCAAAAAGGCTACAAAATTTCTTTTTTTTGTTTGGCTTTTTTATTTAAATGAAAATAAAATATAGCTTACTAGGAAGTGTTGATTTTATTCTGTTTTTTTATTACTATTTCAAATAAATATCTGGTTTAGTTTCTTAGTAATCTTAAGAATTTTTTTTTTTTCGACACCCTGTATCTCAGAAACGAAGGATTTACGGACATATGTTTATATGAACTTTTTTTCTTAAAATGGGTTCAGGAATTACCCCCTGAATTTTCTCCTAGTTATTTGGTAACACACTGTATAGCATGGTTTTTACATAACTCCAAGTAAATAAAATTATCATTGTCATTAATAAAACATTATATTCAATTATTGTTGCAAAGTACAAGGTATAGAGGTAGTGTTTGTCTTCTTTTATGGGGGTTCATATAACATATTACCCCAGTTATATAAAACATTCAACCTCGGAATTTTGAGAAACAAGCTGAATTTTTGCATACGCCTTTGTTTTGACATTATAAGAGTTGTCTCAAAAGTCCTCATTGATACCGTGTGAGCTAAACTTTTTACGCGGGGTCAAAGGTCGCGAAAAACCGTTTTTGGCTAGCTAAATGATTATATATAAACCCATTTTTAGAAACACTACCCCATTGGTCCCATACTTTTTCCAAAAAAAAATTATTTAAGAAAAAATTACATGGACCTCATTTCATCATGGTATAAATTTGTCTCGCGACTGATATGGTTACTTTAGTCATTAATAAGTTATAATAATTACTTTTTTTTTTTTTGGGGTGGGGGTAAATGTGCAACTTTTTTTTAGGGGAGTAGAAATTCGTCCATGGTATGCTTTTCATATAATTTGAGGTAACTGAAGTCATTTCTAATAAAAATAAGCAATTTTTTTTAACTTAAGTTGTATGGGGTGGGGAGAAATGGGGTGATTTTTTGAAATTCATTAATAAATCCATGCATGGTATGCTTTTCTGGTAAATCGTGGCAGCATAAATCATTTTTGGTATTAATAAGTTATTATATTTGTTTTTTTTTGTGCGGGGTAAGGGTAAGTTGAAATTTTTTTTTTATTTGGGTTAAAAATTATATGAGAAGTATACCATGGACGAATTTCTAACCCAAATAAAAAAAAAATTCAACTTAATCCCACCCCACCTCGCACAAAAAAAAACAAATATAACTTATTAATACCAAAAATAATTTAAGCTGCCACGATTTACCAGAAAAGCATACCATGCATGGATTTATTAATGAATTTAAAAAAATCATTCCATTTTTCCCCACCCAATTCAACTTAGGTTAAATAAAATCTCTTATTTTTATCAGAAATGACTTCAGTTACCTAAAATTATATGGGTCATTCTTTGAAAAACGTTCTACTTTATGTCCCGACCTAATACTGAACTCCAAATTATTACAAAACAAGATTTTATTGGTGTTGTAAATTCACCAAGGTTTTATTATTGTTTACCAATATAAACTAATTTCAATTTCTTTTATTTATGTTGATTGATTTACTTATTTACAGAAAAATTCTCATTTCCGTGGACGTCCCCAGCAGGTTTTGTTATAATCTATTTTATGTTACTAATAAAAGAAAACAAAAAATACATATTTAAGAGAATAAGTTTAACATTATTATATTAAAAAATGTTTTTCTAGTTAAAAAATACAAAAAAAAAATCAAATGTTTCAACATCAGGCTATAAATGGTTGTCCCCGGATCGATATTTCATTACCGTGGACAATCAGATTTTCCAAAAAAAAATGAGTAAAATCGATTGCGAAAAAGAGTGTTTTTCCATAAATGATTTCGTGTTTATCATTTAATTGGAAATCAGGGTATAAAGGAAGCTGAAAGTAAAGTATTTGGCACCATTGAAATAATAATTTACTAAATGACAAGCGCGTGTTTTTTTACTTCTCATTACCATGTCCTCAATAAAGCAATAAATATACATTTTTTTATTTTTTTTTTGTTAAACTAAGGCATGTTTACCACAAATTATTATTTTTAAAAAAAGAAATTACTACGTTACATTTTATTAAATTAATTTAATAAAAATGTAGCCAATTCTCATTTCCACGGACCTCATTACCATGGAATTGTGATGTCCATGGCAATGAGACATATCCACGGGAATGATAATTATGTTTGTATTATTTTACAAGTTTAATTTTAAGTAATTTCCAAGTCTTTTGCCCAGAACTGTATACTCATTGACATGGTAACAAAAAATGTAGTTGTTGAATGTCATAAAAAATTAAAAAATGGCACCTAAAGTAAAAATTCAAATCGATGAAAAAAAGGAAAAAAGACGCAAACAAAAAAGAGATTGTGAAAGAAAACGAAGGGAACGAATACGGAATGATCCGGTAAAAAACCAAGAAGCTAAGGACAAGGAAAAAGAAAGATATAGAAAAAGAAAAGCTGGGGGACATATTAAAATGATAAAAGATTTGAGCAAAACCAAACAAATAAGGAAACGACGCTTCTGGCGTTTAGCATCTAAGAGGTATTATTATCGAAAAAGAGAAATTCTTAATAATAATTTAAATGAAGAAAGCACTGATGCTCCATCAACATTATCAAGAAACCTTTGCGGAAGAAAAAGAGTAAGACGCGACCGAAGTAAGGTGATCAGAAACCTTGACATGGTTAAAAAGAATTTAGAAATCTACAAAAAAAAAATTGAAAAATACAAAAAAAGATATAATCGTGTAAAAAAGGAACTTTTGGACAAAAAAATAAAGGAAAAATCACCAAATGTGACTGTAGATAGAATGCTGCAAGGTGCGCCCAATGTACCGCCCCAAATAAGACGGAGACTTTTATTTGCAGAAGTTCTTTCTACCCAATTAAAAAATAACTACAAAAACCTAAAATCATCACACTCAAAAAAACTAGTGAGAAAGGCTTTAGGAGGGCAACTTATAAAACAATATCGATTTACGCATGAAGTTAATACCAAAATCACGAATCTTTCTAGAATCGGCAAGAGTTTCAAAAGAATAAATTATGCAGATAAAATTAAAAAAAAGGTGATAGAATTTTTTGAAAACGATTCCATTAGTAGAATGGCAGCTGGTCAAAAAGAAACTATAACTTATAAAAAATGTAAAAAACAAAAAAGATACTTGTGCGATACAATTAAAAACATTTACAAAAAATTTTGCTCTGAAAATAATTCCATCAAGATTTCCTATGCTGCCTTTTGCAAAATGCGTCCATTTTGGGTGGTTGTTTCAAAAGTGGTGTCCCGTGAAACATGCCTATGCACACTACATGAAAATATTTCTTTACTTATAAATAAAATGAAACTGTTACATATGATACCATATTCCAATCCACAAGATATGTTGGGGAATTTATGTTGCGATTCATGGAATCGTGAATGTTTAGAAAGACTTTGTATTGTTTGCGCTGATAAACTGTTGGTTTTTAATCATTTTGGTAAAGAAGAAGCTTCATCCTATAAAAAATGGATATTGAAGAAAGAAACAATTTCTATAAAAGGCAAGGAAAAGGTATGCACCAAAAATGTTAAGGAAGAAATTAAATGTTGTAAAGCAGACTTGGAAAATAATCTAAGGGAAGGCCTGCCAAAATTTATGTCACATGTTGCCAATATTTCGAATCAGCATAAAGAAATAACAGATTTAAAGCGAAATATGAAAGTTGGAGAAGTATTGATTCATATGGATTTTTCTGAAAATTACAACTGTAAATATTTCAGAGAAATTCAAAGTGCGCATTTCGGAGGTTCAAAGCCGCAAGTTTCTCTTCATACGGTAGTCTGGTATTACAAACAGGAAGACACAGAAAATTTAATAACAAACACATTTTGTTCCCTTTCCGAAAATTTACGCCACGACCCAGTTGCTATTATGGCTCATCTTATGCCTCTTTTTGACGAAATAAAAAGCATGGTTCCAAAGATAACACGACTTCATTTTTTAAGCGATGGGCCGTCTACGCAATATAGGAATAAATCAATGTTTTATATGTTTGGTAAGCATATAAGTGGATGTTTAAATGTTTCCGAGATGTCCTGGAATTACTCAGAAAGTGGCCACGGCAAAGGAGCAGCAGATGGAGTTGGTGGCCTAATAAAAAGGACAGCAGATCGGTTAGTTGCGGCTGGAACCGACATCCCAGACCTTGCTACACTATTTGCTAAATTACAAAGTTCCCTTTTCAACATAAAGTTAACAATAATAACAACTCAAGATATATTAAAATGGGACGTAATTCCCAAAAATCTGAATGCTTTTGTTGGAACAATGAAAGTCCACCAATTAACATGGAGTTCCGACAAAAAGGACACAGTAACCCTTAGACGCCTCAGTTGTTTTAGCTGCAAATTTTCGGACATTTGCGAACATTTTCATTTAGGTGAAATTCACATAGAAAATAAACAAATAAAAGGTAAAAAAGAAAAAAAAATACCTTATTCAAAAAAAAACAAAAAAAAATAAAATGAAAATTTTACCTAAATAAAAATGTTCTCAATGTGCGAAGCCTTTCAGCTAAAACAAAAGTTATTATACTTATTATCCAAGTTTAGTTTGATATTATGTTATAAAAATGTTCTAAAATAAAGTCATGTAAAAAAAAATGCTGTTTTATAGTAATTTAAAGGATTCAAACGTTTTTATTTCTCATTACCATGGACATTTATCATTTCCATGGACGTGATTTCTTTAAACTCCAAAAAAATGGCTTAATATAATAATTGATTTTTGCTGTCTATAAAAACATCATTAAATTAAGTTAAAGAACCAAACTAAATTAAATTTTTAATAAAAAAAAATATTTTTATTTTTTAAATTGGCCTATTAAAGTTGAACGTTTTTCAAAGAATTACCCATATGAAAAGCATACCATGGACGAATTTCTAACCCAAATAAAAAAAATTCAACTTACCTCCACCCCGCACAAAAAAAAACAAATATAATAACTTATTAATACCAAAAATAACTAATGCTGCCACGATTTACCAGAAAAGCATACCATGCATAGATTTATTAATGAATTTCAAAAAATCACCCCATTTCTCCCCACCCCATACAACTTAAGTTAAAAAAAATGCTTATTTTTATTAGAAATGACTTCAGTTACCTCAAATTATATGAAAAGCATACCATGGACGAATTTCTACCCCCTTAAAAAAAAGTTGCACTCTTACCCCCACCCCAAAAAAAAAAAGTAATTATTATAACTTATTAATGACTAAAGTAACCATATCAGTCGCGAGTTATGTAAAAACCATGCTACAGACAAATTTATACCATGATGAAATGAGGTCCATGTAATTTTTTCTTAAATAATTTTTTTTGGAAAAAGTATGGGACCAATGGGGTAGTGTTTCTAAAAATGGGTTTATATATAATCATTTAGTAGAAAATGGTACCTTGTTCGAGTATATCGCCTAATAGGGCTTCCCAAAAGGATGCTCTATTTTTAGAAAAAGGGGGTTGGCTTTTAGCCCCCCAGGGATGAAACAAGTGGTTGTCCCCCTTATATGGTTTATACAGTCCCAAAGAATAAATTTGTGAAAGGAAATTGTATAATTATTAAATGTCACCATTTTAGCGTCATTTGAAATATGGGGTAGTCGCTACGATATACGCCCTCTATCTGGATAAGGGCTGATGATAAAAATTTTAGCCAAAGTCCAATTTGTAGAAAAATTGATGCTCTATAATTTTGGTAATAACTCCAAATAGCATTGGACGCACAGGAAAAAAGTTATTGGCCAAAAACGGTTTTTCGCGACCTTTCACCCCGCGTAAAAAGTTTAGCTCACACGGTATCAATAAGGACTTTTGAGACAACTCTTATAATGTCAAAACAAAGGCGTATGCAAAAATTCAGCTTGTTTCTCAAAATTCCGAGGTTTGGTGTTTATTTTAGCGGATATAACTGAGCTATATGGCGAATGCGCCGGACGAGCACATAATTCATTCAACTTTCTTTAAAATAATTTTTTCCCGATTATTTCCTTCCAGTCATCTCCTGCTATCTGAGCTCGCATTTCCTGCGATTTAGCCTGATAACACCACGTTGCTATGACTCCGTTGTGTTATCGCAGCGATAACACAACGTTGCTATGACTCCGTTGTGTTATTGCAGCGATAACACAACGTTGCTATGACTACGTGGTGTTATCACTTAGGCATGGCTAAGCGTTCTTTTCTTCAAAACACTTAACTATGTCTTCCACTACAAGACTACCTCTGGTATTCCTTATCCCAAATAACTATGTGTTGAATCTCCTATATCAACCTAAATTTTGGATAATGTTTTGGGGGAGTTGTAAGTTCTATGATCACAGTATGATCTGTGCAATAAGCAGACTTGATGTTACAAGTTGACATTAGTGACATAACTTGCACTTTTTTTTTGATGTGTTGAAAGGTTCTTAAAAAACAGTTTAAAAATGAATGCAAAGATGCGTTTTGTTCGGTACACGTGTTTTGCAAAAAAATAAAGAAATTATGTAGAAAACTATGTATTTAATACCTGAAGACGAAAAAATTTGAGTTGAAAATGTTGTTGTAATGCTACTGAAATGGTTACTTAAATTTTGCAGAAATTTGGAATGTTTCTTATCCTAATTAAAAAAAACTGTAAGTAAGTTAAATTCTGTCAGGAAATAATCTTTCAAATACCACTCATGAATCGAGTATTGCACGATAATACTAATTTTTAATTTACTCAAACTTCGTTGCGTGAAGCAATTTTGTACTCGTCAAATTGACATTGACAAAAAAACTCGTGCAAGGGCTGCTTCGCAACCTAGGCACTCGTTTTATTGTCATGGCAATTTGACTCGTAAAAATTGCTACGCAACGAAGTTTTCGTATAAAATTTAGTATTACCGGCAATCCTCTCATCATTCGTGGTATTACATTTGATAAAATCTTAGTCCAACAGGGATGTTTTTGTTAAAAATAAATTCAAATATAATAATTTATCAAGAAACGATAGATCGTTGTATTATAAAGCTTAAAACAGCTTTATAAAAAA
The DNA here is from genome assembly GCA_963920755.1 of Cartodere bifasciata. Classification (NCBI taxonomy): domain Eukaryota; kingdom Metazoa; phylum Arthropoda; class Insecta; order Coleoptera; family Latridiidae; genus Cartodere; species Cartodere bifasciata. The sequence goes on from OY987195.1 coordinate 10,718,483, forward strand.
ATCATTTATTTTTTAATTTAGTAGGGTTGATTTTAGTCGATTTTAGAAGAAACGAAAAGTTATCCCTCATAAGTTGTAAAGGGAGTCCTAAGGAATAAATCTGTGGTAAAAGAAATTTTTTAAATTTTAGATTCCACCATTTTAAAGGAACAAAAATGGGGTTGGATTTCCATTCTGTGACCCCTATCTCGGTAGAGCTCAGTAATTAAGGGGAAAAATAAGGCTTCTATCTGCAAATTGTGCTCACGGTTTGAAATTTACAACATATAATCTTCACGACATTTAAAAAAAATGGCTCGATGAGACATTTCGAAATTTTGATAGGACTCCCGCTGCGCCCCCTTCTTCTTTTACGGTTACTTTATTTCTTTATACCGTTGCGTAGTACACTTTCTTCATGGTGCATTTAAATGGGTAACAGGTTTAATTAAACCTTATAACTTGAAACATAAGTTTTTAAGGACATACTCCTGCGATCTATTCGATAAGACATGTCGAAATTTTTGTCAGAGCCCCCCTGCGCCCCATTTATTGTTGTTCATCATTTAAGATAACCTGTTGGTTTGATTGTCAAAAAAATGAATACCTAGGTTTTTTGGATTCCCTTTTATGAGTTCAGATGATAAATAAGTTTAAAAAAATGACTGGGGCCCCAGTTTTAGGTGTTGGAGTGGCATCGATTTAATAGAAGGACACGTTCAATTTTACATTTTATCATGATTTTATCCAAAATTAAATGTGAGGTACCAGATAAACGCATGTCAAGTTTTAAACTAAGGAAAGCATAGTGGGGCCCCTAAAAATATTTTCGGTTAACAAAACCTGTTTATCGTTTTAGAACATTAATGGCGTTGTATCATCCAAAGTTCATGTCTTTTTGCAAATGGGAACACTCCAAAACAAAATCTCTTAAATAATCTTATTTTGGGCTGAATGGGGCCTTTGTCATTTTTTTAAACTTGTTTATCATCTGAACTCATAAAGTGGGATTCAAAGAACCTAGGTACTAATTTTTGTGACAATCAAACCAACTGGTTATGTTAAATGATTAATAACAATAAATGGGGCGCAGGAGGGCTCTGACAAAAATTTCGACATGTCTCATCGAATAGATCGCAGGAGTATGTCTTTAAAAACTTATGTTTCAAGTTATAAGGTTTAATTTAACCTGTTACCCCTTTAAATGCACCATGAAGAAAGTGACCCTAGGGGGGCCCATGGAAACATTTAAAAATATTGCGAACCCAAAGTGGTTACTGGATCTTCCTAGAAACCCAAATATAAAGTTTCATGAAAAAATGTTAAAACGCAACGGTATAAAAAAATATAGTAGCCGTAAAAAAACAAGGGGGCACAGCGTGGCTCCTATCAAAATTTCGAAATGTCTCATCGAGCCATTTTTTTTTAAATGTCTTGAAGAGTATATGTTGTGAATTTCAGACCGTGAGCACAATTTGCAGATTCTTACCCCTTAACCACTGAGCTAGTAAGGGTTAATTTAAAAAAAAAATCACCCAAAGCCAAGATTGTAGATAATTTTCCTCTCTAAACTACAAATAGCATTTAAGGCACATAAAAGTTATTATGGTCCCAAAACGGTTTTGTATGACCTTTGACCTCCCGTAAAATGTTACGCACACACGATATCGATGGTGACTTTTGTAAAATCAAAACAAAGGTTTTTCACACAAGTCCCGCCAGCTCCAAAAAATTCAGTGGTTGACGCATTATTTTGTATAACTTTCCTGGTGTATTACAAAAGTCCTCAAAAATCCCTCTTGGGGAACATGCTTAAATTTTGGTAAAACGTCCGCCATGTTGGAAATTTGACTATTTTTTAAGTTAATAAGATAATATTTTGTACTTTTTCTAATTTAAGTATGAAATTTAAAAATATATAACCCCAAGGCTACTTTTTACATATTTAAATACCATAACAATCCTAAAAAAGAACCAGCCGCCCCCAGGGCCCCCTCTTAGTAAAAAATGTCAATAATTTATTTATTTAATATTTACTTTTATTAAATGTTATTTGCAAGTCAAATAATTTGTTTGTATGCTCACTTATTATACTCATCGCAGACAAAGTCGAAGAGTAGGGGAGAGTGGGGCACATTGGGACAGTTTTTGTAATTTAGCTATATTTTGGTAAACAATTTATTACCAGTACTGATTTTTTACATAAGTATTATTTGAAGTATTGGTATTTATTTGCCACACAAAAGCGACATTAATGTTGTGAATAGGTAAAATTATATTTTTTTTTATTTAAGTAAATTTTTGTCCAAATCTACCCCACCTTGGGGAAATTTGGGACATGAAACGAGGAACCCCTAGGCAGGGGCGATCATGCAAGTTCATTATTATATTAAGCTTTTATTACAATATTAATGAAGAACATATAAAGAAAAAATGTTATTTATTAAGAAACACCAAAAATCGTCCAAAACGACTAAACACTAATGGCTATTATCTAACATCACTTTTAATAACTATAACATTAAATTCATCTGTATTATTCATGCGCAGAAACCATATTGTAACCAAATTAAAAAAAAAAACAAATAATAATGGGGTAGATTTGGACACTACCAAACTGCCCCAGTGGCATTGTCCGAAACTGCCCCATGTATCATAATTTTAAATTCAACTGAAAAATTTGAAAACAAGTTTTTATTTTTAATTATAATAATCTAAAACTAATTAATCAATAAGTGTCTAGTAATAGTTATAATTCAGATTACGAGATTATCTGAATAATAAGAGCTTACGATAGAAATAGAAAAAGTTACATACGTTGTGATAAAAAATGATTTTTCTTAACAAAAATTGACTAACTGAACTTAAGTGCTTGACGTGTACCTATTTAATTTTCCCATAGATTAAGTATCTAATTATAAATTCTTGCAGTCCAATAATGCGTTTAAGGGGTTCAATTTGAACTGTCCAGAACTGCCCCATGTCCCAATGTGCCCCACTTGCCCCTATATTGCGATTGGTCGGACCTTCTCTAAAATCGTTAGTGTTTATCCTAGAGCAAAAATTTTTGCAGATTCGTTCGTTTCATGATTTTTTAAGACTTTATTTTTTGTCCGTCCCGTCCCGTAACTGAAGAACGGTTTATTCCATTGACTTGAGATTTGGTGCAAAAATTAATCTCGTTTGAGGGAAGAACCATATTGTTTTTGAAAAGAATCAAATAATAAATAGAGGGTTAAAATCATCCCCAAAGTTGAAAAAAATTCATATTTCGGTTAATATCAATAAATTAAACGAAATCACGGGCTCTAGGACTCCTTTAATGTTAAAATATTCTATAAATTGTGTTGAGACGACGTTTCCCGGAACATTGTCCGCTTTGTCTAGTCTGTAACAAGTTGGAAATGTCGAAATTTTAGCTTAAAAAACATAAAATATCTTAAAGACCTACCTTATAACACTAGTAAAGTTTATAAATAAAAAGTATTATTGCAAAACATGACCAGAAATTCATTAAAAACCTTAAAAAACTAAGTAAAACTACTAGTCGGGAACCATCAGCTGTTTTTGTCTATGGTCGATTGTGTCATAGACATCTACGAGAGGGGAGCGTTCGAAAAGTATGCGTTGACCACCAATAGAGATGAGTTCGAAAATTGTCGTGGAAGGAGCGTATCGGAGAAGTTTAGAGTTGTCTTATTTGTGTTAGACATTTTTCCTATCGACATGATGTGATCTATATCTATTGCTCTGCATACATATACATACATGATGGCTCTAGTTGATGTTTTTGTGTAGGTTTATAAGAATGTTGTAATTCGAACTTAGATTGTTGGTGTCACTTCTAAGATTCACTGCGTTGTTGCCACTCTGCTTAATGAAAAACATTTCAGACACGTTTCTTTTTCTGAAATTCTGTTCAAAGTCTAAAATAGTTGGGTTTGTAAAGTCGAAGTCGTGTTGTTTGGAGAAGTGGTGTAGTGCCAAAGCTGTCATCTCTTTTTTGTTTTTGTGCTTGTCGTTGCAGTCGTTTTCATGTTGTTGAAGTCTTTTTCTTAGTTTTTGCTTCGTTTGACCCACGTACCAGTCGTCACAGTTCTTGCAGTTGATTTTGTATACCAAGTTGGAATTGGACACCATTGGATCCCTGTCCTTCATTTTGCAAAAGGCTTTTTTTGTGGTGGTAGTGTTGTAAAAAGCTAGTTCGCATGGAAGGTCGGCGAACGTTCTTTTTATTTTTTGTGATAAACCATCGATGTGTGGGAATTTGTGGTATATTTTTCTTTCTTCGACTTCTCCTTCTGTGTTTTTGTCTTTTATTTGAAATTTGTTGATACAGCTGTTTATTATGTGTGTGGGGTAGTTGTTGAGGCTGAGAATTTTTTTGATTTTGTTGTTGTCTTCATGGTAGAACTTAGGATGCGATAATTTTCTTGATCTATATAGTAGGTTGTTTATGCACGCTAGCTTTTGCGACAGAGTATGTTGGGATATAAAATTTAGAAGGCGGCCGGAATTTTGTGGTTTTGCATACCACTGTGTTGACAAATGTCCCTCGTCATCCCTTGATACGCATACATCCAGGAAAGGTATGCATTTATTAGTCTCTTTTTCAATGGTAAACTGAAGTCGGTGGTGGTACCTGTTAAAAATGTCCATCAGTTCTTCTTCTGTTCCTTGTGGTATTGCCATGAACGAATCATCAACATAGACCTTTAGGGCCATAATCTGAAACTGTAGGTCTTTTTCACAAGCAATTATTAGCTCATTTAGAACCATTGCAGCGAATACTGGGCTGCTGGGCGAACCCATGGGGCTGCCTTCTAGTTGTTTGTACACCTTGTTGTCTAGTGTGAAGTAGCTCGATTCGTATAGAAACCGTATAATGTCTAGGAAAAGTTCTTTGGGTATTTCCGTAAACGCTTCTATGTATCTCCAATTTCTTTTTATTGTGTTTATGAGCAGTTCTTTTGGGATGTTCGTGAATAAGCTTTTTACGTCAAGGCTTACCATTATGTAGTTTGGTGGTAAAATGGTGTCTTTAATGGATTCTACAAACTCGTATGAGTTTTTCACGTTGTATACGTAAGTGCTTGTAACTTTGTTCAGGATTTCGTGCATGTACCTTGCTAGATTGTACGTTGGTGCGCCGATGCAGCTGGCGACTGGCCGTAGACATACCCCCTCTTTGTGGATTTTTCTCATTCCGTAGAGTTTTGGTGCCACTGAATTGTATGTTTTTAGCTTCTTTTTCTTTTCGTTGTTTATTACTTCCGCTTCAATAAGCTTGTCGATGAGTTTATTAGCTTTGTTTTCTAGTGTCGTTGTTGGGTCCTTCTCGACCTGCTCATATGTATCCCTGTCTTCAACAAGTTCTTTCATTGCAGACTGATACTCTGTTTTTAGCATGACTACGCTCGCATTGCCTTTATCCGAAGTTGAAAAGAATATTTCTGGGTGTTCCTTCAGAAACTTCTGGGTTGTGATGTAGTCGGCTCTGCTGTTGTCTTTGCAAGAGACCTTGGCATTTTTTATGTGATTTGCTACCTGATTTATGCTGGTAGAACGTATGTCTTCTCTTTTCTCTTCTTCCATTGGGACCGTTGAAATAAGGTTTTCTAGATCTTTCACGATTTGTACTATTGGCATCTCGTTTTTTGTAATGGGGAGAGCAAATTTGGGGCCTACTGTTAAAATCCTTCTTACAGGTGAAGGTAAATTCACTTCTGTGAAATTGTTTATGCATTTTTCGTTTTTCTTAATGTTGGTTGCGCTCTGGTTTGTTTTTAGGGTGTTCAGCTTTTTTTGGTTCGTTCGCTTTATTCTCTCAAAACATTTGTTGTACTGTAGGTTGATTTTTTTCCAAAACTCAGTGTAAATGTTGTCGGGCACTTCATGTTTTAGTTTGCTCTGTGCTTGGTGCATTTTGTTGAGTTCTGAGTTTAGCGACCATATGGTTATTTTGATTTCGAGGTTCAGAATTGATTTTTTAAAGGTTGTGGCTAGTTTTTCTACCTGTCTTTTAAATGGGTGTGGTTCAGTTTCCAGTGTTAGTAGGCATCTGAAGTTGTTGTTTATGTGTTGTGGGTTGATGTTTAGTCTACGACATTCTAATAGAAAGATTCGTCTGTTTTTCAGATTTAGTATTCTTTTGTTGATTTTTAAGCACTCTTTCATGGTTTTAACTGCAATTTCTCCATGTGTGTTACGTATGTTGGTAAAGAAACCCCCTGGTAAATCCATATTGATTGTTTCACGTCCTCGTAATGAATAAATTAAACGAAATCACGGGCTCTAGGACTCCTTTAATGTTAAAATATTCTATAAATTGTGTTGAGACGACGTTTCCCGGAACATTGTCCGCTTTGTCTAGTCTGTAACAAGTTGGAAATGTCGAAATTTTAGCTTAAAAAACATAAAATATCTTAAAGACCTACCTTATAACACTAGTAAAGTTTATAAATAAAAAGTATTATTGCAAAACATGACCAGAAATTCATTAAAAACCTTAAAAAACTAAGTAAAACTACTAGTCGGGAACCATCAGCTGTTTTTGTCTATGGTCGATTGTGTCATAGACATCTACGAGAGGGGAGCGTTCGAAAAGTATGCGTTGACCACCAATAGAGATGAGTTCGAAAATTGTCGTGGAAGGAGCGTATCGGAGAAGTTTAGAGTTGTCTTATTTGTGTTAGACATTTTTCCTATCGACATGATGTGATCTATATCTATTGCTCTGCATACATATACATACATGATGGCTCTAGTTGATGTTTTTGTGTAGGTTTATAAGAATGTTGTAATTCGAACTTAGATCTAAGTTCGAATTACAACATTCTTATAAACCTACACAAAAACATCAACTAGAGCCATCATGTATGTATATGTATGCAGAGCAATAGATATAGATCACATCATGTCGATAGGAAAAATGTCTAACACAAATAAGACAACTCTAAACTTCTCCGATACGCTCCTTCCACGACAATTTTCGAACTCATCTCTATTGGTGGTCAACGCATACTTTTCGAACGCTCCCCTCTCGTAGATGTCTATGACACAATCGACCATAGACAAAAACAGCTGATGGTTCCCGACTAGTAGTTTTACTTAGTTTTTTAAGGTTTTTAATGAATTTCTGGTCATGTTTTGCAATAATACTTTTTATTTATAAACTTTACTAGTGTTATAAGGTAGGTCTTTAAGATATTTTATGTTTTTTAAGCTAAAATTTCGACATTTCCAACTTGTTACAGACTAGACAAAGCGGACAATGTTCCGGGAAACGTCGTCTCAACACAATTTATAGAATATTTTAACATTAAAGGAGTCCTAGAGCCCGTGATTTCGTTTAATTTATTCATTACGAGGACGTGAAACAATCAATATGTTAATATCAATTTTTCAAAAAAAAAATGTTCCTAATTAAATTAAAGATTGTATTTTTCCTATAAAAAAATATCTAGTAATTTTCTTGTATCCCCACCCGTGTACGACAAAAATAAGTTTTACGTTGTTTTTAATAAAATAAAAAATGCATCTTTTAATCAACTACTGCAAAGAGTGTGTAACAATTATATAACAATAAAAAAAATAGTCATAAAGAAAGACCTATCTGCGAAGTGTAACTTTTTAAATAATTTAAACAATACAAAGTTAACTACCTATCGCGTATAAACGAGTAGTAGTAGCATAGTCGTGGTAGCTCAGTTGGATAGGTGCTTGACTCTCAGTGGACCGCCCGGGTTCGATTCTTAATAGCAGAATAACTTTTTTATTTTTTTTAACTGATATTTTAAAATTATTACTGCGAAGAGCATTTAATAAAATGTACACACATTATTTATTTAAAAAAATACATGCTTGATATTCAAATAAGTTACGAAGAGTAACTTCTTAGTACCCCTGGAACACGCTTCTGAATTCAGTTTTGTATGCTGCCTATCAACGCTCGCAAAGGAATCTGAACGATCCACATCAGTCTGAAGAATCAAATGTTCAAATTATTGATCTGTAAACCGGTTAATAAGCATATTTATGGTTTAAAGCCCCATTGCTGAACATTTACAAACTTAGAAAAAGATTCTTTTCAGTAGCACAGTAAGGTTCATTAAGGCCTAAGGTATACTCAGTTTTACCAGACACTGGGGAACTTCTTTTAGTAAATTTAACCTAAATTTTGCCATATTTTAATCATATTTGTGAAAGTTGTTTCGTTGCTTTTCTATTATTTACGAAAACAGTTCGATAATTACCAGAAATCTAGATATTAATGCCAAATTTACTCAAATAAATTTGTCCCAGTGTCAGGTGAAACTAAGTGTACCTTAGGCCCTAATGAACCTTCACACAATAAATAGAAATAAGAATATTAAAAAATGCCTACACTCAAACAACCTTAAAAAAGAATTTAATTATTTCCGTTGGCCGCCTGTACAAGGTGAGTCTCTATGAATACCCCCCCTACTTCTCTCAGTTATTAATAATCATTACTTGAATGATGTGGTTATATTTGATGTTAAAGTTAACATCAAATATAACCACATCATTCATGTAATGATATTTTCAGTTTGTCTGTCTTAAAAGACGCAATTATTTTCAAGTTATTAATAATATTTTTAAAAAATTTAAAAACTCTTCAAATCCTAAAGTTTTAGAATCCAAAGTCAAAATTTTTGTAGAGCCTATTACAGGGGGTAAAAAAAATACCCTAGAACTTTTTACCCTGAATTCAAAAATATATAACATGTTAATGGCGGGGTTATTAACTGTCAAAATTTATGTTCTTTAGTCATTATATCCAATTTTTTTGTGAATAACTTTGTAATAACACTGAGAAACCCTATTTTCATTAATTATTATGTTCTGAGCAAGAAAACTACTAATCAATTTAAAATGATTTTATTTTAAAGAACATTGCACAATTTATATATAAAAGTTAATACTCAATGCGCGCCCCTTTATGTTACGTAGGTAGATATAGTAGCAAATAAAAATTCTAGTAATTCATGTATATTGGAACATTTATTGTCACTGAAAATAATTAAGTAATTTATGCATTTTAAACCAAAATTAGATTAATGAACTTAAAAAAATTGCCCCTTAAAAAAGTTAGTTATGGTCCTGTGAGATTCCTGACAGTTCTAAAAAACAGTTATTATTAACAATTTAAGTAATTGTATACACCATAGTAAATTCTTACAGTTCGCGGATGATTGTAAAATTTTTCGTAGTGTACGTAATGCCGCGGATCAAGCGCTCTTACAATCGGATCTAAATAATTTTTATAATTGGTGCAACTTAAACAGCCTTGAATTAAACATTGATAAATGTAATCATATGATGTTTACTAGGAAAAAATTACCACCGAAATCTATTTACTATTTGGGGCAGAATGAGTTAAAAAGTCTAACAACATCAATAAAAGATTTAGGGGTGACACTTGATGTTAAACTTTCTTATAATAGTCACATAGATACTATTATTGGCCGATCAAAAAAATTAATGGGTTTTATAAACAGAAACACTAAATTGTTTAAAAATCTACAGTGTTTGATTATTTTATATGCTTCTTTGGTACGACCAATAATTGAATATTGCTCCGTTATTTGGTCAGGCTAGAAAATATACAGAGGAGGTTCATTAAATTGTTGAGCTTTAGAGGTCATATCCAGTTTCGTTCAGATAATTATGAGTTTCTTTTGTCTTATTTTTCGCTACCCCACTTAATTTCTAGAAGAAAATATTTTGATCTAATGTTCGCTTTCCGAGTTCTTAACAACATAATAAATTGCACTAGTATTCTTGAAATGTATTTGATTCATATTCCAAAATATAACGTTCGCAACAGTCCTATCCTAGTTACTACCCATTAGAGTGCCTCGATGATTTTGACAATTATTGTCGCCTTATAGAGTGACGACATGCATCATTCTTTCTTTGTCATACAGATAACGTCATCCACATATTAGCAAAGATGACAACAATTACAACTTACAATCACAATTAATGACGTTATCTGTATGACAGAGAAAGAATGATGCATGTCGTCACTCTATAAGGCGACAATAATTGTCAAAATGACATCGAGGCACTCTACTACACATCACCGAACAAACTACGGACAATATTCGTCAATTAATCGAACAAGTACGTCAGTTAATTATATTGATATTGATTTATTTAGTACAGGAATCTCTACATTTAAAAATAACTTAAAATCAAAGCTTTTTACTAATTAATCTTTTCGATAATTTTGAAAATTTGATTGATCCTTAATAATGTTTGTGTTCGCATCCATTTCTATACATACAAAGGTAACCAATTAGTGCCCATGTCCTTTTAATTTAGTTTGGATCTAAATATTCTGCATAATAGTTAATGTCTGAGGAAGATTCGTTAAGAATAGAAACGTCACAAGCTAAATAATTGCCTTATTAAAACGTCAAATACCCCACTAGTTGGTTACCTTTGTATTGATCCTTAATGTTTTTCTATTTATGTATTTTTGTAAATTGTATTTAAAATTATTTATATATATATTTGATATTCTCTTTGTTATTATTATTTTTATATTGTTATTTACTGTTCAAAGTTTTCCGTAAATAAAGATTATTATTATTATTAAAAAATAATGAATTTTGACAGCTAATAACTACGCCATTTTAAATTTTAGGGTTAACATGATATATATCTTAGAATTCAGGGTAAAAAGTTCTAAAAGAAGAAATAAAAAAATATAGTGTTCCATTTAAAAAAGAAATATTTCTTTTATTACCTGTATACTATAGGCTCTACAAAAATCTGCTAAGTTTAATTTAAAAACTCTTTAAGTTTTTACATTTTTTAACCACTTGGACCACTTTTCCCTATGTTTCGGGCAGTGTCCTTTTTTACTTGGGGGCGCGTTTTTTTTGGGTTCGGAAAAGTAGTCTTGAGGTTATCCATTTTAAATTTCATGCTTAAATTACAAAATATCACCTTATTAATTTAACAAATAGTCAAATTTAAAATACGGCGAACATTTTATCAAAATTAAAGCACGTTTCTTAAGGGGGATTTTTGAGGACTTTTGTCAGAAGATACTAGAAGTCCCACAAACACATTAAAAAAAAATTGGCCGTCATATAATTTTTTTCGCCCCCATTTAAATTTAGGCTTAATTTTCCTATACACGCATGGAACACCCCGTATAGGTGTTCCACCGGGATGTTCCAGTAGAGATATCTCAGGAACGGATTGCATTACCTTTATAAAATTTTGTATACGGGGTTAATCCGGATGTTCTCGCGAATAAAAATATTTCCAACATAGTGGTGCTTTCGGTTCTACCGGAAGTTGACCTTTACTGCCAAATTTTGGCCGACAAACCCCATTTTTTAATTTAGATTTCAATTCTCTGTCATTTTACGTTAAGTTTGTTAGAAAAAGTAACAATAAACAATTTCAATTAAAAAAAAACTATAAGTTTTTCAAATTTTTTTTTAACAAACTTAAAGTGAAATTACTAAGAGAATTAAAATCTAAAATAAAAAATGGGGTTTGTCGGTCAAAATATGGTAGTAAAGGTCAACTTCTGGTAGAACCGAAAGCGCCGCCATGTTGAAAATATTTTATACAAAATTTCATAAAGATAATGCAAACCGTACCTGAAATATCTCTACCCCCGGTGGGACACCTGTACATATACCGTAACATTTCGTACGTTGGACTTAAAATTTAATTTTATTTCACTTACTTTTGGCAAACAATATCATCAGCATAAACAATTAGGATTTGATGTAACTTATCCCTGAGAACATCTTCGTAGGTTTCGGTTGAAGTTAGAAGATTATGCATAGAACAATTAAGGAATGTACCATTTTGTAGCAGTAACTTAAAATCGGATAAACTGTTGATACATCTAACCATTGCTCGAAATTGTTGACCAACTAATATTGACTGATTGAAACTTGATTTCATTTGTGCGTTTGATATAGCCAATCCAGCTTCTACTAATTGTTGACCAACATCTACACCATCTTCACTCAAGTTAACAAGATACCTAAAATAAATTTTAAATTTTAAAGCGATTATATGGTAACGGGGGCTGCTGTCGGATTCAGGATTGTTTTCAGAAACAGTTCGCATTATTGTCTGGATTGACCCGTTCTCCCGAATGGAAATGCTTTCAAGATGACAGCTCTTTAGTTTCTACCGAAAGTTGCCCATAACTGTCTTATTTCGATCGACATACTTTTTTGTCATTTCATACTTAAGGCTAGAGATTCAATTTCATAGATCTTCTAATCTGTGCTTCTAGAAGCTTGTATAAGTCATCTCCGTTGAGCCCCCGTTAGTTCTATACTAAATACAGTGGTATCGTTTCTACGCGATATCGAGGAACAGTGGTTATTCCCTTCAGGTTAGGAAATTCCAAACATTACAACTCTCTGTAGATGTTACGTTCAAAAAATAGTTTGAGTTGGTGTGCTTTGACTTCTGATTTTTGTTTAAGTCGTCAAAATAAATAAGAACTGATTTGACGTAAAACTTTCTAAGAAGTATTTTATTAGTTTTTCGTGTGATATTTGATTGTTGATTGATTTAAATAGTGTATTTAATTAAACCCTTCACGAAGAAGGTAAGTCTTGCTTAAATTTAATTTATTGTTAGAAAGTAATTTGGAATTTCCTATTTTAAGGGTTCTTTGCTTGGTTTATCATTTTGGAGTTATGAAGATTTGTATTTTGTGCGTAAGAATGAATCAGCTGTTCAAATTAAATTATTAATAACGAAATTTGGATTTGGTATAAAAAGTTTGACGTCTAGAATCTACATACAGGGTGGAATATAAATCTGGAAAATGTTGACGTTTATAATTTAGATACAGGGAAGTCAATAAATTTGGAACTAAATTGAAATCTACATCTTAAATACAGGGAGTCGGTAAATTTGGAACTTTTGGTAACGAATATTAATAAATTAAACAAAAATGAAGTACTACCTAATATTTTATGGAAATTACTTTTAATTAATTAACTTTTTGAATCATTGTAAGGATAATTGAAACAGATCTGATTTTAAACATCCATTTAACTTTTTCCTATTTTTTTAATGCCGTAAAATAAAATAGGTGGCGCCCTTAATAAAAATAATTTTATTAACAATAATTTTGCCAGCAGGCATGGTGTCGAGGTAAGTATCACTGCCTCTCACCAAAGTGACCCGGGTTCGAACCCGGGAGTGATCCAAAAATGAAAAAAGTCTGCTGGTAACATTTACTGGTGGGATAAATGTTTCTAGTGATACCTTCGCTCGGAAGACGAAGTAAAAGATGCGGTCCCGTGTGCTCATGTGCACGTAAAAGAGCTCTACCCATCTTTGAGAGAGGAAGGGATACGACAAAATTTCTCGGTTGGGGGTAGTCTCACTCAGAGCATCGGTATTAGGCCATAGTTGCAGAATCAGACCGATGTAAAATAAGTTAATAAAAAAAAAAAAACAATAATTTTACTTACTTACGACCGGACTAGCAAGTCGGAGCTTATCACATCTAATTTTTTGTGACATATTTTTGGCGCCCAACGTGGGGCGAATTTTAAAAAATAACTATCGTTACTAAAAGTTTGGGTCATTTTATGAAGTAAATTATATTTAAAAAAAAAAAAATGGAAACTAACTAATTAAATAGAGAAGAACTTGAGTATGAATTAAAGGTAAGAGGTAAGGTCGATTTAGGAGTGGAAGGTATTGCTGCGTTGAGAAAATATTTGAAAGAATTGATGGGTTGTGAATCTTTTGGAGCATTGCCGTGTGCTGAAAATTTTGAAACGGATGTTGTTTCGGAATTTAAGATATGTGAGCAAAAATATAATTTTGTATGTAATTTAGAAAGAATTGTTATTGAAGATAGATACAAAAATAGAGAGTCTAGGGCTATTCATAGTAAAATGCAACATTTAAATGGACGTTTTAAGAGGCTATTAACTTTTGAGGGAGTAGAACAAGAAACTACAGATAAAATTAATGACATGGTTGGGAAATTGTTAGACATAGAACAAAGGTTAGATGAGGACGGCCTAGGTGTAGAGGAACTGAGTAATTTATTTAATAAAGTACCACCCAAAGTAACTGATTCTTCAGCAACTCTTTTTGGAAGCTCTAATTCCACAAATATTATAGTGCGCAGTTCCGATTTTCATCTTAAAGATTGGGGTATAACATTTAGCGGAGACAAGAAAGGTCTTAGTGTTAATGCCTTTTTAGAAAGAATTGAAGAATATAGAGTTGCAAGAGGTGTGACTGAAGAGGAACTGTCTAAAGGTATAGTAGAACTGCTCGACGGGAATGCCCTTATTTGGTACCGTTCAATAAAATCTAAGGTGGAACATTGGCAGGATTTTGTTGAACAAATAAAAAAAGAATATTTGTCGTTTAATTACGAAAGGGAGTTGTGGTCTGAAATTTGTAAACGACAACAAAGCAGTAATGAGTCAGTAGGTCACTATTTTGCTTGTATGAATAATCTTTTCTTACGTTTACCTAAATCGCGATCTGAAGAAGATAAAATTGCAGTTTTGCGTCGGAATATTTTGCCCTGTTATCTTCAAGCTATTTCGCTTTTAGATGTCCAGACGATTGACGAGTTATTGCAGCTTTGTAAAAAACTAGAAGTTACTCGAGATATTTTAGCCTCAAGGTCCCAAAGAAGTGAAGTTAGATGTTCCTTTCTAGAACCTGATTTGTCTGTTAGTGAAGTTAGATGTAAAGATTTGGTTGTTTCTGAACCAACAAATACTTCTAAGATACCTTCTTCTGATGTCTTTAAAATTACTTGCTGGAATTGCGAAGAAATTGGTCATTCTTTTCGAAATTGTAATAAACCGCGTAACGCTCCCTTTTGTTATAAATGTGGCAAGAAAGGTGTTATTCGTGCTAATTGTGAATGTTCAAAAAACGAAGAAGGACGTCGATAGGTTGGACGCCGTCCAAAGGTTGCCCTCCAACCAATCAAAACTGGGATGCGTGGTTATATTGTATCAATAAAGAATTCCGAAAGGAACGTTTAACTGCTTTATTGGTTCATAATGAAAAAGATCCCCGTCCATATATTATTACCAGTGTTCTTGATATTAATTTAGAAGGCCTCTTAGACTCTGGAGCTTCACAGACAGTTATTGGAGCTCAGGGTTGGGAGACACTTAAATCGTTGAATCTACCTTGTAAAATTGTTAATTCTGATGTTACTGTTGCTAACGGCCATCGGTGTCGCGTTAAGTGTGTTGTTGAAGTTCCATTTAAATTTGATGGGAAAGTTGCTGTTATTTCAGCCTTGGTGGTCCCAGATATTAATTGCTCTGTTATTTATGGAATAGATTTTTGGAAATCATAGGACTTAGTTCCCCTTCTTTCAGAAAATTGTGTAAAGCTTAGGCAAAATGTGTCTTTAAACGAAATTAACTGCCACCTTTTTACAGCTGATGAGAAAGAACAAATTGAATCTCTAAAGTTACAGTTTGTAGAGAAAATGAGCGGGTCGTTAGGTGTTGCAAAGGGTGTTTTTCATGTCATTGATACTGGTGATAGTCAGCCTATCAAGCAGCGATATTATCCGGTATCACCTATACTACAACGTGTCATGGATGAAGAACTAGACAAAATGTTGGAACTTGGAGTAGTTGAGCCATCTAAATCTCCATGGTCATCTCCCGTAGTTCTTATTAAAAAACCTTTAGGTGAATACAGATTTTGTATAGATTACCGTGCTTTGAATAAGGTAACAAAACGAGACGCTTATGCAATTCCTTACATATCCATGATTCTTGATAGATTGGGCCAAGCAAAAATATTCTCTTCTATAGATTTAAAAAGTGCTTATTGGCAAATCATGGTCGATCCTTCTAGTAGAGAAAAAACAGCTTTTACTGTTCCAGGAAGGGGATTATTTGAATTTACACGAATGCCATTTGGTCTGCACAATGCTCCGGCAACCTGGCAAAGATTTGTCGACAATATTTTAGGCCACGACTTAGAACCTTTTACGTTCGTATACTTAGACGATATAATCATTGCCACTCCAGATTTTAGTTCTCACATAAAAGTTTTGAAAACAGTTTTAGAAAGGTTATTTCATGCTGGACTAATGTTAAATATTGACAAATGTGAATTTGGTAAGGAACGATTGCGATATTTGGGTTATATCATTGATTATGAAGGGATTAAAGTTGATCCAGACAAAGTTTCTGCAGTAGCTGAATTTCCTAGACCAAATACCGTTAAACAATTACGAAGATTTTTGGGTATGGCTTCTTGGTATAGAAGATTTATTTTAGATTTTGCTTCTAGAGCTTCGCCGTTAACAAAATTAACTGGCAAGTCTAAAAAATTTGGGTGGTCTCAAGAAGCTGAGTTGGCCTTTACTGATCTTAAAGCTTGTTTAACTAGTGCTCCTGTGTTGTGTTGTCCAGATTTCAATTTGCCCTTTACTTTAGAAACTGATGCTTCAAAGGATGGTCTTGGAGCAGTCCTTGGGCAAAGGACAAATGAGGGGGGAAAGGTTGTTGCTTATGCCAGTCGTGCCTTGAGTAAAACAGAAGCTAAATATAGCGCAACAGAGTTAGAGTGTCTTGCCGTTATTTGGGCTATTAAAAAATTTCGAGCTTATTTAGAAGGGGCATGTTTTACTGTTGTTACTGACCATTATTCTTTGAAATGGCTACATAATTTTAAGGATCACTCAGGTAGATTAGGTCGGTGGGCTCTTCAGTTACAAGAATATGAGTTTGATGTAGTGCATCGTAAGGGTAAATCTCACTCAGTGCCAGATGCTCTATCCCGAGCTATACCTGAAGGAATTCCTGATGCTATACCACAAGTTAGTTTAGTTGAAATATCAGATAATGATCTTGATAATTGGTATAGGACTATGATAGAAAAGATTAATGTTAGTCCAAACAAATTTCCTCTATATAAAGTACAAGACAAAAAAATGTATCGCCTATGTGGAAAGAAAAAGGAGAATCAATGGAAGTTGGTTATACCTAAATCTTTAAGAAAACAAGTACTGTTCGAAAATCATAATTTAGAAACATCTGGTCATTTAGGGTACTTTAAAACACGTAAACGTATTTCCAATCTTTATTATTGGCCTGGGTTGTATTTAGACGTAGCGAAATACGTTAGATCATGTGAAACATGTCAGGCCCAAAAACCTGAACAACGAGCATCTTATGGAGTTATGGGTTCTAGAATAGCATCCCAACCATGGCAAATAATTTCTTTGGATTTAATGGGCCCTTTTCCTTTATCACCTCGCAGAAATAGATTTTTGCACAACAAATACTTTTACGAAATTTAATTTATTCTTTCCTATGGCTCAAGCTAGTGCAAGTAAAGTAGCCAAGACTTTAGAAGATCATGTACTTTTGATGTTTGGAGCGCCCCAATATATTATTTCAGATAATGGAAAACAGTTTATAAGTAACTCTTTTAAAAATTTAGTTGATGAATACGATGTTAAGCATTTACAAAACGCCTATTATCATTGTCAGAGTAATATGACAGAAAGTTATAATAGGGTAGCAAAAACAATGATAATATCTTATGTGGAAGATAACCATCGTAATTGGGATATATCTTTGCAAAAACTGGCATATGCTTTACGTACTGCTGTTAACGAGGTTACTGTTTTTTCACCGGCGTACCTTAATTTTGGTAGGGAACCAAATATTTCGGGAAAACAATATCCTTTTCAAAAATGCGATGATAGTGCTCCAATTTTTGTGAATAATGCTAATGACATGAATGTTAAAGTTTTACAAGAACATTTTAAAGATGTTATGGATCGTCTTAAAAGATCTCATGAGGAGAGCGCAAGACGCTATAATTTAAGACATCGACCACCTCCGGAACTAGAAATTAATCAACTTGTTTGGAAAAGAAATTACGTCTTATCAAAGAAAAGCGAATATTTTTCAGGGAAATTAGCTCCAAAATTTGTTAAATGTCGAGTTATTCGCAAAATTTCTAATAATGTTTACGAGTTAGAGTTGGTTGAAACTGGTAAAACTATAGGTAACTGGCATGTGCAAGATTTAAAATTGGACGCTGAATGATAGTTGTTAGTATGTTTTTTCTTATTTTTGGAGAAAAGTACCTTTGGTAATTTTCTTAAATTAAGGGGGGAGTTTGTTACGTTCAAAAAATATTTTGAGTTGGTGTGCTTTGACTTCTGATTTTTGTTTAAGTCGTCAAAATAAATAAGAACTGATTTGACGTAAAACTTTCTAAGAAGTATTTTATTAGTTTTTCGTGTGATATTTGATTGTTGATTGATTTAAATAGTGTATTTAATTAAACCCTTCACGAAGAAGGTAAGTCTTGCTTAAATTTAATTTATTGTTAGAAAGTAATTTGGAATTTCCTATTTTAAGGGTTCTTTGCTTGGTTTATCATTTTGGAGTTATGAAGATTTGTATTTTGTGCGTAAGAATGAATCAGCTGTTCAAATTAAATTATTAATAACGAAATTTGGATTTGGTATAAAAAGTTTGACGTCTAGAATCTACATACAGGGTGGAATATAAATCTGGAAAATGTTGACGTTTATAATTTAGATACAGGGAAGTCAATAAATTTGGAACTAAATTGAAATCTACATCTTAAATACAGGGAGTCGGTAAATTTGGAACTTTTGGTAACGAATATTAATAAATTAAACAAAAATGAAGTACTACCTAATATTTTATGGAAATTACTTTTAATTAATTAACTTTTTGAATCATTGTAAGGATAATTGAAACAGATCTGATTTTAAACATCCATTTAACTTTTTCCTATTTTTTTAATGCCGTAAAATAAAATAGGTGGCGCCCTTAATAAAAATAATTTTATTAACAATAATTTTACTTACTCACGACCGGACTAGCAAGTCGGAGCTTATCACATCTAATTTTTTGTGACATAGAAACGATACCACTGTTAAGCTTCATTCACAATGAAAATAAGCTTGCATGCGGTAAGAATTAAGGTAGCTTGTAAGAGCTTACACAACGGAAAAGTAATGCATCATTCAGAATGAGGTAGCTTGTATCGGGTAAGGTAACGTGGTATGAAGTAGTGGTAAGAATATCCAAGCTTTTTTGGGGCGGAGCCTGTACTCTAACCTGTCCAAATTTATTATTAAAAACTTTATAATATAAATTAAAGATCAAAAAGAAGCTTAATATTGAGATACGATCCTTAAAACTTAATTAAAATTTTTGGATATTAGGAAAATACAAACAAATCATTAAAACTTTAATTAAATTTAACTTATGATGTCTATGGATCTCCTATCGATGGTATGCGGTTATAGAATTGCAAAAGTTTGGACCATCCAAGCTTTTACATCATGTTTCAATGCAAGCACCAATAGGAGAGCTTTAAATGCAGGTAGGTCATCATTAATGTCCATTAGTATGGGGTGCTTTGACCTTTTAGTCGTCTATTGTTTATTTATTTATAGACATTAGGAATTCTGAATATTGCAGATGTTTGTTTTGGTTATTTGTGTATGAGTGCTCGTTTCAGTGAGTTCAGTTATCAACAATTTAAAATAAAAAAGTCTTAAAAAATGGATGATGAACTCATTCTGGAAAGGTTCGCCATTATGTTGCAAAATTACCCCGCTATTTGGGATCGAGATAGTAGCAGTTACAAAGACAATCTAAAAAAGGAAAACTGCTTCATAGAACTGGCCAGGTTATTTGAAACAACTGGTAAGTACAACCTACAGTCAATCTGTCCTAAATAATGGACCCCACATCGACAAAATTCCTGGTAGGGCCGCCTTTTTTATATGATGTAACTGGATGTCCAAAGAGTAAAACCCCAAATTGGCGTACATCTACCTATTGCAGAAACAAAGTAATGGCCCCCCAAAGGGCCCCTTTAAATCATCACGGTGGAACTGCACCAAATTTTGCAAATAGATGTCAAATAAGGGTTTAAAAACATTTTTATAAAATAAAAATATCTAAAAAAATTCCTTCACTCCCTAAATAGCCCCCAAAGAGTAATAATCAATTACGTTGGATTTACACCAAATTTTGCAGATCGATGCAAAATAAGATGCTTAAAAATATTTCCCTATAACTTTTTTTCAAAAAATAATTCCTTCGCCCCATACACGAAGGGGGCTTTTAAGGGTGGTATAGATTTTTTTTTAAAGTTATTAATAAATATTTTTTAGCATCTCATTTTACATCTAGGTATCTGCAAAATTTGGTGTAAATCCAACGTAATTGGTTATTACTCTTAGGGGGCTATTTAGGGGGTAAAGGAATTTTTTTAGATATTTTTATTTTATAAAAATGTTTTTAAACCCTTATTTGACATCTATTTGCAAAATTTGGTGCAGTTCCACAGTGATGATTTAAAGGGGGCCCTTTGGGGGGCCATTACTTTGTTTCTGCAATAGGTAGATATACGCCAATTTGGGGTTTTACTCTTTGGACATCCAGTTACATTATATAAAAAAGGCGGCCCTACCAGGAATTTTGTCGATGTCCACATACGGATTGACTGCAGTACTAAAATGATAAACAAAAATTAGTATATTTCCTAAAGCACCAGCCAGGCACCTATGTATTGCAATAATGCTTTTTTTTTATTTTAGTCGCAGTGATTAAACAAAAATATAGATATCTACGGGAGCGGTTCAGGAAGGAAAAGGAAAAATTGGATACCGAGAACAGAAGTGGAGCTTCGTCCAGCCATAGTGATCGTTGGTATCTTTTTGATACATTATCATTTTTGGGCAGAGTTATCTTAAAAAGACGGTAAGATATTTAAATATTTTTTTTTATGAAACAAAAACTAGAAATGGGTTAGATTAGTAAGTAATTAACTAGGTTAGATCAGTGAGGGTGTTAGATTTTTTATAAAATTTCGACATTTAATAGGATACTTCTTGCAGTGATAATGCACATACAATTTATACAAAAAAACCAATATTTTTTTTAGATTATTAATAATAAATCTGCGAAGAGGCTAAACTATTAACTCTCCTATTGACAAAAGATAAATTTTATCAACGAAGAGCATAAATATCAATTCAAACTGATTTAATTGGGCATTATACACCAAGAAAATTCGTATTTAATCTTGGAATTTCTTCCAGCAAGCTGAATTTTTGCATACACATTCTAAAAGTTGTCTTAAAAGTCATCGTGCTGAGCACGTCAGCGTCACGAGATATTTTGGCCCAAAGGTCACAAAAATCTGTTTTTGGCGAGTAACTTTTTTGTGCGTCTAATGCTATTTGTAGTTAAAGGGCGTAGACTAAAGAAGTAGCCTAATTTTTTGCCAAAGCCCTAAAATTAAGGCATTTAATGATGGAAAGATTTTCTTTAAAAAATTTATTCCTTAGGACCCATTACACGATTGAAGAAGGAGAAAATTTTGTATCATCCCTTAGGAGCTAAAAAAATAAGGGGCATTTTTATAAAGCTTTGTGATTATATTTACACTCATTTTTAGTAACAACATGTTTAAATTCGGTGCAATTTTTTTTTAAATATTTTTTTCTGGCTAAAATATTGGTCAAATAATGTTGTTGTTAAAAATGAGTGTAAATATAATCATTTAGTAGAAAACGACTCATTTTCTTATTTAACTCAAAAGAGTTTCATAATAAGCCCCCTTATTTAAAAAAAAAGAGAGGGCTATTTTTAGCTTCTAAGGGATGAAACGCAATGTTGTCCTTCTTTAATCGTGTAATGGGTCCTAAAGAATACATTTCTTAAAGAAAATCTTTGCATCATTAAATGCCATCATTTTAGGGCCATGACAAAAAATGGCTAACTTAATAAGGGTTCATCGTAGGTACAAGTT
Source organism: Cartodere bifasciata (assembly GCA_963920755.1). Taxonomy (NCBI): domain Eukaryota; kingdom Metazoa; phylum Arthropoda; class Insecta; order Coleoptera; family Latridiidae; genus Cartodere; species Cartodere bifasciata. Next base: position 10,740,317 of record OY987195.1, read on the forward strand.
TCAATTAAAATTCAGATGGTGGAGAATTTTAAGCTCTATAAGTTGGATAATAACTCTAAATAGCATTAGACGCACACAAAAAAAGTTATTGACTATAACAGTTTTTTGTGACCTTTGGGCTAAAATAAGATCAAAATTTTTTTTTTATTCTAATAAAAGCTTTCCTTCTTGTTGTTTCTTAAATGATGAGTTTTTACCAAAGGGTCAACACAGGTCGATTTTCTTTGCATGAAAAGCATAACTCATATATCATACCAAGTATCGCGTACTATTTTTTTAAATCAGTTTTTTTTGCTTTTTTAGAAGATCTAGCAACATGCCCCTTAAGGAAAAAAATACAATAAAGCCAAGTAATAATTGGTCGGAAGATGAAGACGATGACACGGATTATATGTCAGATTTACATCTGTCTGACTTGATAGATGCTCAGATAAATGATGATGAGAACTTAAGACCACAGTTGAAATCACCACCATTATGGACATCGCCACCAAGGACATCCCCATCAAGGACATCATCACCAAAGACATTACAACAAAGGAGATCACTACCAAAGACATCTCTACCAAGGAAATCACCACTAAGGACATCACCACCAAGAACCTCACCTCCACGCGCTAAAGTTGTCACTAAAAGAAGTTCACCATCAAATTCAAACGTGTCAATCAATAAAAAAATAAAAAAAAATGATGTTGGAGCTATGATAGGCCAACTCGTTGACGTCGCCAAAGGTGTGGCCACCAGGACAACAGTTAAACCTACAACCCCTACCAAGAATAATAAGTATGATCATATTGCAGCTTTTGTCTCGTCTACTTTGGCGGAGTTGGATGAGGATTTAGGGGATAGAGGTGTCGGAGACATAATGCATTTGCTTCTTAAATTAAAACGCAAACAACGGGATCGAAAAAATGACTAAATCCAAAAAAATTGCATAATCCATGGCCCAATAATAAATGGGCTATTTGCTGTGAAAAATGCTACGAACCCAAAGACTTTTAAAACATTTGTTTAAGTTAACTTTTCCAAAGATTTATTTAAAAAAAAAAATGTACCTGTACCTACTCCGAATTTTTGTGATGTTTATAGGTTGTATTTAGCTTAAACGTTTATCGTCAACTTTTTTTGCATACCCTTTTATAGTCTTGTTGCTTGTTCTTTAAGGCTAAAGTTTCAAATTCACAGATCTTCTAATCTGTGCTCCTAGAAGCTCGTATAAGTCATCTCCGTTAAGCTACTGTCAATTCTACAAAGTAGAACATCTGCATAAAGGCCCCATCGTATATTAAAACTAAATGTAGTTTTGAAAACTAGAAAAATAGGGTTACAAACGTATTATGGTTTCATTTAAATCGATTATTTGTTTGTGTAAAAAATCTGACTTCAAAAAAACAAAAATATTTGTAATGAGTTAGATTTTTGATACATAGAAATATACGATTTATATGAAACCATAATACGTTTGCAACCCTATTTTTCTAAACAACATTTAGATTTAATATACAATGGGGCCCTCATGTAGATGTGCTACTGTAGAATTGACAGCAGCTCAAGGGAGATATCTTATACGAGGTTTTAGAAGCACAGATTAGAAGAGAGAAGAGAATTTGAATCTAGCCTTAAAAATATGTTTAGTTTTCAAATATTTTCCTTGTAAGATATTTTTTAGTTTTGGTATTTTCTTTTTATTTTTCGAATTTTAAGAAGTCGTCGTACCTATTCTCTTATCATTTTTGCAGCACCATTTTTAACTCTAAATTGGCAAAAAACATACTTCTTAAATAATAATCCTAGATCAAAAGCAAAATACTCTGTAAATATTTATTTTTGTTATTATCAATAAAAATTAAATTTTTTTTATAAAGATTATTTATTATTTTCCACTTCCACAAATTTAAGGATAGAGATTCAATTTTATAGATCATCTAATCTGTGTTCCTAGAAGCTCGTATAAGTCATCTCTGATGAGCTTCCATCAATTCCACTAAATAGCACATCTACATGAAGGCGATCGTCTATTAATATTGAATGTAGTTTGAAAAACCAGAAAAAAAGGGCTACAAACGTATTGGTTTCATTTAAATTGGTTATTTCTTTGTGTCGAAAATCTGACTGACAAAAAACAAAAAGATTATAAAGATTTTTGAAGTAAGATTTTCGACACAAAGAAATAACCAATTTAAATGAAACCATAATACGTATGTAGCCCCATTTTATAAGTTTTCAAAACTATATTTAGTTTTAATATACGATGGGGCCCTCATGTAGCTGTGCTGTTTAGTAGAATTGACGGGAGCTCAACGGAGATGACTTATACGAGCTTCTAGAAGCACAGATTAGAAGATCTATGAAATTGAATCTCTAATCTTAAATTATAAAATATGCAGGGTGTTTCATGACAAACGTTGTTTAGTTGTACGGTTAAATCACAGATCTCGAAACATATTTAGATACTAGATAAACAGAGTCATATAAATCCATTGTATATATAAACTGAGTAAAATATATTATGTATAAAAAAAAAACAACATATTAGGTATGGTATCTACTGACTTCGAACGTGATTCACTTGCCATGGAACACACTTGTTGACACCCCCATTCGATAGGAAAAACTTATGGATGGTAAAGAATCTCCAGATGCAAGAAATCTGAAAAAAAAAATACTGTTTATCCACAATCACAATTAGTTTAATCCAGCTAGACGAAAAAATATTTAAAATCAATCTGATGTAAATTCTTTAAATCACTCTATATTACGCCTCTACCACAATTTTGCCGTCAGACCATCAGCTATTATTTTTGAATAATTGAAAGAAAACACCCTTACTTTTAAGGGACATTGCGTATTCAACAAGCACAAGTTCTTTTAAAATCGAAAATTTATCAAGAGCACTAAAGCTATTCGACACGATTGTTTCATTTATAAATACTAATACTAAATACAAAAGTAAGGGTGTTGTCTAATTATTTACCGAGTGCGAAGCACGAGGTGAATAATTTGAAGAAAATATTGCGTATTTAACCAGCACGAGGTCTTTTAAAATCGGTAAATTAATTCACTGTCAGTGCTTGCCAACGGGATAGTAGCAGTAAAATGCTTCAAATTTTGGCATAAACTTCTAATTTTCATGAAATGAAGCTGATGTAAAGAAGGTAAGATCAAGAATCACAGATGGGTTTAAAGTGCCCTTTTCTTAACAGAGTTGGCGCATTTATCGAACTTTAACCCTGTTTTCCTCAGAGATAAGAACAGATAGATTTTTTTAACAATTTTCCAAGGAGACCTAGACATGCCCATCAGAACGCCAATTCTGGGACACCTGTATGTAGAGAGTTTTTTCGCAAATTATACCAAATGTGCGTCACAATGTTGATGGCATAAAAAGACTCCACGTCCACCTTAACTGTGTGGATTGTTTTGAAAAGTTTTTCTTTACATTAAAAACTTACCTTAATGTTATCATGAGTCTAGCTCCTGATCGTGGTATAAATTTGCGGTTTGATCTTTTTTGTATGGGGTTTTAGCATATCCAGAAGATCATCAAATTGTGTTGTTGACATTCTACAATATTTGTAGAAGCTATCATCGTCATTCCTTAATTTTTGAATAAGATTAGCCCAATCTCCCTGAATATCTCTTCTTCTAGTAGTAGTAGTATCTTCTCTTATCAATGATATATTTGTTAATAAGAGGGCAGCAGCGACAGTACAAATTCCAAATATTAAATTAACAAATTGTCCTGTGTTTTATCCATCGTGTTACTCTAAAATAGTATAATGCATACTCATTTATTTAATATGTACATCGTACCAGAATTTTATGCATTTTAGCAACTTACAAGGACGTACACAACAGTCTGCTAGAAGCCCCAACAGTTCATAATAAAGGGTTAGGTTTACCAATAGGTACAGGACATTAATTGTCTTTGGATCTTTTAAATGTAATCGTTTTGGGTACTTTTTTATGCCTGATAATTTGTAATCTAAACATTCAACTAAGGGGCAGATTTTAATTAGGAAAAAGTGTCAATTTTCTCTGTTATTAAGCTCCTTTTATTCATGAAATAGAATTGTAAATAATGCCTAAACATTTAAGGCCCTCAAGCGCGACTTCTGCGTAAGTCCTTATTTTGTTTTGATAATTGGGTTATGTAAAATGTTATTTTCTTACCTTAAAAATCACCAACACCAACACTTTGCACAAAATACATTATTACACCAGATCAAACAAGGTTTATAAACAAAATTTTCGTCTCAAAAACACAATAAAAAGGCACAAAACTTGAAAGATATCAACACACAGCTGATTTCCTAAAATAGACCATAAAATGGACAATATTTATGCAGATAGTCACGCCCACAGTTTAAATTACGCATGCTTACTTCTTACCTTACCTTACCTCATTGTGAATGCAAGCAAAAACAGTCATAATTCTTACCTTACCCCATACCGTAATTCTTACCTTACCGCGCATTGTGAATGTTACTTTAGTATTAAATACGACTAGTGTGTGTATGATTGATGGAGCGTTAGTTGTTCTACTCTAGAGCTGATGAGAAAGCAAAAACTTTCGAAAAAGTGCTGTCCTCTGCTGGGCAACTGCGTAACTGTATTTTTTACAAAATTAATGAAAATTTAATTTTCTATTAAAAATGTTTGTTCGTTTTTTGTAAATGTAGACAGTGAGATTAAAAAAACCAAAAATTATTAATTTTAGTAGCAAAAATTGCGTCACGATTCGGTCAAGAAGGTCATGCCAAAAATATTTAAACCAAAGAAACAAAAGCAGCTGTCAAAACAAATAACCTTAAATATGTTAAACTTCAAAACCGACGTTTATCCTCTTCGTTAACAAAATTCTTCGTGTTTTCTGTTAATAGTTTACACTCTTCGCAGATAAATAAAAAAAATCGTTTTATTTTAAAAACTATTATCTTATAATTGTTTCTTGCAAAGAGTATTTTATAGAATGTGTAGCAATTATATAACAAATTGATTTAGCTTTGATTTAAAAAATATAAAATCGCACTTTCACCGAATCCGAGTTCTACTCGAGCTACTCATTTGCGAAGAGTAACTTCTACGCGTTTCGACTTTTACCCATTCTAGTTATTTATATATTTTATATAATAACAGAGGGGGGGCGTTTCTATTCACTTAAAAATTCAGAAAGAAAATTTGATCTAAGCATAATATAACATTTTTTTATTTTTTGCTAATTGCAAGACTAATATTGATCGATACTAGGTGTGCGGGGTATGTAACACTAGATAATTTAATGCTTTATTAGGTTATATTGCAGTTGCTTATTTGTCCTGTAAAACGAAATAATTGGTTTCTTAAATTGTACAAAAAAAAAAAGTCACTTTGTGACATTTACCATAAATGGGGATTTCGTGAGCCTAGGTGGACTCATGTTGGTTTTATACAGTGCGAGGCAAAAGTCCGCCCCCCCCCCCACCTTAACTTTTGAACGGTTTGAGATATTGCTTTAAAAAAGATTCTTGACAAATTAGCACTAAAAAAACTACCTTTTGACGAAATTGGTTTTTCAAAAAATTATAACCCCCACATAGGGGGACTATCTACTTAATTTTTTTAAATGTAAAAAAGGGTCAAGTGACCCTTCATTTGAAAGCTATTTTTATTTCCAAGACAATGACGTTTACGAATTTTGGATTGATTCAGTAGTTCTACTGCACTGTGCGTTTTAAAATAAAGTACACAATTCCTGTTTTACGTAATAAATGCAACAATAAAAGACTTAAGTGACTCCAAAGTAAGTAGGGGTGTAAGTTTTTTTTTTTTATTTAAAAATATTAATAATTTTTTTTTGTTAGTATGTTTTATAACAAATGTTTTAAAATAACCAACCAAAATTATTTTTTTTTCAAAAAACGAAGTAAAATAGGGTTAAAAAATATAATTAATTGAAAAAAAATTATTTAGAAGCATAAGGTTTTGTTTTTTTGTATTTTATGTTGGGACACAGGGTATAACCCATTTTAACAAAAAAATATTACATATTTTTTTTAATTAAAGAAAAACATGCACCCTTACCTAATTTCAAATAGTTTTATTTTTTCACTGTTGCATTTATTAAGGAAATCGTTCTTTTTATTGAAAAGCTCCTAGCCAAAAAAATAATAAATATATCTTAAATTGGTAAACACCATTGTGTTAGAAATAAAAATCCCTTTCAAATGAGGGGTCACTTGGCCCCTCTTTACATTAAAAAAAACTAAGTTCATAGTCCCCCCATCTGGGGGTTATTATTTTTTAATAATCCAAATTTGTCAAAAGGTAGTTTTTTTTGTGTAAATTAACCTAAAAATTTTTGGAAATCAATATCTCGAACCGTTCAAAAGTTAAGGCCAGGGGGGGGACTTTTGCCTCTCACTGTATACAGTGTGTTCAATTGAGGATTAGACACCCCCTATAATTTTCTTAATATGCCAAATATATTTTTAAGAAAAAACAGGTCAATTTAGTTACAGAGTTACATCTAAAAAATATAACATTAATTTTTTTCTTTAACCCTCTGTCACCAACCAACCCGAAGCTACAATTTTTAAATTACAACCCCTATATTGCGATACCTCATTTAAAAGAGAAAAAAATAAGCTTTACGATGCCATTAAAAAAATTAAAATCGGTTGACCCCTTTTTGAAATATTAAGAGGAACTTTTTTTGGCTATAACTTTTGATCGGTTTGTGATATTTACTTCTAAAAAATGTTACATAATTGTTTAAAAAAAAAACACTAATTTTTGACAACACAAAATTATTTTTTTTTACTTTTGCACAAGGGGCAACATTTTTTTTTGTGTCTTTGAATGAATAGATGGGTCATGTGACACCTCATTTTAAAGGTATTTTTATTTCCTACTCAAAGGTCATAAAAATTTAGAACAAATTCGTTAATTTGTTTTTTAAGAATTTGTTGTAAAAAAAGAAAACAGAAAGGCATTTTGCAGAAATACTTCAACTTGGCTTTATTTTTCTTAGACCAATAATTGTGCCCATTTCAAACTTGCAGTAAGGTAAATCATTTTTGAAAAAGGTTCTTGGGTTTTATTTTTTATAATAAGTTCTGAAAAAAAAAACTAACTAATTTTTTGTAAATTTTTGTATAACATTTGTGTAGGAAATAAAAATACCTTTAAAATAAAGTGTCACATAATTTCCTTACTAATAGAAAAAAACAAAACATTTGTTTAAATCCTTGTGTAAAAATTAAAAAAAAATTTTATTTTGCTGCAAAAAATTTGTATTTATTTACAAAGTTATTCAAAAAAATGTAGAATTAAATATCATAAACCGATCAGAAGTTATCGCCAGAAAACGGCTCTCTTATTCTTTCAAAAAGCGGTCAACCGATTTTAGTTATTTTAATGCCATCGTAAAGCTTATTTTTTTCTCTTTCAAATGAGGTATCGCAAGATAGGGGTTGTAATTTAAAAATTGTAGGTTGGGTTTGGTGGGTGACAGAGGGTAAAAGAAAAAAAATTTTTTTATATTTTTTAGATGTCCCCCTCCGTAACTAAATTGACCTGTTTTTGATTAAAAATATATTTGCTGTATTAAGAAAGTTATAAGGGAACACTCTGTACATTGAACCTCAATTGTATATTATATTATCATAAAAAACAAATGTCTCTCTAATCCCCACATTTACAGTTTTGTCCTACTATTTGTATTTTCCCAAAATTAAATGTTCAAAAGTCATGAAAATATAAACTTTAAATGGGGTTTTCGGGTAAACGCCCCAAAAATTGGGGTTGCACACCAAGTTTTTCTAGAAATAAAAAAAATTCTCTATCGATATGGATTCGTGTACTATGCGGCTAGACGAAAGTCATCCCTCTCCTATGTGGCGAATGAGTTACACTTCCTTTTGTAAAAATTATAAAAGTATTGGGTTTAAATGAAAATTTGATTTATGTGTGCCAGAAAGCATTATTATTGTGTTCCTGCCACATTGTTCGAAAATGCCTAAATATCGAACACTGTGGTATAGGTGAGGTTGGTGGAAACACTGGATATTTGATTAGAAATGTACTTTCTTGATATGATTTGTAGCCCGGGAGATGGTGACAAGGGTTTTTGTCAATACTAATAACAACTAATTTTCATAAATTCTGAATATTTGGAAAGCACTGAACCGGAAAATAAAGGTTTAATGGCACAATCGTGGTACAGGGTCGATGTATAGTGGTTCAAAAATCAAAAAAAAAAAAAATTATTTATGAGCAGGCTGATTTTTATAAAATTGGTTAAATAGGAATTAATAAACTGAAAAATGAAGGTCTGATGACATATATGATACAGGGAGAATTTATAGTGGTTCAAAAAAAAAATAAATGCCAAATTTCTTAAAATCGAATTATTGGGAAAAACTAAACTGGAAAATGAAGGTCTGATGGCACAATTATGATACAGGGAGAATTTATGGTTGTCCAAAAAAAACGAAGAAATAAACGATTTTGATGGCGGATAAATTTTCGTAGGATCGATTAATTAGGAAATTCCAAACAGGAAAATAAAAGTCAGATGAAAAAATTATGATACAGGGGGAACTTATGGTGGTCCAAAAAAAAAACGAACAAATTTTTTTTATTGATAACAGCTGATTTTCATAGGACCGATTAATTGGGAAATTCCAAACAGGAAAATAAAAGTCTGACGGCCAACGCATGGTACAGGGTCGATTTATATTGGACCAAAAAAAAAAAAAAAGGCTGATTTTTATTATATTGGTTAAAAAGGAATTATTGAACAAAAAAATGAAGGATTGTGGTCCAAAAAAAAAAATAAAAAAAAATATGCTAAATTTCACATAATCGAATTATTGGGAAAAACTAAACTGGAAAATAAAGGTCTGATGGCACAATTATGATACATGAGAAATTTATTATTATTATTTATTTATTCATTTTTTTTTTGACCACTATAAGTTGGACGTCAGACTTTTATTTTCCTGTTTGTAATTTCCTAATTAATCGATCGTATAAAAATCAGCTTTTATCAATAAAGATTTTTTGTTCGTTTTTTTTTTGGACCACCATAAATCGATCCTGTACCATAAGTTGGCCGTCAGACTTTTATTTTCCTGTTTGGAATTTCCCAATTAATCGATCCTATGAAAATCAGCTCTTATCAATAAACTTTTATTGTTCGTTTTTTTTTTGGACCACCATTAGTTCCCCCTGTATCATAATTTTTTCGTCAGACTTTAATTTTCCTGTTTGGAATTTCCTAATTAATCGATCCTATAAAAATGTATCGGCCATTAAAATCGTTTATTTTTAGACCACCATAAATTCCCCCTGTATCATAATGGTGCCATCGGATCTTCATTTTCCAGTTTAGTTTTTCCCAATAATTTGATTTTAAGAAATTTGGCATTTTTTTTTGCAATAATTACATTTGAATCTTGTTATTATTTAAACTAATTCTTTTTAAAATGTAGGTTTTAATATATAAATATATTCTTTGGGTTTATTGGTTTAACAATACTTGACAGTAATGTCCGTATGTTAACGTAAAACCACCCTAAGCGGTCTCCCTAAACCGGTAAAGGGTGGGCACAAACACAATATATATTAATTAAACGCTTTATTTAGTTACAATAAAATTGCTTAGGTTTTTTCTCTTAAACAGTCACATTGTAGTAAAAAAAAAAATTATACCAAAAATTAACGTCACTTTTTGACAAGAATTTTAAGTGGAAAATATTGTAAGCCCAGCGGGGTGATTACGGAATATCGCTTTGTACGAAACCTTATGGTCTTCTTATGTAGGTTTCGTACGAAGCGATATTCCGTAATCACCCCGCTGGGGTAACTGGGGAATCAATTTTGATGTTATATATTATTTTGTTTAAAAGACAAAGCGCGTATCATTTATCCCCTCATGCATCTCTCTCTATCTATCGAGTGACTTACTATGAAAATAATGAAATTAGAACTAATTTGTCAGTTCCACACACTGCCCTGGCTTTCTATTAAAAAGGCTTTAGTTTTAACTAATCAACTACCCATAGAAGGACAACGCTATGTTCAGATATATCATAGCATAGAATTCTTGCTAAATGACGTTACATGGATGACAGAAAACAGAAAACCTATACATTTTTGCGGTAGCTCGTCTGTCAGCCATATGACGTCACGAGCTCTGGATGCACAGAATCTGAACATACCGATATAACAATGCTGTGTAATTACCTATCATTTTCATATGTAATAAAGTGGCTGATAAATGCTTTTTTTTCGAAATACGAATCTACATCATGACTCCATGTTCCATTAGCCGACAAGAGACCATTTAGTTGGCATTTAATAGCTTGGGCTGGTAATTCCATAAATTTGTTTTCAATGGGCCAAACTTTGGTTGTAATTGCAATATTACCAAAATCTACATAATAAACCCTATATTCCTTGTTAAGAACTTCAACAACCCGAGCGCGGTACAAGACACTATCTTCTGGAAACAGCGCAATAACTGGAGCACCAACCACAGCGTTAGATTGTTTTCTTGATTTATAAGCTGTCTGAATCTCATCCATTAACTTGTTAATAACACTCTAAAAATGTAATAGTATGATTTTATTTTATATTTAAAGCTTTAAAATTTGTAATTGTTTACATAAAAAACCAATTTTAAGGGGCTGTAACTCAGTAAGGAAGTAAAATTGAACAAATGTTAGAAACTAATTTTCTTTTAAGAAACTTAGAACTGTGTTTTACAGGGTGTCCGCGATCAATGTGCTTTTTTTTAATGGCAAATAACTGAAAAAAATCCAAGACATTCGGTAAAAACAGTTTTTTGAAATAATGGCCTTCAAACAGGTAGACTAAAAACACTTAATCGTAAATATTTACCAAACGATTTGTCCAACCATCATGAAAGTTGTACTATCAATAAAGGTAATGAAAAGGGTCATTTTAAACCCATTTTGAAATTTGGGGCCCCTTTTTAAATGGGTTAAACACTGGTAGTGTTGGTAAAAACTGCATGTAATTTCTTTACATTTGAGAATTTTGTAATTTTATTTATTTTTTTAAATCCCCAATTCAAGTAAAAACTTTTTTACCACTTGAAATTTCTGAGAAACTGTACCGTTTATGAATAAACTGCCAAAATTTTTTTTCATGCACCCCATATTTTTGCATAAGACTAGACGTTCTTTTGAGATTTGTATGTCACTTACTACTGTCACTACATTGAAGTAAGTTTTTTGTCAAGTCAAACGCAAAATATGGGGTACATGGAAAGATTTTTTGGTAGTTTATTTATAAACGGTACAGTTTCTTAGAAATTTCAAGTGGTAAAAAAGATTTTACTTAAATTGGGGTATTTAAAAAAATAAATAAAATTACAAAATTCTCAAATGTAAAGAAATTACATGCAGTTTTAAAGGGGGCCCCAATTTTCAAAAAGTATTTAAAATTACCGTTTTTATTACCTTTATTGATAGCACAACTTTCATGATGATTGGATAAATCGTTTCGTAAATATTTGGGCGCACATGAATTCATCCTCCCTAATTAGTTTTACCCCTTGTCACCACCCGCTGTGAAAAAGGTAGCACATTAATTCATCCGGGGACCAAGATAATCCTGTAAAGGGTTAATCCCTTTTAGGAAGGTATCTAGGTAATAAAAATAAATAAAATCATACGAAGTAAAATTATAACCAATGGTCGAGACCAAGAACTTATGCGTAGAAGATGTTAGGTTGATCAGAAATACAACTCACCAGGCAAGAAGATAAAAAAAAGAAAACTGCTAGAGAAGCCCAGGAATATCTACTTTCAGCTGTAATTAGAATTGTTATGTTTTCATGTGCAACAAATTTAAAATTCCTCATATAAGCTAGTGTTTCTACACTTTTTAGCAGCAAAACTTAACATAACCTACCTAACCTTGGGTCCCCCAGTGTAAAAGTATCTCCTAGTGTTTTTTAGATCGTTCTCATTTTATTTTTGTTTAATACATGGAGTTTATTTTGACAAAATATTATTTTTATTTTATTCTCAGGTAGTTTTACTTATTTTCTCAGGTACCAACCCTCCATGGTCCGCCGGATGAATTAATGTCCTTCGTCGGATGAATTCATGTGCTTATTTTTAGGTTGTTTTTAGACGCGGATGAATTCAGGATCGCCCAAATATTTACGATTAAGTGTTTTTATCCTACCTGTGGAAAGGCCATTATTTCCGAAGGGGCGCACTTTTTCAAAAAACTGTTTTTACCGAATGTCTTGGATTTTTCCCAGCCATCTCCCATTAAAAAAAAGCACATTGATCGCGGACACCCTGTATATTAACGAATTACCTACAGATTTATTGGCAGTTTTAGGTGCTAATAGTAACTATTCACTTATATATTATATTATTGCTGACTAAAGCGATACCGTTAGCGAGTAACCAAACTAATTTTTGTGACGTCACAAAACTGGCTCTTCTAGAAAATAAGGCCTCCAAGATTCAAAAAAATAAACATGCCTTGCTACGAATCACTTTTTGTCTGCCAAAAAATGTGACATTTCTCTTGTTGGAATTGTCAATTTAAACTGGGTGTCCACTGAGTTGCGGGGCGGGCTCTAGCGCCTAAAATACCTAATTAATTTTTTTTTGTAATAACTACTTATTACTGGCCACATTTTAACAATAGTTTCATTTACACAGGGTGTTCCGATTTTTAGCAACCCATCTAACACTTATATTTTTAAACGCAATGGCCATTTTTTTTTGGTTTAAAAACCTTAAAAGAGATTTTATACAATAATGTAATTTTGTTTTTCCAAAAATTCATGGTCTTTAAAAGATTTGGAAAATTCTAATATTTTAAGAATATTTAATCCTTAGGAAGTGACATCATATCTCAGGAACGAAATAACATTTCGGAATTAAGTTTTAACCATATTTTTTCCATGGATGTAAAAATCTTTCAGGAAAAAAATCTGGTTAATGTTTGTCCGGGATTTTTTAAAAAAATTGTAAAGTTTTGAAATTGAATTGAAATTTTTTTCTCTAATTTACTCAAATTTATTGTATCTTCTTGGCTTTTTTATCCTAAAAGTTGACAAAGTTCTATTTTACATTTTCTGTATAAATTTTAACCATATTAAATCATATTAATCTCCAGAAACTATTAAACATATTGTAGAGGACTGTCCAAACACCAATTTTGAAGGCGGTTTTTATAAATTACATAATCTGACTCCAAATGCATTAAATTGGATATCAACCTTGAAACCTCTGTAATTTTTTGGCAATTTATTGTATCTTGTAATTTAACTGGAATGTGACCCTGGTATGCTGGAGTTATTTTTCCCATGGTTTTTCCTCTGGGCCCTCCCCCCGAAGCAGATGCTTTATCAGTATATGAACATTGTCCATGGGCATCCCAAAAAGAACATTATTTGTACTTTTTTATATTATTTACAACTTTATTATATTCTTGAATGTTCATATTTGTCACATACCAACCCTTATACCAACTATGACTTGTAATGTTTATTAATAATCATACGAATATATATATATATATGTATAAATTTTAAGTTATTACATGGAAATAAAAAAGTTTAAATGTTTTATCTAATAAAATGATTTTATTAATTAAGTTGTTTTAATTTTAACAATTTTAAAAGTGGTAAGAAGGGCGCGATTTTTTTTAACAGTAATGTTGGTAATTTTAAAATTGTTAAATTTAAAATAAAAATCATAGGGATTGATATTCAATTAATCACAAGTAAATGTGGGGATACCTATGGTATTACATATAAATTTAAATTAATACAACAAACTGCAGAAATTATATGAAAATGTAAACACAGGGGACCAGCGGTGTACAGCCGTATCAGTCTTGCCCTTCGTCAGCACCGCGCAGGCCTCACCTGCATTTGCATCTTTCATACTGTCGCTATTAGTACTTAGCAGTGGAGAGATTTTTGCAGAGAGTTGTATTTTTGTGTAGGAGATCCTAACTAATGGAAAATCACTGTTTCTTGACATATGATAACATATAGTTACACCTTATTCAAGACAGAAAGATGGAAATGCAGGTGAGGCCCGCGCGGTGCTGACCAAGGGCAAGACTCTGAAACGGCTGTACACCGCTGGTCCCCTGTGTTTACATTTTTCATACAGTGAGAGGCAAAAGTCCGCCCCTCCCACCTTAACTTTTGAACGGTTTGAGATATTGATTCAAAAGAAATTCTTGACAAATTAGCCCTAAAAAAACTACCTTTTGACGAAATTGGTTTTTCAAAAAATAATAACCCCCACATAGGGGGACTATTTACTTCATTTTTCACTTGACCCCTCTTTACATAAAAAAAAATAAGTTCATATTCCCCCCATCTGGGGGTTATTATTTTTTAATAATCCAAATTTGTCAAAAGGTAGTTTTTTTTGTGTAAATTAACCTAAAAATTTTTGGAAATCAATATCTCGAACCGTTCAAAAGTTTAGGCCAGGGGGGGGACTTTTGCCTCTCACTGTATAATTTTTGCAGTTTGTTGTATTAATTTAAATTTATACAGTGAGAGGCAAAAGTCCCCCCCCCTGGTCTTAACTTTTGAACGGTTCGAGATATTGATTTCCAAAAAATTTTAGATTAATTTACACAAAAAAAACACCTTTTGACGAAATTGGTTTTTCAAAAAATAATAACCCCCACATAGGGGGACTATCTACTTAATTTTTATAAATGTAAAGGGGGGTCAAGTGACCCCTTATTTAAAAGCTATTTTTATTTCTAACACGATGGTGTTTACCAATTTAAGATATATTTATTATTTTTTTGGCTAGGAGCTTCTCAATAAAAAGAACGATTTCCTTAATAAATGCAACAGTCAAAAAATAAAACTATTTGAAATTTGGTAAGGGTGCATGTTTTTCTTTAATTAAAAAAAATATGTTATATTTTTTTGTTAAAATGTGTTATACCCTGTGTCCCAACATAAAATACAAAAAAACAAAACATTATGCTTCTTAATAATTTTTTTTTTAATTAATTATATTTTTTAACCCTATTTTACTTCGTTTTTTTGAAAAAAAAATAATTTTGGTAGGTTATTTGAAAACATTTGTTATAAAACATACTAACAAAAAAAAAATTATTAATATTTTTAAATAAAAAGAAAACATACACCCCTACTTAGTTTGGATTCACTTAAGTATTTTATTGTTGCATTTATTACGTAAAACAGGATTTTTGTGCTTTATTTTAAAACACACAGTACAATAGAACTACTGAATCAATCTAAAATTCGTAAACGTCATTGTCTTGGAAATAAAAATAGCTTTCAAATGAGGGGTCACTTGACCCCCCTTTACATTTAAAAAAATTAAGTAGATACTCCCCCTATGTGGGGGTTATTATTTTTTGAAAAACCAATTTCGTCAAAAGGTAGTTTTTTTTGTGTAAATTAACCTAAAATTTTTTGGAAATCAATATCTCGAACCGTTCAAAAGTTAAGGCCAGGGGGGGGACTTTTGCCTCTCACTGTATGTGATACCATAGGTATCCCCACATTTTCTTGTGACACAAGTAAATGTGGGAATACACTTGTGATTAATTGAATATCAATCCCTATACTTTGAGTTCGAATACATAAGGAATCCTGCAAAAATCCATGTGCATTAATATGCACGAGTCTTGAATAAGGTGTAACTATATGTTATCATATGTCAAGAAACAGTGATTTTCCATTGGTGATTGTTTGACATTAAATTAGTTTTTATTTTATTAGTTTTTATGTTCAACTTAGAAAGGTTATGAAGGTATTTAAAAGCGAACGGCGATAGTCGGTGCATTCAGGTGGGACAAAAGATGGAGCACGCAATATACAGGGTGTTTCCGAAAGTCGTTTCAATAATTTAACCCAAGATTCCTTACCCAAAAATAGTTCGATTAAGCCCCATTTACCTGTATCCAAAAGTGCACCGTTTTCGAGATACAGGCTGTTTTCCAAAACCAAAATTTTTATGCTTTTTTTCATTACTATTAAATGAAACAACATACAGGATGTCCCAAAATTGCCGCATCACCTGTATAGTACGTTGTTGGGGCATGCCCAGGGATCCCCAGAAAAATGTTAAAAAAAATCCAACTCAAATACTTTTGGATATATGTGGCCGCAAAGTTTACCAAACTTGGCAACAACGCAACAAGGTAATTTTAGGTAAGGTAGCTGGGTACTAATTTTGACATTTATTGAAAAATAAATAGAATTAGGTTAACACTACTAGATCAATGTACATGGCCTTGTGTGAAGTTTTTGATTCACTTAATAATGACAAAAATACAATAGCCATGTGCATTGATTTATCAAAAGCTTTCGACTGTGTGCAATTTGACATATTATTAAAAAAAATTGAAATCTATTTGGCTGAAGGACCTCGGTCAATGGCCTTTTGAGTTTAACTCAATAAAGATATTTTTTTTATTTTTTTGAAATCTACGGCATTCGAGGTAACTGCCTAAAACTTGTTGAGTCCTATCTGTCAAGTAGAGAGCAGTGCACTGTTGAACGTGATATGTCTGATCATCTGTTAAAATCTAAAAAAAGGCAAATTAAATGCGGTGTGCCTCAGGGCTCGATTATCGGTCCACTTTTGTATATATTATTTACAAATGATTTACCTGATGCTATTCCTTATAGTGTTTTCCAGTTTGCTGACGATACCTCAATTGTTCTTAGCTGTGACAGTGTACCTGAAATAAAAAACAAATTATTTAATACTTTAAAAACACTAGAAACATGGTTTGGCTCTAATAATTTAAAATTAAATATAAACAAAACTCAAATAATAAAGTTTTCCTATAAAAAAAATGCAGATAAATTAAAACTTACTGATGATTCCGTTACACTTGAGTCATTTAACCATTCAATTTTTTTAGGATTTGTTGTGGATTCAAGGCTTGATTGGTCGTATCATGTCGAAACATTGGCACTTAACAAAGCGCGCTATACCTATGCACTTAAAATAATTTTCAGTCTTGTAAATGAGCAGACGGCTTTTGTTACGTATCATGCTTATATCGAATCTCGCATAAGATACGGTATTATTTTTTGGGGAAATTGTTCAGATGTGCAAAGAATTTTTATTCTACAAAAAAGGTGCCTTCGAAACATGTTATCATTAAAACATCTAGATAGCTGCAAACCTTATTTTATTTCACAAAAAATACTTACCTTAACCTCTATTTATATATTAGAATCAGTTATGTTTATTAAAAAAAACCCTAATCTTTTTGTAGTACAAGATCATAAGCACCATACTAGATTTAAGGAAAATATAAAATGCGATAAATTGAAATATACTTACCTGCAAAGAAATGTTGAACATTCAATAATAAAAAATTTTAATCATTTGCCTCCTCTTTTAAGAGCGCAGCCAGTTTTTTTTTATTTATTGTTATTTTATCTTATTTTTATTTTTAGTTTACATTAATTTATGACATGTAATTCGCCATTGGCAATATATTACTAATAAATAAATAAATACATACATATAGAGTGCCTTGATGTCATATTGACAGTTATTGTCGCCTTATAGAGTGGCGACATGCATCATTCTTTCTCTGTCATACAGATAACGTCATCCACATATTAGCAAAGATGACAACAAATACAACTTACAAACACAATTGATGACGTTATCTGTATGACAGAGAAGGAATGATGCATGTCGTCACTCTATAAGACGACAATATCTGTCAATATTACATCAAGGCACTCTACATACATACATACACATTTGTCAATTATTGTCAATGTCAAAGATAACGTACAGGAGAGGCATAAATCACCGTAGACTTGTATTAAAATGAAAAGTGTATTCTTACAATTTTAACGGGTGAAGGAAAGGTCTTCAAGGAAAATCATCAGCATATGCATTAAAATGGAAAGTGCATTTCTCACAATGTTAATTACTGGCGAAGAGGCCTTGAGAGAGAACCATCAGGATGTGCATTAAAATGGACAGGGTATTCTTCACAATATTAATGACTGGCGGAGAGGTCTTGGGGAAGAACCATCAGGATGTGCATTAAAATGAACAGGGCATTCTTCCCAATGTTAATTACCGCAGAGGCCTTGGGGAGGAACCATCAAAATATGCATTAAAATAAACAGGGCATTTTTCACATGCAAACGACTGGCGAAGAGAAAAATTATCAGAATGTGCATTAAACTGGAAAGTGCATTTCTCACTATGTTAATTACTGGCGGAAAGATCTTCAGAGAGAATCATCAGAATGTGCATTAAAATGAACAGGGCATTCTTCAAAATGTATTCACTGTTCGAATACATATAATAATACAATAAATTAGGTACCTAATTCACTGTTACTCAGTAGTAGTTAATTAATGACATTTACTTTTTCTAAGTGACATAAAGTTACTTGATTATTTCTTTTGCGAAAAAAATGTAAGTTAATTAGGTCATCCTTGAAAGGTAAAAACATTGCTGCCAGATGTATTTGGCCTAAAAATACCAAAATAATTAATTCCATAAAATTCCCATTATAAGATTTTTACAAAATTTTTTTGATATTTTTGTTAAATAATGGTACCATGGACCTTTTAAATTCAAAATCTTTTGTAGAAGGGCTTCTTTTTAGGAGATATTAGTGCTTAAAGTTTTGACCTTTACCAGCACTTTTCTCGAAAACTAAGAGAGATAGATTTTTTTTATCATTTTTCTGGGGATCACTGGACATGCCCCAACAACGTACTATACAGGTGATGCGGCAATTTTGGGACACCCTGTAGAAAAACAAAATTTGGTAAAATTGTCTTACTTTTTATGATCGACACAATGGTCGTAAAGAGAAACCCATAGATTTATTCCATAACCTCAAAATGGGACACCTGCCCCCTCTTGGGGCATAACTTTTTTTGTATTTGAATTTTCAAAAAATAAATTATTTTATCGGTAAGATACGTTTAATACAAAGAAAAAATTATACCACATTTTTTTTGAAAAAACTAACCCTTCTTCAAAATTATTCACATTTTATGTTGCATTCTACTTTTTGAAATATTTTTGCAATTTTTTTTTCTAGAAAACATAAAACTATTATAAACTAGCGTAAACAAAAAAAACTAGAATTGGCTCCACAATAGGACACTGGGCCCCCTTTTTGGGGCTTTTTGAAATATTATTGCAATTTTTTTTCTTGAAAACTCAAAACTATTATAAACTAGCGTAAACGTAAAGCGTAAAAAAAAAATTTTAATTTGCCCCACAATAGGACACTGGGCCTCCTTTTGGGCCACCGGACTTTAAATGATGACAATGATGTACTTTTTCTGTAATAAAATCGCCTAGTATTCGTTTCTTTACAAAATAAAAAGATATGTGAGCCCCAAAAAGGGGTCAGGTGCCCCGAAAAGGGGGCCCACTGTCCTATTGTGGGGCCAATTCTAGTTTTTTTTTTGTTTACGCTAGTTTATAAGAGTCTTAAGTTTTCAAGAAAAAAAAATTGCAAAAAGATTTCAAAAAACAGAATGCAACATGAAATGTGAATAATTTTAAAAACGGGTTGATTTTTTCAAAAAAAATGTGGTATAATTTTTTCTTTGCATTAAACGTATCTTACCGATAAAATAATTTATTTTTTGAAATTTCAAATACAAAAAAAGTTATGCCCCAAGAGGTGTCCCATTTTGAGGTTATGGAATAAATCTATGGGTTTCTCTTTACGACCATTGTGTCGATCATAAAAAGTAAGACAATTATACCAAATTTTGTTTTTGTATGTTTTTTTTTTTTTTTTTTAAAGTTTGACGCACACAGTATTTGGACGTATCTGAGATGCATCGACCGGCGACTTCGGTACGAACAAATATGGTAAATAGTATACAAGCGATAAAAAAAATATTTTTTCATAAATAAACCCTATATTTTTTTTATTTTTTCTTTTAGAACATTTTACCCTAAATTCAAAATAATATGTAACATGTTAACGGTAAAATTAAAAATGGCGGAGTTATTATCTGTCAAAAGTCATTGTTTTTAGTCATTTTTTCCTAATTCTTAACAAAAAATTAAAAAAAAAATCATTTTGAATTAATAAAAGTTGAAAGAATGACAACGCTTTCGTACTATACAGTGTGTTCAATTGAGGATTAGACACCCCCTATAACTTTCTTAATACACCAAATATATTTTTAAGCAAAAACAGGTCAATTTAGTTATGGAGGGGGACATCTAAAAAATATAAAAAAATTTTTTTTTCTTTAACCCTCTGATACCCACCAACCCCAACCTGCAATTTTTAAATTACAACCCCTATCTTGCGATAGCTCATTTGAAAGAGAAAAAAATAAGCTTTACGATGGCATTAAAAAATAAAAGGGGCCGTCTTCTGGTGATAACTTTTGATCGGTTTGTGATATTTACATCTAAATTTTTTTGAATAACTTTGTAAATAAACACAAATTTTTTGCAGCAAAAAATTTTTTTTTTTACTTTTACACAAGGATTTAAACAAATGTTTTGTTTTTTTCTTATTAGTAAGGGGATTATGTGACACTTTATTTTAAAGGTATTTTTATTTTCTACACAAAGGTTATAAAAAAATTTAAAAAAATTAGTTAGTTTTTTTTTCAGAACTTATTATAAAAAATAAAACCCAAGGGCCCTTTTAAAAATGATTTACCTTACTGCAAGTTTGAAATGGGCACAATTATTGGTCTAAGAAAAATAAAGCCAATAAGTCGAGCTATTTCTGCAAAATGTCTTTCTGTTTTATTTTTTTACAACAAATTCCTAAACAACAAACCAACGAATTTGTTCTAAACTTTTTATAACCTTTGAGTAAGAAATAAAAATACCTTTAAAATGAGGTGTCACATGACCAATCTTTTCATTCAAAAACACAAAAAAAAAGGTTGCCCCTTGTGCAAAAGTAAAAAAAAAAATAATTTTGTGTTGTCGTTGTATTTAAACAATTATTTAAAGTTTTTTAGAAGTAAATATCACAAACCGATCAAAAGTTATCGCCAAAAAAAGATCCTCTTATTATTTCAAAAAGGGGTCAACCAATTTTAATTTTTTTAATGCCATCGTAAAGCTTATTTTTTTCTCTTTTAAATGAGGTATCGCAATATAGGGGTTGTAATTTAAAAATTGTAGCTTCGGGTTGGTATGCGACAGAGGGTTAAAGAAAAAAAAATAATTTTATATTTTTTAGATGTCCCCCTCTGTAACTAAATTGACCTGTTTTTTCTTAAAAATATATTTGCTATATTAAGAAAATTATAGGGGGTGTCTAATCCTCAATTGAACACACTGTATAGTTCTCTTGCTTAGAACTTAATAATAAATGAAAATCGGGTTTTTTAGTGTTATTACAAAGTTATTCACAAAAAGCTTGGATAAAATTACTAAAAAACATAAATTTTGACAGTAAATAACTCCGCCATCTTTAATTTTAGCGTTAACATGTTATATATATTTTTAAATTCAGGAAAAAAAGTTCTAAAAAAAAAATCAACAAATATAGTGTTCCATTAAATAAATCTTTTTTTTACTCCTGTATACTATAGGCCCTACAAAAATTTGGACTTTGGATTCACACACTTTAAATATTATTAATAACTGAGAAAAGTAGGGAGGAGATTTATAGAGACTTACCCTGTATAGATGGAATGGCATTCTTCCGCAGAAACCGAGCTGCATAACAACCTGCAAGATGAAGATACAGGGTGTCCCAAAGGGAGGTTCCAGTAGAGATATCTCAGGAACGGTTTGGATTAGCTTTATGAAATTTTGTATACGAGGGTCAACCCGAAGTTTCTCGCGAATAAAAATATTTTAACGATGGCGGCACTTCCGGTTCTACCGGAAGTTGGCCATTGCTACCCTATTTTGACATATAAACCCAATTTTTTATTTGGGATTTAAATTCTCTTAATACGTTTACGTTTGATAATTAAAAATTTTGACAAATTTTTAGTTTTTATTTTATTAGAATTTAAATTTTCTTTTTTGTAGTTACAAGCCTTAAGAAAGTATTTATTATCTTGAGTATTTTTTGTCCATTTTAATGGGCCTGTCCCACGTTCTCTACAAAAAATTGCATTGGATAGTGTGTAAAAAATGAGTCTACCCGTCTTTTACCAAAAAATCGAAAAAAAAATCCTTCATTCTTAAAAAAAATCATAGTTGGGATTTTCAGCCCTAGATTATTTTCAAATAGCACTGTGACGTCACTTTTCTCTTTTGCTAATGCTGAGTTTATGCGTCCTTATGTTATATCTAAAACTTATAATTAAAGCAAGAAGCAGACAATTTTACGCTTCTAAACACTCCACAAGGTTTTGTTGTTATTAATTAAATTATCAGACCCAGAAGCTTAAAATTTCTTAATTTTTTCTTACATGTTGCATAAACGACGCATTATGTCTACTCTACACGCAGCTTCTTGCTAGCTTCTAGAAGCTAGCTTCTTTGCTGCTACTGGAGGATTCAAATGTTTTAGGTGTGCGCGCGCACAGGAAGCTAAAAGAAATCAAACCGTGCTTGATTTATTTTAACTTCTTTTGCGCGCGCACACTTAAAACATTTGAATCCTCCAATAGCAGCGAAGAAGCTAGCTTCAAAAGCTAACAAGATGCTGCGTGAAGAGTAGACATAATGTCTACTCTACACGTAGCTTCTTGCCAGCTTCTAGAAGCTAGCTTCTTCGTTGCTACTGGAAGATTCAAATGTTTTAAGTATGCGCGCGCAAAAGAAGTTAAAATAAATCAAGCACGGTTTGATTTCTTTTAGCTTCCTGAGCGCGCGCATACCTAAAACATTTGAATCCTCCAGTAGCAGCGAAGAAGCTAGCTTCTAGAAGCTGGCAAGAAGCTACGTGTAGAGTAGACATACACGGAAATCTAAAATGGCTTGATGTTTGTGACAGCTATATGTCACAGACAGCTGATCTTTTCCCTTTCATTAGTTTCATTGCTTTTAAAATTAAAACAAACGTTTTTACCGACTCGTTAGTCGTTTATGTTTGAAAATTTAGTTATTGTGCTTGTGCAAGTTGTGTTAAAACTCCAAGATTCATGTTGGACATTGGAATACGAAGATTGTGCGGTATGGTTATTATATTATGTACAGATAAAACGAAGCGCACACTTTTTTTGTTCTGCAATCACTAGTAACAAAGTCAGAAAATCGTCAAAAGGGGTACACTGTGGATGCTATAATTAATAAAAAGAAAGAAAATGTGCCAACTTGTGAGCGCATGAATTGCTTCTCTTTAACAGGTAGGTTTATTAATTTGTTTTTATGCAACGTGAGTACCCTTAATGTTTGAAATCATTAATGCCCGCTTGCATCGCTTTGCTAGTTTAGGTGCCCCTACTAAGGGGGTACCTAAAGTTTAGGTATACCCAAATTGAAATTGTCTTGCGCCGCTGGGAGTCAACAACTGCTTTAGTGGGTAGACGCTTAGGGCACGAAGTCTCTAGTCCGTGAGGGTGCGCGCTTCCAAATTTAAAAATATAACCTAAAAATGAGTACCTATGGAGGTACCTATTGGTATCGATGCATACCATGCTTCAACATTTAACATGTGATTTGGAAATTCCCAATTTATTTTTGATGTACTGTAGTTTTTAGTACATAGGTTTATTGCTAGTTGTATAATTTATTATTGCCATTCCTTATCCATAGATGAATAAGAAAATGCTTTCATTTTTTCAGTTATAGGCTTAAAAATTTAAACCAAATTAATAGTTCTTTTTTGTTTAATCTATTATTTTTTATGGCGTAATATCACCTTAAAAAATGCTCTGGAAATCGACAAAGCGATAAATCTCAGCAATCTATGCCAATCTATAATATAAGTTAAAATAGACGTTGGGGTAACTTTTTTTCTTAAAATTTACCTGGGCGAAACATAAATAAGAACAATAATGCAAATTTATTTGCCACAATAATATTACAAAATTTTCTACCTAACTCGCAGTATTTTAGCAAAATATGTAAAGTTTTCTTCTGGACTTTTTTTATAATCCTTAGAGATTAGCATTAAAAATTGTAAAAAGTTTCAAAAACAAAAATTAAATTGATTTTTTTTCAAATACAAAAGTAGCAAAATTTAAATTTAGATTATTTTTCGATTTCTTCTTGTTGTAATATAGATCTTTCTTTAAGTAATTTAAAATAACCTTAAATATACCTTCCCCTTCAAAATTCATGTTTTAGAGTAAAAAGCACACAAAAATATCAACTAAAAACATAGGTATTATACAATTATAATACAATTGTATAATACCTATGACTAAAAATAATGCAAGCTCTTATTTTATAGGTTAGAATACTACACTGAATAGTTAGGTAGAGCTTTGGGTGCCCAGAATTGACTACCTAAGTTGGGAAGGCTTTAGGTAATCATTGCACTACGGCGCAAGACATTTCTGAGTTAGGAAAAGGCTTAGGGGTACCTAAATGTTAGGTGCCACCTAAGGTACTGCGATGCAAGCGGCCATTAAGCTGTAAATAGGACTATTTACACTGTTTTTTGCCCTTTTTTAAAGTTTACATACAACATAGAACTTGCCCAAATCTTACCTTTATGAGTGAGGCTTTATGCAATGATGCGACTGTCGCAGTTTTTTTGGGGTTGTTTAGACGCGCACTCGCGCTTAAGTCAACGTGTAAATGGGCCTAATATTTACCAATGTTTATGTTTTAATCAATATCTTTTTGTTTTTAGAAGTGCCAGCTATCTGTTGCTTTTTTGTGCTTGTATAAACGGGCCGAAAAATATTTCGTAAAGAGTGCTCCTTGCAACAAAAAAGACTCATTGCTGTCCGGCGTAGAAGACCCAATTTTATATATTGAAAATGTAATGAAGTATAAGCTTTTATGTTAAAAACTAAAACTCAATAAAAGATTTACAACTAAAAAAATGTTTTTATTTTTAAATAGGATTCTTTTATGCTAGATTCGCTTCTACGTTCATTATGCAACTTGTGTAAACTGCTACCATAAAGTCATAAAAGTCGTGCCCAAATAATGCCTACAGATTCATTAAGAATACTGCACCAAGAGCTCTCTATTCGGTAGGTGTGGTGTATTCCTAGACCCTAGTAACTTCTACCGTCGATATGTTTTTATTCCTTTAATTTTAAAGTGGTTACCTTCTGGTTCTAAAAAATGGATAACTTAATTCTGTTTCACGAGACTCTTTATTTTAACTATTGTCTTGCCTTTAAATCAAGCTGGGAAAGGAAACCTACCTATATTTATATTTCTTAGTTCCTTTGCTTTTAGAGATGATTGTGATTTTTTTAAGTTCTTCTTTCTCGCACTCGTTTAAATTGCTGAAATTGGAGAAAAAGACGACGATGTTTCTCGTTTAGTCTTTATGGGTTATTGGTTAGGAGTTCTTAGAAAAGGGACCCAACTTAGCTTGTCAACACTCAAGATAACTGTATAGTTTCTAAAATCATACATCTATAATTTTGTGAAGCTGCTGGTTTCATAATTTTGTACTTAAGTCCTACAGAAAACCTTCCATTATAATAATAACAATTGTAATATGCAGTAGCTTCTTGAAATATATAGGAAAATTACTTATTACATGAAAGTAGTTGATTTCTTATTTCTTTTTAATCACAAAAACACAATACAACACGACATTACGTTTAAATTATTTGAAATGTCAAACGCTTGACTTTTCTAGAATTCCGTGATGTAACGTCACTTTTCTCTTTTTAACGGTCGCCAAATCACAAAAAATTTAAACCAACATATAATAATAATAATATTTTTTTACTAAGAAACCAGAAAGAATTGAAACCTAATTTTTGGCATATAGACTAATTATTAAGTACTCTTTAAGAATATGCAAATTAAAACAACATTTTCGATACCATGGGACAACCCCATTGAAATTTCACACATAGTTAGTTAAGAGAGAGCCAGTCTATTATTTAAAAATTTATTTTATTAAGATATGACAACCGGAACTTAAACTTTTACTTTTTAAAATGCTATTTTCTCGAGATTTTTAAATGCAACACCCTACTTTTTTTGCATAGGAGGGTGCAAAAAAACATTTTTTTTTCAAAAAGGTAGCTTTCCTTTTCTTTAAATTTTTAAATTTAAAAAAATGTTAATAAAAGTTTCAATTAAAATGGGCAAAAAATACTCAAGATAACAAATTCTTTTTAAAGGCTTGTAACTGCAAAAAAAATTTCAAATTTAAATAAAATAAAAACCAAACTTAACGTAAAATTACTAGGAGAATTTAAATCCAAAATAAAAAATTGGGTATATCGGTCAAAATAGGGTAGCAATGGCCAACTTCCGGTAGAACCGGAAGTGCCGCCATCTTGAAAAAAAATCGCAAGATCCTTTGAATTGACTCCCGTATACAAAATTTCATAAAGCTAATGGAAACCGTTCCTGAGATATTTCTACTGGAACCTCACGGTGGGACACTCTGTATAGGATTGAAGGAAATTCACTTTGGCTTAAATAATTTATCTGACGATCATTAGAGGTAAGGAAATCCTTCTAAAAGACATTTGTCTGGAAAAGACCCTAGGTACAGGGTGAGTCTCTATAAATTCCCCCCCTACATTATCAGTTATTAATAATTTTTTAAAAGCTTTTATTTAACTCGCAATGTATGTATGTATGTGTTTGTGTAGTACAAATCTTGCAACTCGATTTTGAAACACTTACGCTTGACCAATTTTTTTGAAATTTTGTATACATGTGGAAGTCCGGTGACAATGCAAAATGGTAACTTTTTTAGTCCTAAAAACTTAATATGGCGTCCACAACAAAATGGCGGATGACTTTTTTCCAAACAATTCTCACGATATGGGTATCAAATGAAAGGTTATGACCGGTAGTATACAGTAAAATATATGACATAATTCAAAATCCAACATGGCGCCCAACAAAATGGCAAATTGGCTTTTTCTTAACTATTTTGCCGATATGGGTATCAAATGAAAGGTTATGACTTGTAGAATACAGTAAAATATATGACATAATTCAAAATCCAATATGGCGCCCAACAAAATGGCAAATTAGCTTTTTCTTAACTATTTTGCCGATATGGGTATCAAATGAAAGGTTATGACTTGTAGAATACAGTAAAATATATGACATAATTCAAAATCCAATATGGCGCCCAAAAAAATGGCTAATTAGCTTTTTCTTTACTATTTTGCCGATATGGGTATCAAATGAAAGGTAATGACAAGTAGGATATAGTAAGATATGTGACAATTCAAAATCCAATATGGCGCCCTAAAAAAAATGGCGGATTCTCTTTTTTTAACTATTTTGCCAATATGGGTATCAAATAAAAGGTTATAGCAATGACATACTAAATGAAATGATTAAAAAACATCTACAGTAAAAACTAAAAAATGTAAAATAAATTAATGTAAAAAAATTTTAAGAAAAAGCTTTTATTTAAATGCCCTAAAAAGAAAAAAATAAATTTTTTCCATTAAATTAAACCCATTAATTTGTCACAATATACACTTTTTATGATATAAAAGCTTGTCGCGAAATTTACTATTGCCATTAATAAAAAGAATACAATACTTATACCATTTACCAATTTTTAATTTAAGTGGTTCTGAAAAAAGAAAAAAATGTATGTATTTTACAAAATAAATCTACATAAATGCAGAATCTTAATAAAAAGAATACAATACTTATACCATTTACCAATTTTTAATTTAAGTGGTTCTGAAAAAAGAAAAAAATATATGTATATTTTACAAAATAAATCTACATAAATGCAGAATCTCGCGACAAGCTTTTATATCATAAAAAGTGTATATTGTGACAAATTAATGGGTTTAATTTAATGGAAAAAATTTATTTTTTTCTTTTTAGGGCATTTAAATAAAAGCTTTTTCTTAAAATTTTTTTACATTAATTTATTTTTTTGATTTAAAACTTAGCAGATTTTAAAGTTTTTGAATCCAAAGTCTACATTTTTGTAAAGCCTTTCGTATAAGGGGGTAAAAAAAATCTATTTTTTTTTAAATGCAACACCCTATATGATTTTATTTTTTCTTTTAGAACGTATTGTCGTTTTACCCTGAATTCAAAAACATGTTAACGCTAAAATTAAAAATGGCGGAGTTATTAACTGTCAAAATTTATGTTTGTTAGCCATTTTATCCAAGTTTTTTGTGAATAACTTTGTAATAACAATGAAAAAGGCTGCCGGTCACGTTTAGTGAAGGGATATTTGTATCTCAGGACACCTTCGTTTAAAAGCGAAGTAAAGCCGGTGGTTCCGTGTGCGTAAACTCGTGCACGTTACAGATCCGAACCTAAGGCTGGAATTGTCTCGGGTCTCGTTGGAGGCATGTACAATGGGTCTAATTAAGAGGCCTAAGTGCATCAACCTTGAGTTTACCTCTACTTAAAATCCAGATTCAGAACACTGAAAAACCCGATTCATTCATTATTATGTTCTAAGTAAGAAAACTATAACTTTAATCAATTTAAAATAATGTTTATTTTTTAAATTTTCGTTTAAAAATAGAAAAAAATGACAAAAAACAATGAATTTTGACAGCTAATAACTCCGCCATTTTTAATTTTACCGTTAACATGTAATATATTTTTGAATTTTGGGTAAGATGTTCTAAAAGAAAAAATAAAAAAATATAGGGTGCTCCATTTATAAATAAAATATTTTTTTTACCCCCTGTATACTCTGCCGTCCAAAAGAAAAAAAAAGTATGTCCCAATTTTATAGTTTTGAGAAAATAGGGTTTATATTTTTACGTTGGTACTTTTTGAACTCAATCGTAATTCAGTAATTCTTTGTAAGAGGCTGTTTGTAATTAGAACAAGAGCGAGTTAGATCAGTGAGTGGGATAGATTTAAAAAGTTACACTTCGCAGATAGGTCTTTCTTTATGACTTTTTGTTTGTTATATTGTTAGACATTCTATATGATACTCTTCGCAGTAGATGATTAAAATGTTGCATTTTTTATTTTATTAAAAAAACGTAAAACTTATTTTTTTTGTAAACGGGTGGGAATAGAAAAAAATTACTTGATGCTTTTCTATAGGGAAAAATACAATCTATAATTTTATTAAGAATATTTTTTTTTCACTACTAGGAGCAAAGAGTGTCATTATTGACCTTCAAAATAATTTTTTACTACCTAGGTTAACAATTTTTATTTGTCTCCAGGGAGACAAAATCCTATGTCAAAACATATGTCAAGTTTTTTTCATAAATAGAACGGTACTTACCGCAGTTTTTGTGAGTTTTTTACGAAGATTTTTTTATTTTGAAAACATAACTACTTTAAAATACTTGAAAACATTTTATTGCACAAATATTTTAACGAAAAAAAAATTGTACAGTTATAAACATTTCGCACTTTTTTCTGTAGCTGTGTCAGTGTTCTATCATTATTAATATTTTTACAAATTCCTT
This sequence comes from Cartodere bifasciata, assembly GCA_963920755.1. Classification (NCBI taxonomy): domain Eukaryota; kingdom Metazoa; phylum Arthropoda; class Insecta; order Coleoptera; family Latridiidae; genus Cartodere; species Cartodere bifasciata. The sequence continues at coordinate 10,769,787 of OY987195.1, forward strand.
ATCAGTGACCATCATATTATTTAAACCATTTACGCCATTTAAACGTGTAAATTATGAGTTATTTTGAAAAAAACACCCATTTGAAGAACTTTTTATTGTTTTGATTGATGTAACGTCATTGTCATTTCCATGGAAATTTCAATTAATTTTTTGTAAAAATCATATACAGGGTTTTAATAAAAATTGAACATATTTTTAAATTAACATTTTTCAAGAAAATGCTAGTAGTGAAAAAAATAATATATCATCCACGGTAGAGAAGGTCATTATTGACCTCGCGCAATTGTATCCCTTGCCGCTGCGCGGCTCGGGATACAATCTTTGCGCTAGGTCAATAATGAACCTCTTCTCTACCTAGGATGATAATATACTATTATCATGAAATTGATATTAACCGCGGAGTGGTTTCTACCCTCTTTTTATTATTTGATTTTTTCCAAAAACAATAGGGTTCTTCCCCCAAACGAGATTGATTTTTGTACCAAAATATCAAGTGATCTCCGTTGAGCTCCCGACAATTCTACCAAGTACCACATCTACATGAGGACCCCATCCTATATTAAAACTAAAATTAGTTTTGAAAACTAGAAAAATAGGGCTACAAACGTATTATGGTTTCGTTTAAATCGGTTATTCCTTTGTGCCAAAAATCTGACTTTAAAAAACAAAAATATTAAAATGGTTTTTGAAGTCAGGTTTTTGGACACAAAGCAATAATATGCGATTAATATGAAAATATAATACGTTTGTAGCCCTATTTTTCTAGTTTTTAAAACTACATTTAGTTTTAATATACGATAGTGCCCTCATGTAGATGTGGTACTTAGTAGAATTTGCGGGAGCTCTACGGAGATGACTTATACAAGCTTCTAGGAGCACAGATTAGAAGATCTATGAAATTGAAACCCAAGTCTTAAGACAAAAAAGGCCAAAAGAAACGTTTTTAGTACTAAAAAAGTTCCGTAAGTCTATGATCGGTTAAGGTGGCTTTTCAAAAAATGAAAACAAAAGTATCTTTCATAAGCCAAATTAAATCATAAACGTCAGTGTCAGATTTGATACCTATTTATGCTCTTCGCGAATAAAATATTTTTTTTTTTTCATAGAGGTGTAAATAGTTTGGTTTCTTCGCAGATTTTTTTTAATAATATTAAAAAATTATTGTTTTTTTTTTCAATTTAAGGCATTAACAAATATCATTTTAATTTATTTTTATCAAAAAATAAGCCGGCCAACTACTGGTTAGAGTGCCTGGAAGAATTGACAGTTATTGTCGCCTTATAGAGTGGCGCCATGCATCTTTCCATCTCTGTCATACAGATTCTGTCATCAATTGTGATTGTAAGTTGTAATTGTTGTCACTTTGGATATTACGTTGATGACAGAATCTGTATGACAGAGATGAAATGATGCATGGCGCCACTCTATAAGGCGACAATAACTGTCAATTCTTCCAGGCACTCTACTACTGGTAACCTCGATTTAAAAATTCACCAGTGAGTGACCTCTTTTGTTGTCAGTTATTTGTTTTTCAAAAAATGTAATTTCCATTAAATTATTAGAAAAAAGAACTATTTCCTAAAATAAATCACAGTCACAGTTCTTCGTACTTTTTTACCTGAAGATGGGAAGGTTTAATATTTTCTAATTGTGCATCCTTATAAAAAAATTGACTAATAAATCATTTGAAGAATGAAAGAGTTTACTCGCAAATTTTTTAGTAAAGGTAAATTTCCAAAATATTATAATAGGAATGGGTTGTTTTAATGAACAATTAGGTAGTTAAAAAATACCTACCATTATGGTTTTAATTCTTTTCGGATATATCAGATAAGCTAGAGATGTATACAGTTTTTGCAATTTTTTTTACTTTTTTGCCTATTTTTTTTGTTAATTACATTTACCATGCATGTAAAGTAGCTATAAACTTGTTAATAATTCTCGTGATAATTAATAAATAACATAAATACCCGAACTTATCCAAAAATTTAAAGCGGTCACTCACTAATGAAAGCGGTCACTTACTGGGGATTTGGTTGTTTTCAATAAAATCGTGTTTAAAATAATTTCTTATGGTACATTTTGCATAAAAATCATTTTAAACTGTTCTTTAATTTTCCTTTATACAAACTATTAAGTTAATTGTAAAAAATATTCGCTCAAACATACTTTTTTTTTCATTATAAAATGACAACTTCAGAATTCGGTCACTCACTGGTCCCTCTACCCTAGTATCCAAAATCTTGTAACATATGTTAACATAACATAATGTTAAACTTATATTACAATTATTTCTGATGTTTTATGATTAAAACTATTAGTTATTTACCCATTTACAAATTAATGAAAACTATAACGAAATTTCTTAAGATTTCTATAAAATTAACAAAAAACATTATAAACTTTAACCCGTGTTTTTTCTGAAACGGGTTAGTAAACCGAATTAAAATTTTAGGAAAGGTTTATATTGATAATAGAAACCTTGTGTGCAATTTTTATTAATTTTTCATTGTTTTTGCAAACCATCCAGTACATCCTTAAATTGATTATAAAAATGTTATTTGACCATTTTAAAGATAAACAAATAGTGGAATAGTTTATAGACTGTGCCTTTGTATTAAGCCATATTTTTATTTAACATGTGCCGTTGCTTTTAAAGGTTTATATTGATAATAGAAACCTTGTGTGCAATTTTTATCAATTTCTCATTGTTTTTGCAAACCATCCAGTACATCCTAAAATTGATTATAAAAATGTTATTTGACCATTTTAAAGATAAACAAATAGTGGAATAGTTTATAGACCGTGCCTTTGTATTAAGCCATATTTTTATTCAACATGTGCCGTTGCTTTTAAGGTACACGCGTTTAAAAATTTGCACTTTGGGGCCTCATATCTCCGAGGGTATATGAGATGAGACTATACAGGTGGTGTGCTAATTCTTTCTGTATAGGTGTAAGATGGATTGCTGGAAATCGGTACACCCTGTTTAAATGAAACTATTTCCAAAACGTGCCCAGTAATGCACACACAAAAATATTAATCACGTATATTAGGCGCTAGAGCCCGCCCCGCTACTCGGTGGACGCTCTGTAGTTTTCAGGTTTTTGTATTAACTTTACTTGCCTCAGAATGTACAAGCTGACAAAAGAACTGAGATGGACTTTGGTACCATGTGATCTGAACAGTTTTCGTCTGACCGGCAACCTCTATTAACTTAAACGTATCAGTACTAGATGCGCTAAGAAAATCGTCAGATAGTGAAGTGACATTCCATGAATTATCATCAACAGTGGTGTTAAATGAGTTATTTTTGTAAAGTTTCCTTTCAAACTGTCTATCGTTTCTCGAACTTGTTCTTGGACCTTTGTTAAGGCTCTTTTCTGAATCACTAGAACTCACAGCACTTGATTCTCTGAAAAACAAGATATGATTAGATGGGCATATAGAAGCTGGCCGCGTCATAAAATTTAATGAGGGGTACTTAGGTCGAGCTGGCCGCATTTTCCAGCATAGGTCATGGTGGAGCTGGCCGAGGCACTCTTTCTACGTCTACCTGCTGCCATGTTTAGCAGGTAGAAAAGGAGCGGTCACAGAAGTTTTGTGGAAGGATAAAGGCCGATTTATAGAACGTAACTTTCACTTTACTTCCGCTTTACTTCGGCGTAACTTAACCGAAAATTAAATAAAATACATGGGAATGTATTGGCAAATTTATACTTCACTTTAGCGCTTCTTTGCTGATTCATTTAGCTTTAAGTCGTATAAAGTCGTACTAACTCGAGATCCGAGCTTGGCCATCATGCGCAAAATTTGCAAAAATTGGATATTCACCCTTATTGTCAAGGGTAGTGATTACGGAATATCGCTTCGTACAATACTTGTTAGATCTTCTTATGTAGGTTTTGTACGAAGCGATATTCCGTAATTACCGTCCAGCGGGGTGATTACGGAATATCGCTTCGTACGAAACCTAATGGCCTTCTTATGTAGGTTTCGTACGAAGCGATATTCCGTAATCAACCCGCAGGTGTAAATTGTCAGAAGTCGCGAGTTCAGACACATGCGCTTTACTGATCCCAATTTCACGTAACTTTGCAATCTGTAAATTGGGTAAATTTGTAAAGTTAAGTGGAAGTGAAGTTACGCCGAAGTAAAGTAAAAGTTACGTTGTATAAATCGGCCTTAAGTAACGTGCGATCCACAAAATTCGACGTCGACTCTAGCTGTAAAACGTCAAAAATATGACAATCGACAATGTTTCAACAAAGAAAAAAAATTGTGAATCGCACGATATAATCACCAAACGAATTTTATTTTTATAAAATAAGAACGATAAATATCAATATTTTATTGAAAAATGATTTACATTTTTCCACTAAGGGACACTAGCTTAGGTAGGTTAGGGTAAGTTTTGCTGCTAAAAATAAAATTTAAACAAATGTGCTTATGTCACCAAACTGCAGGTGACATCAGCACATTTGTTTAAATTTTCTTTTTAGCAGCAAAACTAAACCCTAACCTCAAGGTTTCTAGATGTATAGGTTATTCCGTTCCCTATAGCAACCACGTAAAAAAAATTAAGGGAGGGGAGGTTCTAAAGTGTGACGTCATCGTGTTAACTAGTTTTAAGTCTAGATAAATACCTATTCGATGCTTTGTCAAAAATTTTTATGCAAAGTCAAAATAAAAGTTTAGTGTCAAAGCTTTATTTTTTTCAAATATAAAAATGCCGAAAAATGGGAGTAACAGCTGGAGTGTTGCAACATGTAGTGCTACCTATTACCGATCCAAGAAAACAGACGATAAAATTTCGTTTTTTACTTTTCCTCGGGATGATGCTTTGCGCAATAGTCTACTCGCCGTATAGAAGGAAATCGGCTTTTTTTTTGATCCACTGGCACACCAAGCTCAATCGAAAGAGCTTTTTTTTACTACCGAAAAAACTTGGTGTCCCAAGCCAAATCATGGGTCTAACTACGGTAGCCCCTTTTAAAGATGATATATTAGTGACATTTTCACATTTAATTTTGGGCAAATACAGGCATAAGGTGAACTCTGTGTAATTGCGTATTGTAAGGACTATTTTTATCTTTTAAATGATATTTTTACCGTCCAAATTGGCCCAGTGGGGCTAACAAAATTTGCAATCGAAATTAATTGTCATAATTCTGACGTCTTCCAATTTTGGGGCGATAAAAAGGCAGTTTGCAGAGAAAAATAGTGAATCTTTTGACAGTATTTAAAGAAGCATCTAAATACCTTTCCAAAAATAGCACAAAAACTTTTTGATATTTTTATTGGTTAGTAAGAAAACTAAAGAATAAATTATACTTTTACTTAAAACAGAAATAAATTATTTTGATTAATTTTTTTATTGTCTATTGCATTCCATTGGCGTGAGCTGAGACACCGTTGTTAAGAAGTTTTGCAAAATCTACGTTTTACTACTTAATTTTAAATCCTGTAAGTACCCCTGCCTTTCCGCATAGTGACGAATATTATTACAGCACAATAAGCATCCAGGCCCAATAAACTATTTTTTATTGTTACTTCTGAAATTATAACATAGACGTACTTACTGCAACGGTTAGTGTTTAAATTATACTACTTTTTATAATGGACATATTTAAGTTTTGAATTGTTTTACAAAATATGATTTACAAATAAAAAAAAATTAATTTTTGACATTAAAAAATGTCATGTTTATGAGAATGAAGACTAAACAATGGAAGGTTGACAAAGATTTTTAAGGGTATGGTCCGTAAGCCATTTTGGTAAACCAAAGTGATAGAAAACGACTTGTTACACAATTCGTTGTCATAGAAAATGATTGTTGCAACTGTCATTTTGGTTTACCAAAATTACTTACGGACTATACCCTAAATAGTTAACATCGTGTCGTCACGATTGCCATTTAAGGGGGTCAATCTCATTGGGCGATCTTCCAAAAGTACATCGGCGCAACCTATCTATCTACCAACTTTGCCCTAACCTAGTGTCCCCCAGTGGAAAAATATCCTCCAGTGCTTTTAAAAGAGCCTGTCGCTACCGATAAAACTTAAAAACACATGCATTGAGTACTTTCAACGTTGCTGGCTTGTTTTAATGATAATAAAAGTCTGTATATTATCCAAAGGAATCTCTGTTTTATAATTTTCTATTATCATAACTCAATAAAACATCGGATACATAAAAATAAATCTAGGTAAAAGGAAGTTAATGAATCGCGGCCAGTACGACCAAATCAGAAATATCGCGAGGCCAGTTCGACCAGGCACCCTGCAATTAGGCACTGCCAGCTAGTAGTCTTTTCAGGTAGATGCGGCCAGTTGGTATTCTCCCGATTAGATCAGTAAGCGGACTAGAATACAGAGACCATACAGTGTGTTCAATTGAGGATTAGACACCCCCTATAACTTTCTTAATACAGCAAATATATTTTCAAGCAAAAACAGGTCAATTTAGTTACGGAGGGGGACATTTAAAAAATATAAAATCTTTTGTTTTTCTTTAACCCTTTGTCACCCACCAACCCCAACCTACAATTTTTAAATTACAACCCCTATCTTGCGATACCTCATTTAAAAGAGAAGGAAATAAGCTTTACGATGGCATTAAAAAAACTATAATCGGTTGACCCCTTTTTGAAATAATAAGAGGGCTGTTTTCTGGCGATAACTTTTGATCGGATTGTGATATTTACTTCTAAATTTTTTTAAATAACTTTGTAAATAAACACAAATTCTTTGCAGCAAAAATTTTTCTTTTTTTAACTTTTACACAAGGATTAAAACAAATGTTTTGTTTTTTTCTATTAGTGAGGGCATTATGTAACACTTTATTTTAAAGGTATTTTTATTTCCTATACAAAGGTCATAAAAAAATTAGTTAGTTTTTTTTCAGAACTTATAATAAGAAATAAAACCGAAGGGCCATTTTCAAAAATGATTTACCTTACTGCAAGTTTGAAATGGGCACAATTATTTGTCTAAGAAAAATAAAGCCAATAAGTTGAGCTATTTCTGCAAAATGCCTTTCTGTTTTCATTTTTTACAACAAATTCTTAAAAAACAAACCAACGAATTTGTTCTAAATGCAATGTGGAGACATCTAGAGTCATTAACTAGAATTACTTCAAAGCATGCGCTTTTTAGTAAAATGCGGGGCATGCGCCCTATTCTATTTCATGACATTGGGTTTTTCTCACTTTTGCATTTCTTATAACGAGAAAATGACTGTTTAAAAAAAATTCTAAATTAATTTTGTATTCAAAAATCTAATGCTGCTTAATTGTGGGGTGTGGGATTTATGGAGACCTCCAGAAAAAGGTTAACAGAGATGATTCTCTAGTTTTAAGTTTCTGTTCTTTTTTACGTCTTTCCTCAATTTTTTTAACCTCAAATGGAGACCTTTATAAACGTAAGTGTTTAAAGAAATCGAAAAAAGACCCTTTCTACAACATAAATTTATTTTTCAGCTTAAATTCAACTTTTTGCACTATAAAAGTATATTATAGTTCAGATTTAACTTAAATTTTTTTCCCCCTTTGTAACATGTGGTATGGCCCAAATGTTTTTGGTTTTTTCGCCCCTGTGAGGTTCCTCTGAACATGATGTATTCTTACCCTTAAACTGTAAGTAGTTTTTAATCTAATTTAATCTAATGTTAACAAGAATTGTTTCACAAAGTGATAATCACTTTTATACAACATGTACGTAATATCTAGCAAATTTGGTTACTCAGGGCTATTTTTTCTTAATCTTCTAGTTATATGGCCTGAAGATGATGTTTTATATGTCGAAACCGGTCGCTATTGTTCTTCTAAAGTTGTTATTTTAAGAAGAATAAAGAGTTTTTTTGAGGAGGACCCTTGTTTTCTTGTTTATTTACAATCACTCAAACACTATGGACAAATTTGTTGTTCTAAATTTTTTATAACCTATGAGTAGGAAATAAAAATACCTTTAAAATGAGGTGTCACATGACCCATCTTTTCATTCAAAAACACAAAAAAAAAAGAATTTGCATCTTGTGCAAAAGTAAAAAAAAAAAAAATTAGTGTCGTCAAAAATTAGTGTTTTTTTTATTAAACAATTATTTAAAATTTTTTAGAAGTAAATATCACAAACCGATCAAAAGTTATCGCCAAAATAGTTCCTCTTATTATTTCAAAAAGGGGGGAACCGATTTTAATTTCTTTAATGCCATCGTAAAGCTTATTTTTTTCTCTTTCAAATGAGGTATCGCAATATAGGGGTTGTAATTTAAAAATTGTAGCTTCGGGTTGGTGGGTGACCGAAGGTTAAAGAAAAAAATTAATTTTATATTTTTAGATGTCCCCCTCTGTAACTAAATTGATCTGTTTTTTCTTAAAAATATATTTGCTACATTAAGAAAATTATAGCGGGTGTCTAACCCCCCTAATTGAACACACTGTATATTAGGTATCTTATGCTAGCTCCACACGCAACTTCTTGCTAGCTTTTTCGCTGCTATTGGTTGTTAAAAGAAACCAAGGTTGACGCCAAAAAGATATCAAGTATGTTTTGATTTCTTTTAGCTTCTTCTACTTTAACAATGCGCGCGCATACTGTACTCGCGCAGGTTCTTTTTTATTTTATATAAAAGCAAATACAAGTCACATAATAATGTGACTTGTATTTGCTTGAGCGAGACGTGTATTGTGTATTCAAATGTATTTAGTATTCATTTAAGTGTATGAACAAAATTCACAATGAACAAATAATACTCTTTTATAGGTTATGTTTCTAGGTTAGAAGCAGCTTCTTTCTATCGTGCGTATGAACCTGCAATAATACGACAGATGTCAGTTTTGCTTCTTGGACCCATTGATTCGAGGGGTACGCATGTCTTTCACATATAATGGTGTCAAATGGACGTGTTTCACAAATAACAAATTTGTTTTTGGACAAAAATAAAAAGTAGTCTTGGGCATAAGCTTTCTTTAAAAATCTCGTGTTTATCTAGTGGCTAATTTAGGTGTTCTAGCGCTCCAAATTTTAAATTTTTGGGGCACTTCTCTGCCCCTTTCACTATCTTAAAGAATGTTACATTTCTCAGCAAAATAAATATGTGTTTTTTTGAATGTTTCTTAAAAAATAATATTTGTTGAAATACACAAGTATCTTAGTTTCTTAAAGTTATGCATCGACTATCTCTGATACGTGATTCTGATGAGCCCAAATAGGGCGAAACAGAATCACTTCAGGTTTGGTAGGTGCATACCTTAAGGAAATAAAGAAGGACTTCTTTTATAACTTGGCGTCCCGTCTAGGGTCGACAGTGAATCTTAGATTCCACCATTTTATATGTTTCTTAAGTCAACGCTTAGTGACAGATTGACTATGATGTGAAATATGTTAATTTTCAATTTGATTTATTTATTCTGGCGTTAATAAAAAAATACGTAAAATATATATATATATATATATTCGTATGATTATTAATAAACATTACAAGTCATAGTAGGTATAAGGATTGGTATGTGACAAATATGAACATTCAAGAATATAATAAAGTTGTAAATAATATAAAAAAGTACAAATAATGTTCTTTTTGGGATGCCCATGGATAATGTTCATATACTGATAAAGCATCTGCTTAAAATAAAGTAAAACAATAAGAACATGGTCCAATATATATATTCGTATGATAATATAAATACATGTCAAAAATAGGTACAAATGAACATTATAAAATGGAAGATGTTTAATTTCCAAAAGGTATAAGTGATGTTCATTTTATCACGTCCATGGCCGATTTTTATTCTTCTGGTAAAGCATTTACTTCGCGGCCGAGGAAAACCATGGAAAGAACTCAGGCATACCAGTGTTGTCAAAATTGTGGTGGTACAATAAATCACAGCGAAATAGTTACAGCTGTTTCAGGGTTGATATCCAATTCAAAGTTTCTGGAGTTATTTGGTGTATTTCTTGAAAACCACCCTCAAATTTAGTGTTTGGACATTCTTCTACAATATGTTTAATCGTTTCTGGCAATGCACCACATTCACAAAGCGGGCTAGGTAATGCATTTCATTTATAAAGCATATCATTACAACGTCCGTGACACGTTCTAAGGCGATTAACCATACTCCAAACTTTTCTGGACTGATCAAACCCTGGAACTACCTTCGTTGGATCTTCAATCAATTCTTTGTTGGTTAAATCATCAATTTCTTGCCACTTATTTTTCCATATATCAGTGATGGAAAAGGACTGATGAATAAACTCCTCTTGCCATATGGGCTTCCTTGATTTAAGTCTGTTAGGTGGAAGCATCTGCAAGTCAATATGTAAGGGGAATTTTTCCAACTCAAATTGAACCTTATTCCATTCCCTTTTAGCTGCATGTCTTCTTCAAAGGTCCAATATTTTACCGGTACAAGAGAGAACGAAATACACTAACCTGTATGACAAAGCTGACCGATAACCATGATTAAAAACCTTTGATAATATACAACCATTAAGAAGAAAACGGAAAGAAAAATGCCAGAATTGCATCCAGTAGCAGAAAGTAGTAGTCAAAAAAAAGGTAAAATCGTTATAATTTTCTTATTTAAAAATTCGTTTTATTTAATAAGTAGTTAAATAAATGCAAGCCAAAATATTTTGGAATTTGGAATTTTGTACAATTTAAAATATTTAGGTATTTGTATTTGCCATATTTAGGCTTTCCTGGCATTTACCTGCAACTTACAGAAAATGTTTAGGTAATAGTTGAAATAAGGGTAAATGTTTCTGGGAAAAAATTGACCAGGTAAAGGGTTTGCTTTAAGTTTTATTTAATTATTAATTTGCTTTTCAAGTAATCCAAAGTTGTATTTTAATTATATATTAAATACATTGCTGTAAATTAAACCCTTAAAATATCCTGTTGACAAAACTAACCAAATCAATTCTCTTTCTTACATTGCTGTAAATTAAACCCTTAAAATATCCTGTGGACAAAACTAACCAAATTAATTCTCTTTCAGGAACAATACTGCTATTTTTTGTACTAAAAATGTTATTATTTAAGTATAGATAGTAGTATACAGGCGTCAATTCAGGTTAATAAAATTAAAATAGATATGTATTATACTTAATTGTATCTATTTTAAATAAAATATTTTCTTTAAAAATGCTTTTTTTTATATAATAATTAATAGCTTTTAAAATAAATATTCATCGACCGAAGTCTTTCAACCTAGCATTTTTTTTTAATTTTTAATAATATTATCATGAAGTAATTGTTTGTTGATGGTATGCAGTAGTTTAAAAATTTGAATTTAAACAGGTTGAAAAGTATTATAAGTTTTAAAATTGCCACTCTGTGCGATCGACTGCTTCTCAATGAACTTGCGCCGTGGCAGCAGGCCAACCTGCAGGGTGATTACGGAATATCGCTTCGTACGAAACCTACATAAGAAGACCATTAGGTTTCGTACGAAGCGATATTCCGTAATCAGCACACAGGTAACTTAAACCAATGCATACTCGAGGCAATGCTGTATCCAGTTTTATATTATCAAAGTTAAAAACCAAGCCATTTGGACTCTAAATATCGGGTGAGCAAATAAAAACGGCCACTAAGTAGGATATGAACAATGTAAAATCTGTCAATTAACAAGATTTTGACAATACCCATGGCCTACTTATGGGCCATTTTTATTTGCTCACTCGATTTGTAAAAAAAAAATAATGTCACAAAGGTGAAAGGGGAAAAATGGCTGTTGAAGCTGGAATTTTTAAAACTCACTACTATTAATTATGTTTAACAAAACTTTTATATTTTTCTCTTATTTTTATACAAATTTACTTTTCTTTTTAACATAATAAATAAAATTATATGATTAATACGCTGAGGGTGGCAATAGGGTATGAAATATTATAATTGTGCAAAAAATTCGTGCATGGTTTGGTTTTCGGATAATTTGGAATTTTTGAATTTATTTATGCTAATTAAAATGTGTTTTAGTTAACATTTTTTTTTATTTTAAACGATTATTAGAAATAGAAATAATAATATTAACATTCAATGGAGAACAGTTTTAATAAATAACGAGACAAATAACAAGTAGACATATGGGGTTGTGGTTACTAAAACGAAATTTTCAAACATTTATTTAGTCCAAATAGACATATTTCATAACTCCATAGTGCCTCCACTTAAAAAATCGTTTAAAAAATACTCAGGAACCTATGTGCCAAAGGGGATCTTTTAATAATTAAGTCCCGTATTTTTTAGTGCTTTAGCTAACATAAGACCCAGCAATATTTTATCTCGACAACTAAAAATGCTAGTTAAAATATTTTTTGCAGAAATATTCTTGACCAATAAAATTTTTAATTTATTTAAGTTTTTACCATACATGGTGTTCCGTTTTTCCAGAACACTAGAAACTAGCGTTTTCTTTAGCTAAGAGCAGTTAAATTTCCATAAACATTTCTGGATTTACTTGTTTAAGACCTTTACTAGCGATTACTCAAAACAAAATTTTAATTTACTATACCCAACAGCTAATGCCATTAACAGGGCAAGAAAAGCATACATAAAAAGTAATATAACAAAAATCTGGATTATTTTACGTATTAATAATTTTTTACATTTTTAATATACCCCTTCACCGTTTCATAATCGATTTAATTAATTGAATAAGCTTTCCTAACATAGTCGGCTGATTTAGTCTTTGTTTATTAATTTCTGCTACAGATTTAAACGTTTTCAGAGTCCTCATTGTGAATTGTAAAAAAAATGAATGTCATAAGAGAAAAATAAATTCAAAGCCTTCCTAAATAAAAAAAGAATCATTTTAGCCAGATGTTTTAAGAAACTTGAATTTAAATTTATTTTAAAACAGCGGAAATTCTTAATTAATTTGTAAAAACTGATTCAAATGTAAAATAAAGATTTTTCGAAAAAAAATAAATATTTCATGAAAAATGTAAAACAATGTTAATGACTGACGTTTGCTGCAAAACTAATAATAATAACAAAATACAAAATTTGGAGCTTGGATAGAAGTAATAATAATAAATGTTTTTAAAAAAAGGCAAACAATAGTAACTAAATGAATAATTTAAAAAAAAACTAGAAATGAGTAGAAGTCAAAACCGATAGGATTTATACTTTTCAAAGATTTTTCGAGATTTTATAAAATATTTAGAAACAATTTATAAACTATTCTTCGCAGTAGGTAATAATAAAAAAAAAGGATTATTTTTTTATTGATCAATAATGAAAAATATGCAAAGAGTGCAAACTACTAACTTAGAAACAAAAGAAAATCATTTCGACAGCGAAGAGGTTATGTGATGTGTCAATTTTGACGTTTAAGATTTAAGAGTAGCAAAGTTCAACTATCTTTAGTTTGCCAGAGCCATCTAGACCAACTGAGTTTGTAAGTTTACTTAGAAACTTTTTTATAACTGAAATTCAGGAAATTATTTTTTTTTCCTAAAAGAGTAACCTGACAAAAAAATCCAAAAATAATTTTTTATTAAAAAAAATAAATACGTTTAATTCTGTAAAAAAAAGTTTCTATAACTTTAAATAATAACCGAAATATGAATTTTATAAAAGTTGGGGGGCTCCGTTACCCCCTTTATTATTATGCGATCTTTTTCAAAAACAATAGGGCTCTTCCTTTTATAAAAACGGATTTTTTCAGAAAATTTCAACTTGATTAAACTTCTCGATCTTGAGATATCGTGTCCACAAAAAAAGTGTGAGATCAGACGCACGGACGGATTTTTGAAACTTGTTCAAAATTCGATGAAACAAACGAATCTGCAAGAATTTTTGCTCTACGACGAATAATAACGATTTTAGGTTTAGGTTGATCGAATTTATAATACTCTTCGACTTTGCCTGCGAAGAGTATAATAAGAAAAAAAAATGCATAATGCATTTGCACTTACCTAAACCTAACTAACTAAATAACTATTCCTGAAAAATACAAAATAAATGAATTTCGAGTTTGGATAAAATTAGCAAAAATAAACGTTATTCGAGAAAAAAACAACGTAACGAAATAAATCAAATAATTCAAAAATGAATTAGGACAATTAGGTACTCTTAAGGTAATTAAAGCAAAAATGGTTTTGCAAAAAGGATACAGAAAAAAAAAATAATAGAAACAACAAATTAGAACGTAGGCAATGTGTGTTTTTTATTATTGTAAAGAAAATGGTACTTATTTTATTAAATAAGTATTTTGTGAATCTATAAGTTAATGAACTTCTAATCTATTTTTTCTTCTTTCTTTTAAAAATGTTAACTGAATGTGATAATTTAATTTCAGTAGGCTGTTTGGACCTAAGTAGGAACTACTTCGTTGATTAATTGTCTTTGTCATATGAATTACGGGTAATTTAAATTTTTGCCTTAAGTTGTGAGATGTTTTTTTATATATTTTTTTACTATGATATAGATTTACTGCGTTTACCAAATTAAAATTTTGTATTGACCAGTCGCAAGCAGAGGTCCTAAACGGTCACTCCATTTTTATGGAAATCGAATTGCACATAGCTAAGCAAAACGCTAGTAAGTCTACAAAAAAACACCCTGTATGTTTTTGTGTTTTCAAGTTCTCCTAAAAATAAGGATAATTATGTTTAAAGTCCGAAATCTCTAACTTTTTTAGTTTTTGTTAAAAAAAATGTTTTCCAAAATGTTTATCAGTTGCAACAGTTTTTCAAAACATAAAAACTGAGCTTCTTAGGGTGAACAGATGGTCTGTGATATTACTCGGGGGCGCGGGACTAAAATGGCTGCAAATTCTTTAATTTTTAATCAAAATAAATTATGTAAACGGATTTATTTAGGCAAAAGATGAGGCTACAACTTCAAATGAAAGAATATTTTGTATAGTGAGGTGGACAAATCAATAAAGCAAAAAACCCAAAATCAATTTTTTATTTTTAACTTTAGAGGGGTATTTTTTTAAAATACAAAAAAATTATTCGAATATTTCCTGTTAAAAATTAAATGAAAAAGTCGATAAAAAAAAGAATTATAAAAATCGGACCAGCCGTTATGGAAATACAGCAACCTGTCAAATTGACACTAAATCCAAGATTACAGGGTGTTCTCCCACGATTCAGAACGTCCACCTCAGCTTTTTGGAATCTCTAAAAGATCCCAAAAAAGATTCTTAAGTCGTTTGCTCTCGACATACAAGTTAAGATTATTGCACGATAGATTATAGACAATATGATTAATCAAGAGAAACTTAATTGGCTGATGTTGACTAAAGACACTAGTGTCTTTAATGTTGACAAGCCAACATCCGTCACTCTTACCCTAGTTCCTTATACAGGGTGCTGCAAATCTATGGGTCTATTAGAAGTATCTGGAGAACCACTTCACCTAGCGCTCTGATTTTTTTTTTTTATTAATTCTTAGGACATAAAATCTACAGCTCTAAAATATTTTGAGATTTGGGCGACTTTCGGTTATACCGGAAACTGACACCCACTTCCTTATTTTAAATGGAATACCCTATTTTTTATTACAGATTTGGATTTCTTTTTAAATTTAATGATAACTTTGTTAATATGACCATACCCCAAATTTGGGCCGTTTTCCTGGAAAAAAATATTTCCTCCAAGATTTGACTTTCGCAACTGTTTTGAAAACAATTTATTTTTAAAAAATGAATCAATTTTTCGTAATAAAATTTAAATCACTTATTAACAAAGCCGAAAGAAATGTTTAACAAAAAAAAAATGCGCATTTTTACTAACCGGAAGTGGACATTTTTTTGGTTAAACTTAAGAAAATTAAAAGTGTTTTTTCTCAAAAAAATCAAATGCAACTAGTATCTTTTTGTAAGCTTAAGAGATTGCTTTTTTTATTTCCTTTCCATTGGTACTATGGTTCCCTATACCGATTCTTAACCGTTTTGGGGATAGGCGCAAAATAAGGAAATTAGTAAATCTCGTGCTCTAACATTAACAGGTACTGTTATAAGTGGTATTTCCATTACGAATTTAATACCACAACAGTACCTGGTAATGTTAGAGCACGAGATTTACTTGGGAATTTACTTATTTTGCGCGTATCCCCAAAACGGTTAAGAATCGGTATAGGGAACCATAGTACCAATCGAAAGAAAATAAAAAAAGCAATCTCTTGGGTTAATAAAAAAATACTAGTTGCATTTGATTTTTTTTGAGAAAAAACACCTTTAATTTTCTTAAGTTTAACCAAAAAAATTTCCACTTCCGGTTAGTAAAAATGCGAATTTTTTGGGGTATGGTCATATCAAGAAAGTTATCATTAAATTTAAAAAGGAATCCAAATTTGTAATAAAAAATAGGGTATTCCATTTAAAATAAGGAAGTGGGTGTCAGTTTCCGGTATAACCGGAAGTCGCCCAAATCTTAAAATATTTTAGAGCTGTAGATTTTATGTCCTAAGAATTAATAAAAAAAAATCAGAGCGCTAGGTAAAGCGGTTCTCCAGATACTTCTAATAGACCCATAGATTTGCAACACCCTGTATTGAAGACGCTTCAATTAAAATACAAAAATAAATAAAAAATGTAAAATCGTCAGCTGACGCCTGTCACTTTGCCGGACTCAGTGGGGAAAAGTGACACTTTGCGTACTAAAATGCGTGCGGAAAAGTGTACTTTTTCGCACGTTTGTAGAAAAAGATTTTCTTTTTTAAAATAACTTACCTTCGAAAGTTTGGCCTTCGTGACTCTCGGTCTTGCTTTTTGTTTACATTCCAGTTTGAATTATCTGACTTTTCATGAGAACTAAAAATTCAGTGCAGTTAAAAATGAGATTATTATACAACATTATACAGGGTGTCCAAAAAATGGCGCATAAACGCGATGGTACGTTGTTGGAGCAGGTCTAGAGAGCCCCAGAAAATTGTTAAAAAAACTATTTTATATACCCGGAGGTATGAGGCCCCAAAGTGCGAAACATTAAACGCTTAAATCTTCAATATAACAGCACACATTAACGAAAAAATGTTTAATGATAAATACAAAGCTACAGTCTATCTTACACCATTCCACCAACTGGTTATTTTTTAAATGGTCGAATTACGTTTTTATAATCAATTTAATTTTAAAAAATTTTCATGAAATGAAGCTGACAACAACGTCAATAAAATCTATTGCAAAAGTGAATGATAAAGATTCATAGATGGGATTTTTAGATGTGTTTTCCTAGACTGTGTTGCCGAACTTATGCAACTTTGTCCGCATTTTTCTCGATGAATATAACAGATGAATTTTTTTTTTGACAATTTTCTGAGAATCCCTGAGAATGCCCTAAGAGCGTACCATTGCGTTTAAATGCGCTATTTTTTGGACACCCTGTACAAGTTGTTCCAGAGTACTTTCCAGGCACAGGGTGCCCCACTGGGAGTTTCCAGTAGAGATATCTCACGAATGGTTTGCATTCAAAGAAATTATACCGTGTGTCCCGCAAAAAGCGCACGAGCTAATAACTTTCAACGTATACTTTCTACAGACCTGAAATTTAAGCAGTTATCTAAGAAGACTTTTAGCCTTCTTTTACATGCATTTACAAAAATGTATACTTCCGGTTTAAGCGGAAATGACATTAATTTTGTATTTTTAAACGAGACACCCTATATATTTTGACATTTTTAGGAACATTCTTTTTATAAGAATACAATGGTTTTAAAAAAAATAATGTATCACCAATATTAACGATTTTATAGCACTTTGAAAATGTGTTAATTTGGTCCTACAGAAATCGCTGCCATCTATGCTTCAGGACTCTATGACTAAGATAGACGATTATGATGAAATTAGGTGATTTTCATAGAGCTATAGAATCGTTAATATTGGTGATACATTATTTCTTTAAAAACGATTGTATTCTTATTAAAAGAATGTTCGAAAAAATGTCAAAATATATAGGATGTTCCATTAAAAAATACAAAATTAATGTCGTTTCCGCTTAAACCGGAAGTCGTACATTTTAGTAAATACATGTAAAAGGAGGCAAAAAGTCTCCTTAGACAACTCCTAAAATTTCAAATCTGTAGAAAGTATACGTAGAACGTTATGAGCTCGTGCGCTTTTTGCGGGACACACGGTATATTTACAATAGAAAAGGTATAAAAATTCATTGTTTGGGGCCAAGATCTTTTTGTTTACCCAATGTAAGTTATATGGACTAATGAGTAAGTGGAAGTAAATAAACAAACGCTTTCAATGGAACTTCCCTATGCTAGCCTTTTAGATCTTGGACCCACACACTGGTAATGTTATGATTATAAGCAATTCATTTCTAGTCATTCTATTTCTATGTTTGCATTTTATCTATAAAATTTTGTATACGGGAGTGAATTCATATGTTTTCGCGAATTAAAATACCTTAAAAATGACGACACTTCCGGTTCCAGCGAGAGTGGGGCATTACCACCCTATTTTGACCGACATATCCCATTTTTTATTTTAAATTAAAATTATCTTAGTCATTTAAGTTTATTTTGTTAAAAATAATAAAGTAAATTTAGTTTTTTTTTATTTAAATTTAAATTATTTTTGCAATTATAAGCCTTCAGAAAGTAATTTATTTCTTGGGTATGCAACGTTCACTTTAATTAAAATTGTACACATAGGTTAGGACAGGTTATTACTCTGTTTATTACTCTGTAATTTATTTTTTTAGGATATAACAACCGAGTTAAATATCTGCCCTTGAAGTTTTACTTTTTAAAACCATATTTTCTCTTCTTCTTCGTCCTCCTTTCTCCTTTTAATAGGGCTAAGCCCTGTTTATTCCAGCTATTACGCCTCTTGGGATCCAGATGTCCATTAAGTCAGGCCAACGCTTAGGTGGGCGACCCAGTGGTGTTTTGCCATTTGGTTTGCCATTTATGACAATCTTCGTTAGCCTATTGCCTGTCATTCTGTCTACACGTATGTGCCATTCTCTTCTTCCTCTTGCATATCTTACAACGTCCGGAGTTTTACATCTATATACTTATATACAGGGTGTCCGCGATCAATGTGCTTTTTTTTAATGGGAGATAGCTGGGAAAAATCCAGGACATTTGGTAAAAACAGTTTTTTGAAAAAGTGCCCCCCTTCGGAAATAATGGCCTTCAAAGAGGTAGACTAAAAACACTTAATCATAAATATTTACCAAAGGATTTGCTCAACCATCATGAAAGTTGTACTATCAATAAAGGTAATAAAAACGGTCATTTTAAAATTTGGGGCCCGCTTTAAAATGGGTTAAACACTGGTAGTGTTGATAAAAACTGCATGTTATTTCTTTACCTTTGGAAATTTTGTAATTTTATTTATTTTTTTTAACACCCCAATTCAAGTAAAATCTTTTTTACCATTTGAAATTTCTGAGAAAGTGTACCTTTTACAAATAAACTACCAAAAATACCTTTGATGTACCCCATATTTTTGCATAAGACTAGACTTTCATTTGAAATTTGTATGTCACTGACCACTGTCACTACATCGAAGTAAGTTTTTTGTCAAGTCAACGCAAAATATGGGGTACATCAAAGGTTTTTTTGGTAGTTTATTCGTAAAAGGTACAGGGTGAGTCTCTATGAATTCCCCCCCTACTTTTCTCAGCTATTCATAATATTTTTTAAAAATTTAAAAACTTGTTCAACTCAGCAGATCCTAAAGTTTTTAAATCCAAAGTCAAAATTTTTGTAGGACTTATAGTATACAGGGGGTAAAAAAAAATATGTTTTTTTAAATAGAATTTTATTATTTTATCTTTTAGAACTTTTTACCCTGAATCCAAAAATATATAAGATGTTCAACGCTAAAATTAAAAATGGCGGAGTTATTAACTGTCAAAATTTATGTTTTTTTGTCATTTTATTCAAGTTTTTTGGGAATAACTTTGTAATAACACTTAAAAACTCGATTTTTATTAATTATTATGTTTTAAACAAGAAAGCTATAACTTAAATCCATTTAAAATGATTTTATTTTAAATTTTTGATTTAAAGTTAGGAAAAAATGACAAAAAATAATGAATTTTGACAGCCAATATCTCCGCCATTTTTAATTTTAGCGTTAACATGTTATATTTTTGAATTCAGGGTAAAAAGTTCTAAGAGATAAAATAAAAAAATATAGGATGTTTCATTTAAAAAAAAAAAATTTTTTTTCACCCCCTGTATACTATGGGCTCTACAAAAATTTTGACTTTGGATTCAAAAACTTTAGCATCTGCTGAGTTAAACGTGTCTTTAAATTTTTAAAAAATATTATTAATAGCTGAGAAAAATAGGGGGGGAATTCATAGAGACTCACCCTGTACACTTTCTCAGAAATTTCAAACGGTAAAAATGATTTTACTTGAATTAGGGTGTTAAAAAAAATACATAAAATTACAAAATTCTCAAAGGTAAAGAAATTACATACAGTTTTTATCAACACTACCAGTTTTTAACCCATTTTAAAGGGGCCCCCAAATTTCAAAATGGGTTTAAAATGACCGTTTTTATTACCTTAATTGATACTACAACTGTCATGATGGTTGGGCAAATCGTCTGCTAAATATTTACGATTAAGTATTTTTAGTCTATCTTTTTGAAGGCTATTATTTCCGAAGGGGGACACTTTTTCAAAAAACTGTTTTTACCGAATGTCTTGGATTTTTCCCAGCTATCTCCCATTAAAAAAAAAGCACATTGATCGCGGACACCCTGTATATTTTCTCGAGATTTTTAAATGGAACACTATAGTTTTTTTTTGCATAGGAGGGTGCAAAATACCTTTTTTTTTAATATGCAGTTTTCCTCATGCATATCTGCAACTTTTCTTAAAATATATTTAATTATGTATTAAACTCAAAAATGTTAACTAAGAGAAAGCTACTTATTTGAAAAAAAAATGTTATTTTTCACCCTTATATGCAAAAAACACTGGGGTGTTACAACATTGAAAAATCTTCAGAAAATATCATTTTAGGAAGTAAAAGTTTAATAGCTGATCGAGTAGCTGATATTTAATTTCAGGTTTTTTTTTTTCTTGGTATGGATGATTCATTCTCAAAATTCAAAATTCTGTTTTCAAAAATTGGACGGTTTATTTCTCAAATCTTACAGAATAGCTTAAGTTACTGGAATTATATACGTAAAGCTTTTCGGTCGATGACCATTTTCAAACGTTAAAAATTATTACACCATATATTAGAACATTGTGTGTATTAAAATATGTCCATTACGGCGTTAAAACAGCAAAAATTAAATTAAAAAATTTGTTAAGGCTTTACTTTCAATCAGCTGTTTCAAAGATGTAAAGCCTTAACAAATTTTCTAATTTAATTTTTGCTGTTTTAACGCCGTAATGGACATATTTTAATACACACAATGTTCTAATATATGGTGTAATAATTTTTAACGTTTGAAAATGGTCATCGACCGAAAAGCTTTACGTATATAATTCCAGTAACTTAAGCTATTCTGTAAGATTTGAGAAATAAATCGTCTAATTTCAGGTTGTTAATTCTGTACCTATATTCTGAAAAAATAAATTATTAAATAATAAACAGGCCCTTTTTTAACCAATGTGTAAAATTTTAATAAAAACGGACGCTGCATACCCAAGAAATAAAATACTTACTAAAGACTTGTAACTACAAATAAAAATTAAATTCAAATAAAAAAAAACTAAATTTTTTTTTAAATACATATTTAACTTAACTTAAAATGACTAAGAAAATTTAAATCTAAATTAAAAAATGGGGTAATGTTGGCAAGAAATGAAGTAATGTCCAACTTTCCGTAGAAATGAAAAAGTGACGTCATCTTGAAAATATTTCATTCGCGAGAACATCTGATTTAAACACTAAATACAAAATTTCATAAAGCTAATGCAAACCGACCTTGAGTTACTCTACTGAAAACTCTCGGTGGGTCATCCTGCAGTTCATTATAATAAAAATTAAACACGCCAGTCATGATGAATCAGATACAGTCGATTTTTAATAGCTCAACATTTTTAATTATTTTGATGTGGGCATAAAGTGTGTGGTTTAGATTTCCAAAAAATACCGTAGTTAAGGAGTAATAAAAATAAATCGTTTTTAGTTTTTTGCAAATTACTTTGACATTGCTTATTATTTTTACTTTTAAAATAGCTTATGTTGTAAAGAATTAGGTGTCCAATCTGATGCTGGATTTAAAACTTTAAAAAGCTGTTTAATTTTTGAGTTATCCACAAAAAACAAAATTTACAGTAACGCCATCTATTTTTAAAAAAGGTCCTTATTCGTTCTTAACTTCAAAAGTAGTTACGTAAAACAATAAAATTTGTATTAAAACTAGAGCGGGTTAGGTCAGTGGACGGTTTAGATCAGAGAATCTGTTAGATTTTTTTATAAAATGATAACATTTTATAGGAGACTTCTCGCAGTTACCAGAAAATAATAAACAATAATTTTTATACTCTTCGCAAGACTAGGTCCGAAGATATTGCAATAATTTAAAATAAAAACTAGTTAGCGGGTTAGATCAGTGAATATGTTAGATCATTGAGTGGGTTAGGGTTTATTATAAAATGCCGACATTTAATAGGATACTCCTCGCAGTAATTAAGTAATCACAACATTTTATAAAAGCAACATTTTTTTCAATTTAAAACAAAAATCTGCGAAGATGTCGAACTATTAACTCACTTTCGCAAAAAAAAAATATTTATTAGCGAAGATCATAAATATGAATTGTGACACTGACGTTTAGGATTTAATTTGACTTTAGAAAGATGCTGCTTTGTTTCAAATGTTTTTGCAAAGCCACCTAGACCGAGGCCAAGACTTACGGGACTTAGAACTTTTTTATTACTAAAAACCTTTCTTTTGGCTTTTTGCCCTAATAACAAAAAAAAAATACAAAAAATAATTTTTAATACAGAATGACCTTTTCTTTAATTTTTTAATAAACATTTTTAGTAAATTAAAAAATAACGAAAATTCGGCGTTTTTTCTTATTGGGGAGCTAGTGGGGGGTCGGATCAAAAAATTTTTAGAATAATTTATGTAAAGAGTTTAAAGGACTTTAATATCTAATAAAAATATTTTTTCTTAAATTTATAATAACTGAAATATAAATTTTTTACCAGTTTGGGGGCCCAGCTACCCCCCTTGTTATTATCCGATTTTTTCCAATAACAACCCCAACCAAGATGTTAATAAGAACAATTTTTCCTGTAAATTTGAACACGATTGGGTTTTTCGTTCTTAAGTTATCGTGTTTACAAAAAACGTGACAGACGGACGGATTTTTTGAAAGTTGTTCAAAATTCGATGAAACGCACGAATAAGCAAGAATTTTTGCTCTACGACGATTTTTGACGATTTTAGAATTTTCAAAACAATCACAATATACTCCTCGTTTTCGACTTTGTCTGCGAGGAGTATAATAATTCCTTATATTGATTCTGAATAAAAACATGTACCAGTCGTAATTTGTACATAAAACAAAGTGTTATTTTCTTCTTGTAAATATTCATGGCCTTGACCTTATTTAAGACAGTTACTCAAACATTAAAAAAATAGGTAAATATTTAATATTTTAAATCCCGAAAATCCCGGGATTTTAAAAATTCCAATCTCGGGATTAAAGTTTCGGCAGTGTGTCAGAATTGATTCTAGAGAGATATACTGATGTCAATGTTAATTTAAGAATAATTTTGAAATTGTTATATTAAATATTTTATAATAAAAGAGTTAAACATAACATGGCGCAGTCGGTATATTAAAAAATACATAAAATGCTAAGAACAATCAATAAATATGAGCGAAGAGAATTTTGAAGATAATGATAAAAATGTTGAAGAACAAACACAAAAAGCTTTAAATGACATAAATTTAAACTTTTCAACTCAAATGACCAAATTTAAAAATAGTTTGGTTGCGTTGTTAACTTCCAACAAATCGCAACAACCAAAGATGTTTGCCAACCAACTGAAGATTCATGGGACTCTAAAAAATCAATTTAATAAGTGGAGTTACGGGACCTAACCTTAACTGGGTCAATTCGGAGATTGGAGACAAAAATTTGAAACATATCTTGCACTAGTGGGGATTTTTTCTCAAAAAAAAACATGAGTTAAATACTAACATATTATAAATCATCCGTCTGATTTATAAACATTTATCATAACAGTTAACAGTTATTTAAATAAAAATTCTACAAATTTTAAACAACAAGGTCCCCCCTAGGGGGCTCCTGGGACTTTCTCAGAGGGGTTCCATATCCAAATATTTTTAAATATTCTAAGGGACATATTTTCCAAATTTTATGTTTCTACCACAAAATGTATATTAATTTCGCTTACGCACCGCACTACTTCCCTATACCTATCTTCAATCCGTTTGAAATTAGTTGATAAAGTTGGTAAAAAAATACCCAATTACGTATGCACTTCGTCTTTTAAACTATTTAAAAACAGGAAGCTATTTTGCAACATTGTACATACAACTACGGTGAATTCCCTAACTATAATATTTCAGACTTGGATAATGTCTTTCAATACTGGAAGTTGTATCTTCTTACATAAATGTAATTATCTTTTCAAATGGTTTTTTATTTTTAATTAGTCTTGTCCTCAGCACGGTATTTTTTTTAAGTTCAATTTCAATAAACGATTTAACAATTATCTTTCTGACTGTGCAACACAGAAAAACTAAACTAGGTGCGTTAAACTTACCTGTGGTACTTAGTGCCACTTCCCTCAGACCTTGCACTTTTTCGGTGTTCAACTTTATTTCCAGTCTGAACAAGCACTGGACTAACTTGCGATTTCGCAGTTGCAATTTTATCTAGCAAAAGCGATCCTACGTTGTAACTGGATATATCAATAAGATCGACAAGTGCTTTACCACCAATTATTTCAACGACCTTCATTGTATATTCTTGCTCCAGTATTAATTCTTCAAAAAGATTATCTCGTTCTAAATCTTCAGCCATATTTTGATATCCATTTAAAGAGCACTCGATAGCTTGGGGTCGAAGCACAGTAAGTAATTCACCCTCTATTACACGTAAAATCTCTAGCGGAACCACTTCTTCATTTCCGTAGTCGATGTAGCGAACTTTTACGGTCCCATCTTGGTACGCGTCAACAATAAGGCATCTGTACCATTGTCCATCACCAGTAAAAAGGGCTGCACACGGAAGACCGACTTTTACAATATTTAGGTCTATCAGGTTGCTGGACGTGCACTTTTCTTGAAGCTTAACCATTAAACTTGTAAGTTCGAGTGCCTTAGACATGAGCTGCACATAAAAACGATTGCAGCTGTACACGTAACTAACACGTATTATTTGCGTAAAACCTCTTGATAAAGTTATGGGTTCTGGAAATGACGTCATAGCAGCTTTATTTATAACATCTCTAACATCTACGTTGGTCTCGGGATCCCATAATCGACAGTTTGGCAAAGTCACCTTGCTTCCAGACGGTAATATTTCCATGTTAAGAAGTCGACTATTAACAAATTGTTTGAATGCAATTAACATATCCATAGTCGTTGTTGCTTTATCTATTCCAGCAATGGATAATTTAACTGCCATTACTTTGGGGATAACATACTTAAATGAAATTTGGTACAAATTTTCCAATGGAACTATTTCTGTGTTTCCGAAATCCACGTAGAATATCTGTAAAAAAATAAAATATAAATCAAAATTGGGGCGGCTAGTGACCACTGAATAAAAATCGTAGGTTTAGAAACCTAAACCTACGATTTTTTGAGTTTCTTTTCAGAACTAAAATCAAAACATGGCTGCCACTGTTGGTTGTCATATTTAGTACATATTTCCACCACCTATCCGCTTTCATCAGCTTAAACCTTGCGCGCATTTTTGATTAATATTTAAAAACCTCATTGTTAAGATTTTGATGTTAAATAGCAATGCTGTTAAAGTTTTGTGTTACTCTGCAGATATCATCATTTAAACTTAATATCATAAAACTTAACCTATATTTGCTACAAAGACTCTATTAGACCAGCAGATATTTTTAAGTATGACTGGGCAAAGGACAATAAAATTACATTTCAGGAATTTGAAAATTATTTAGGTCAGTAAACAAAGGTTTATATTTGTGGATTAATTCTTTTTGACTATTCAAACATTTTGTGTTATCCTTAGCTAAACATTTATAAATTTCATAATTCTCTAATAGGGTCATTTTTTCTCCCCTATTTTCACAAGGGTGTACACACTCAAAATGAAAACCAACATGTAAACTTTTCATAAAAATTTTGAATTTTGCTTTAATGTAAATGTTGTAAAATGTCGTCCACATGTCTATCGTTTAACTTGTAATGTAATCATTAATGCAAATGAGTTTTCACTATTAATTATAGAGGTAAGAATAAATTTAACTTTTAACCTAAAACCTGTCAAAAACATGCCGGTTTAATAACCTTGTTAACTTTTTAAACTTGTTTTATGCTAATTTTAAAGTAAATGTATAAAGATATTTTCCAAATTCAAAATTCCTAACCAACGTTTTCGGCCTGTTTATTAAATTCAATTTAACGCTAATATTACTTAAGAAAAATTTCATTGTTGTAGATTTATGCACATCCTTGAAAATGGTATACAATATATCGAAAGTTAACTAGGATCAAGCTTTTTACTTCTCCTGTCCACTGTTGAAATAATACCAAAAAACCTAAACCTACGAATAAAATATAAATATGTAACATGTATTATTAGATCTAGTATCATGTTATAGTATTTTCTATGATATGTCAATTGTTTTGTCAAAGAGTTAGTTGTCATAATAAATAAAAAGTTTTTGACACGTAAAAGTTCGTTATTTTAAAATATAAATAAATAAATAACTTTTACATTGGCGCCAGGGGCTCATATGCGCTGTAAGAGGTGCGCATGCATGTATGGACCGGTCAACGATCACCTTCGCGGTCGTTATACTTAGGAAACGTGAAATATGCGTCAGATTGACTTGAGTCATTGGGATGCTGGTGGTCGTCGACGGGAAAGGTCCATACAACACTTTTATTTCGAAGATGTTTAAGACTGGGTCAGATCCTTAATTAGCGTGGCCCAAAATAACATGTATATTTTTTTTGGGCCAGAAAAATATATAAATAAATTATTTGAAACCAAATTTGCTGACCTCCTAGAGTGAAGTATTTATGCAACTGTGCTAAGCAACGCAGTTACCAGCTTCAAAGTTCAATCAAAATGTCATCAAATATGTTAACATGTTGTAGTTTTAAAGTGAGTTTTTAATTTTAAATACAAAAAATAAACTAGAAATGGGTTTGATCAATGAGTGGGTCAAGTCAGTGAATAGGTTAGATTAGTGAGCCTGTTAGTTTGAGTTTTTTTTATAAAATGCTGACATTTAATAGGATACTCCTAGCAGTATCGTTAAATGAATTCCAAGGAATACATAAGCAAACAGAAAATTTTTAAATTATCAAATGCCCCGACTTTAGCGCTATATCAAATATGGGGTCATTGCCTGAGTCCACGCCCCCTATCTTGATAAGGGTTAATTTTAAAAATGTCACGTCACGTCAAGATTATAGCAAAAAGTAAGCTCTATAATTTTGGTAATAACTCCAAACAGCATCAGAAGCACCGGAAAAAATTTATTGGCCAAAAACAATTTTTCGTGACCTTTGACCTCGCATAAAAAGTTTAGCTCACACCAGCTGGAGGTAGACCTTTGACACAAGTTTTAGAATGTCAAAATGAATGTGTATGCAAAAATTCAGCCAGCTGGAAGAAATTCCGAGGTGAAACCTTTATTTGGTTGGATTAATGGTAAAGGTGTTGTTTAGTGCACAATGTATATAACAAGGATTCAGAAAATGGAATTACTTGTACAATAAAAGGTCCTAATTTATCCAGACGTTTTCGTTTTATTTCAACATCATAAGGGGTTGTAAAAATACTATAGTAGTAGGTAACAGTGTGAGGTAGCCTAAAAATAACCAAGTAGTAACTTATAAAGTATGCTTTTTAGTACCCCAGTTATATAAAACATTCAACCTCGGAATTTTGAGAAACAAGCTGAATTTTTGCATACGCCTTTGTTTTGACATTATAAGAGTTGTCTCAAAAGTCCTCATTGATACCGTGTGAGCTAAACTTTTTACGCGGGGTCAAAGGTCGCGAAAAACCGTTTTTGGCCAATAACTTTTTTCCTGTGCGTCCAATGCTATTTGAAGTTATTACCAAAATTATAGAGCATTAATTTTTCTACAAATTGGACTTTGGCTAAAATTTTTATCATCAGCCCTTATCCAGATAGAGGGGGTATATCGTAGCGACTACCCCATATTTCAAATGACGCTAAAATGGTGACATTTAATAATTATACAATTTCCTTTCACAAATTTATTCTTTGGGACTGTATAAACAATATAAGGGGGACAACCACTTGCTTCATCCCTGGGGGGCTAAAAGCCAACCCCCTTTTTCTAAAAATAGAGCATCCTTTTGGGAAGCCCCATTGAGTGATATACCCGAACAAGGTACCATTTTCTACTAAATGATTATATATAAACCCATTTTTAGAAACACTACCCCATTGGTCCCATACTTTTTCCAAAAAAAATTATTTAAGAAAAAATTACATAGACCTCATTTCATCATGGTATAAATTTGTCTGTAGCATGTTTTTTACATAACTTGCGACTAATATGGTTACTTTTGTCATTAATAAGTTATAATAATTACTTTTTTTTTTTGGGGTGGGGGTAAGTGTGCAACTTTTTTTTTAGGGGGGTAGAAATTCGTCCATGGTATGCTTTTCATATAATTTGAGGTAACTGAAGTCATTTCTAATAAAAATAAGCAATTTTTTTTAACTTAAATTCTAAGGGGTGGGGATAAATGGGGTGATTTTTTGAAATTCATTAATAAATCCATGCATGGTATGCTTTTCTGGTAAATCGTGGCAGCTAAAATCATTTTTGGTATTAATAAGTTATTATATTTGTTTTTTTTTGTGCGGGGTGAGGGTAAGTTGAAATTTTTTTTTTATTTGGGTTAGAAATTTGTCTATGGTATGCTTTTCATATAATTTGAGGTAACTGAAGTCATTTCTAATAAAAATAAGCAATTTTTTTTAACTTAAGTTCTAAGAAGTGGGGAGAAATGGGGTGCTTTTTTTAAATTCATTAATAAATCCATGCATGGTATGCTTTTCTGGTAAATCGTGGCAGCATAAATCATTTTTGGTATTAATAAGTTACTATAATTTTTTTTTTTTTTGTGCGGGGTGGGGGTAAGTTGAAATTTTTTTTTATTTGGGTTAGAAATTCGTCCATGGTATGCTTTTCATATTATTTGAGGTAAGTAAAGTCATTTCTAATAAAAAAATTCCAAAAATAATTTCAGCTGCTTCGATTTACCTGAAAAGCATACCATGCATGGATTTATTAATGAATTTCAAAAAATCACCTCATTTCTCCCCACCCCATTCAACTTAGGTTAAATAAAATCTTTTATTTTTATCAGAAATGACTTCAGTTACCTCAAATTATATGAAAAGCATACCATAGACGAATTTCTAACCCAAATAAAAAAAAATTTCAACTTACCCCCACCCCGCACAAAAAAAAAACAAATATAATAACTTATTAATACCAAAAATGATTTTAGCTGCCACGATTTACCAGAAAAGCATACCATGCATGGATTTATTAATGAATTTCAAAAAATCACCCCATTTCTCCCCACCCCATACAACTTAAGTAAAAAAAATTGCTTATTTTTATTAGAAATGACTTCAGCTACCCCAAATTATATGAAAAGCATACCATTGACGAATTTCTACCACCCTAAAAAAAAAATTGCACACTTACCCCCACCCCAAAAAAAAAAAAGTAATTATTATAACTTATTAATGACAAAAGTAACCATATCAGTCGCGAGTTACGTAAAAAACATGCTACAGACAAATTTATACCATGATGAAATGAGGTCCATGTAATTTTTTCTTAAATAATTTTTTTTGGAAAAAGTATGTGACCAATGGGGTAGTGTTTCTAAAAATGGGTTTATATATAATTATTTAGTAGAAAATGGTGCCTTGTTCGGGTATATCGCTCAATGGGGCTTCCCGAAAGGATGCTCTATTTTTAGAAAATGGGGGTTGGCTTTTAGCCCCCCAGGGATGAAGCAAGTGGTTGTCCCCCTTATATTGTTTATACAGTCCCAAAGAATAAATTTGTGAAAGGAAATTGTATAATTATTAAATGTCACCATTTTAGCGTCATTTGAAATATGGGGTAGTCGCTACGATATACCCCCTCTATCTGGATAAGGGCTGATGATAAAAATTTTAGCCAAAGTCCAATTTGTAGAAAAATTGATGCTCTATAATTTTGGTAATAACTTCAAATAGCATTGGACGCACAGGAAAAAAGTTATTGGCCAAAAACGGTTTTTCGCGACCTTTGACCCCGCGTAAAAAGTTTAGCTCACACGGTATGAATGAGGACTTTTGAGACAACTCTTATAATGTCAAAACAAAGGCGTATGCAAAAATTCAGCTTGTTTCTCAAAATTCCGAGGTTTGGTGTTTATTTTAGCGTATATAACTGGGCTATATTTACCATAAAATTATGACAAGGGA
This sequence comes from Cartodere bifasciata, assembly GCA_963920755.1. Lineage (NCBI taxonomy): Eukaryota > Metazoa > Arthropoda > Insecta > Coleoptera > Latridiidae > Cartodere > Cartodere bifasciata. The sequence goes on from OY987195.1 coordinate 10,800,403, forward strand.
TTTATTTTTAGGAGTGTAAAAGTCACATGATTAATTTAAAACATTAAAAAGACATTTTGTTAATTTTGCTAACGCATTGTAAGCGCACAGATATAAAGATAGAGATCTCTAATGTTATAGGATGCGCGAAAACAAAACGTGCTAAATTCAAGATGACAATCAACTGATCTAAAGGGTTTATGCACATGCAGTGCAATCAAAAAGAGTTGCGTTCATTGGTGGTTACTCCCAATAATTATTATCGAACATCACAAGTTCGTTTGATCTTTTATTATTGGTTGTTTAGACGAAAGGGTTTATACTCATGCGCATTTCAATTTGCGCGGAGTTTAATTTGACACGTCTTTAGAAACAATAATTAGATTTCTCTATTTTTAAATCTGAGTGTAAGCGGGAAGATGCAGGAAACCGCCATTCCATTTTACTCGACAAGTGGCGTTTAAAATTTGACCACTTATCTGGTTTACTAAAGCTAGAGATGTAAGGCGAGAATATTCTCAAAAGAATATTCTCTAGAACGAGAATATTCTCCAAAAGATTATTCTCTTGAGAATATTCTCCAGATGTCGCTTTATGTGGCGCAACGCTTAATGTCATAACACTAGGCGTCGGGGAATTCCCAACTGCATTTTAGCAGCACTTATCATTTTAGTTTATTACTGTAGATTTGAAAAGTGCCTTTTTGTTTTGTATTTGTGAATTTGTGTGTGTTTATTGAAATTTAATTAATCATGAGCAAAAATATAACGAAACCAAAAAGTAATAATATTTGAAAATACTTAAATAATAAGACAATAAATGAAAAAATAATCTACGTTTGTAAGTTTTGTTCGACGAAATACGTAAAAAATGCCACAAGAATGATTAATCATTTACTAAAATGTATTATATGCCCCCCTGGAATTAAAAAAGCTTTTCAAAAGGAAACCAAGGAACAACGTCGAAATTATTCCGATTCGACCGATTCTTTTGTCAGTGGTAAGTTAAATATTTAAAGTACCTATGAATTTTGAAGTCTAATAGACTGATCCTAAAATATTGCTTTTATTGAATCTATTCATTGCATTACAGATGTCAAGCTTTACTTTGTAGGTTTTTTTTATAGGTTTTTCGAAAATGTTTTTATTATTATTTCCAGACGATCAAGATAAAATTAGCAGCGACCAAACACAAACTGCTACTCCAGGAACTTCTAGTTCACGCTCTTCACTCTTAAGGAGTTTTATTGATATCTCGTCTAAACAGGAGCAAGAAAAGTTGGATCAACAATTAGCCCGGGCCATATATTCCTCCGGAACCCCTTTTGCAATTGTGGAGAATAGCCAATGGAAGTTATTTTTTAAAAATTTAAGGCCATCTTTTAAGTTGCTCACACGATATTTATTGGCCAATAAACTATTAGATTCTGAATATGAAAAGGTTGAAACAAAAATAAAAATGAAAATAGGGGACGCCAGTGCTCTTGGTTTACAGTGTGACGGATGGAGTAATCGACGGAATGAATCAATTCTAAATTTTATTATTACAACCCCTTCCCCTGTTTTTTACAAAGGTGTGACAACAGATGTAAATAGGCATACAGGAGAATATATGGCTGAACAAATGGATGCAGTTATAACTAAAGATAACGCAAGTGCAATGGTTAAAGCTAAAAATATTCTTCAAGAAAAGTACCCTAACATATCTGCTATGGTTGCGTTGCCCACACACTAAATTTACTAATAGGGGACATCTCAAAGATTAAAACAATGTCAACAGTAGAAGTAGATGCTAAAGCTATTGTCAAGGAAATCAATAATTCGCATATTTTGTTGGCTTCTTTTAGAAAAATTCAGCTGGAAAAGAATGAAACTAAAGTTTCAACATCTTTAAAATTACCTGTAAAAACTCGATGGGGATCAATTATTTTTTGCCTAAAAAGCCTACTTGACACAAAGTATGCTTTAAGGATGTACTGGATGGTTTGCAAAAATAATGAGAAATTGATGAAAATTGATGAAAATTGCACACAAGGTGTCTATTATCAATATAAAGCTTCACTAAAAATTTTAATTCGGTTCTAACCCGTTTCAGAAAAAACACGGGTTAAAGTTTATAATGTTTTTTGTTAATTTTTTAAAAATCCTAAGGAATTTCGTTATAGTTTCGATTAATTTGGGTAGATGGATTAATAACTAACAATTTTAATCATAAAACATCAAAAATAATTGTAATATAACATAGTTTAGCATTATTTTATGTTAACATGTTACAAGATTTTGGATACTTTAGCCAAAAAAAAGTAGAAAAAATAATGAATTTTTTTTCTAAATTTGTATACGCAGAGCTGAAGGTCTTAAAAAGATAATAGTCAAAAAATTTTTGGGGGTCATCGGACTTGTTTTTGAGATATTAATTTTAATTTAGAATATTTACACTCTAAAAATTATAAACATGGTACATTTTTATTCTATGCTTGATAGCCTCTACAAGGGTTTTATTAGTCTCAATTAGGGGTAGAGCCTAAACTTTTTTAATTTACTACAGCATTATTTTCTAGCATTAGGCTTGAAACGGACCAAGGAAGGATCAAAAATATAATTTTTAAATTGCGTGCCTAAATGAAAACCGTAGATTTTAAGCCAGTTAAATTTTTAGTTTAACGCCTTGTGGGCAAGTTTAATGATTCTTTTAGAAAAGTTTTTGGGGTAAAACAAAACAACTAAGATGTTCACTAAAACAGGTTTCTTAAATTTTATTCTGTAGAAATTCTCCAAGTACATAGTTGGCTTTTCAGCGTTAAATATGTTTTAGGCTAAGTGCAGGCCCACATATTGCGTCTTTGCCGTCCTCTTGAGCGTTTTTTTTTACAAAGATTTAAAGAGCGAACCGCAACCGGATAAATACACAAGATGCAAAACACCATTATATTTAAAAAAAAGTGTAACAAATTATGTAATTAAACATTGTATTTATTTTGTTGTACATTTCAAGTCAATTAATTTAATTTTCTTGCGTAAGAAGGTAGAGATTCCGAGGTAAATCCACATCAACACAGCACTGCAAGAAAATATTTTTTAGTTTTAATTCTTCAATTTTAACCCTTATTAAAATAAGATTGAGCCCCATTATAATTTTACCTTTCAATAAACTCCCTTTTAGCTAATACGAACTTTAAAGTAAATTCTATTATTTTGATTGACTATAAAATTAACTTTAAAGTACAATTTTGCTAAGGGAGTTTATCAAGATCGAAACCAAGAAAATAATGGGAATTAAATTTAAACTAGAAATGTAAGTAGCTTAGTGCATGGCCATCACTGTGCGTTTTCATCGGAGCGTTTCTGCCGCGTGCGTTTTCATCAGAGCGTTTCTGCCGCGTTCGTTTTAAAAACTCATTGTTTTAAATGAGACAGCCCACACTTATGCGGTTGCGGTTCACTATTCAAACATGTTTAAAAAAAGTTGCAGTGAAACAGGACGGCAAAAACGCAGAGTGTAGCCCTGCACTTAAGCATTTGATGTAGAAATGGATTGTCCAAGTGTAAAGATATTATAATTACGTATACGTACTGTACCTACCTTAAATTTTTGAAATCAAATGATAACTTGTAACCTCACTTCAATCATAGGTGCATTAAAATTCTTGCTCTAATTTTGATTTGGGGCACAACTTCGACACTTATATAAGTTAAGAGATTGTTGTTGGATTTTAGTGAGATTTGTATTACAAACAATGTAGGTGCTTGTTTTTACAAAACATTCGAAATAATTTTATGCTATGTCACCATTTTCTTGCTTGGATTTTCTAAATTTTCGATTTTTTACACAACATTTTCTGACAGTCTCTTTTTGAATAATTTGAGACGTCAACGGACAAATTTGCATAATTTTTGGTGCTTTATTTACATAAATGCACTTTTTAAGAGCATTTAAACACTTTTTAGGTAACACAAACATTTATTAAGCTAAAAAAATTGTAAAATTAAAATTTTTATTTTGTTAGAATTCAATCACGTCATTTTTCTGCGTCAAAAGTATTTTATGAAAACTGAAAATATCTTAAAATCTTGTAAAATAACAAGGAAATTTATTTAATGTATAGTTAAAAGCTGTAAGTACTACTTATAATAGTTTTTTTCTTTGTACTGCCGCTAAAAATGCCGTAATTTAACTTAAAAATCGCCATACTTTTTACTCCTATTATAGTCCTATACATCCTTAAAAGCTTTAGCTGTTTGTGAATTAGTAGAAGGCACCAGTAAGCGGGTTTCAAAACTAATTTGGGATGAAGATGTTTTCTGGGTGAGAACCTTAAAGTTATTCAATCTTGTAAATCCAATTGTTCAATATATAACCAGATTAGAAGATAAGAAGATAAGCCGACTCTTAGTCAAGTGGTAGAATGTTTTTCTACGCTGGAAAAACATTTTAAAAAGGAATTCGAGAACAGTCCATTTTCATTACAAAATGAAAGAGACTTTGATAGATTTTTGTCAAATAGGAAGGACATGGTGCTTCACCCAATACATTTCGCTGCTAACATTCTGGATCCAAGGTTTGGGGGTTCTCAGTTAACCAGGGACCTCCAAATTCTGAGTACAGAATTCATTGATAGTCAAGCAAATATTAAATTTCCAAATAATTCAGCCGATATGATTGCCGAGCTGGCTCAGTACCGGGCCAAGGAAGGTTTTTTCGGAATGCCGTACGTTTTAAAATCCATAGAAAAGTTAGACCCCATCACATGGTGGAAAGGGACCTGTTTTGGATCAAAACTAGGCAAAATCGCAGTAGATATATTAGGGATGCCAGCATCCAGTGCGGCAACAGAACGAAGTTTTAGTACTTACGGCTTTATTCATACGGCAAAAAAAAACCGGCTTACTGCCGAAAGAACTGGAAAGGTAACCTTTATAGCTCATAATCTAAAACTATTAGAGAGAGCAGAAGCCCTTATCTTTAATATCTCAGGAGGACCAACCCACGACTTCTTCGCAGATTGAGTCTGAGTCTGTTGTGGAACTTACCGATTCTGAGATGGAAGTGGATTCTGCAGACGATACTATAGCGAGTTATGGCTCGGATTCTAAATAAATGTTTATTTTTATACATAATTTTTCCGTTCTTTTCAAATTTTGTTTTTAATGATGTTCAATAAAAAAAAATTTAATAATATAAACTTTGATTAAAACTCTTCGACGCATAGTAAATGTTATAAAATATCATTTTTAAAATATATTTAATATTTCTTTAGAATATTCTCCAAAAGATTGTTCTCGAGAATTTTCGATCACTAGGTTCGATCCGTGACTCCTTTCGGTAAGAACAGGGTGTCCCACGTAAGATGACCCAACCCCTTATCTCAGGAACTAAAAATGCTAGCAAATTTTTGTTTTCGCTGGATTCATTGTAATATACCAAATTTTTATTTTTAGTAATGTTTCCCTCTACAGGGTGTTCCATTTACTCGGAACACACATTCACTTCTTTATTTTAAATGGAACACCCTATATTTTTTTATATTTTTTTTTTTTTTTTTTATTATTAAAAAATGGCGAAGGCCCTTGTGGCCCATTACGCCATGATAGAGTTTGGCTCTATCTTCGGTGTTTACAGGGGGAAACTACAGTGGGTGATGTAGTCGGCCACCTCTTTTAAGAGTAAGTTCTGTCCAGAAGCGGTCAGAAGTAAGGATTCTACATTGATCGGCAATTCAATCTGATGATTTTGGATTAAATTAGTGTAAAACACATTTCTATTGTTGCTATGTTGTTGACATTCAAAAAATAAGTGATCCAAGCACGCAATGGACGTATCATTACAAGAACAAGTGTTAACATTGATTATTCCAACCCTATGAAGATGTGCTCCATATGCCCCGTGACCAAAAATGACTCTCAACAGCCGCACGCTTGTTTTTCTACTTATGTCCTCGAGTCTAGCGTGAAAAGGATTTTTGTTAATCGATGGGTTAAGTTTAAAATATCTGGAAGGTTTGGGTCGGTTATCACTTTCCCACTGCGCCTGCCACATCATTCGAAATTTTTGCTTAAGTTGTGTAATATTAATATATTTCCAATTAAGTTCAATTATTTCCAATATTGACTTTTTGTTCTTGTTGGTTATACGCGATGATATGCTTTTTAAGACCGATTGTGAATCTGAAACTATTATTATATTTTCGTGGCAGTTTTCTAAGGCCCAAATAAGCGCATGTTTAATAGCCATTGCTTCTGCAGTGAAGATAGTTGCTTCGTCAGGTAGCTCAATATTGAACCTTTTGTTGTATTTTGGGACCAAAAAAGCGCATCCAGCTTTTTCGTTAGTTTTTGAGCCGTCTGTGTATATTACGCATTTACAACTTCCGATAGCCGCGTTAAAGATGTTTTGGTCGGGAAAGATTAATTGCTTCAAAGTGGGTAGTAAAATAAGGAATATTTACCGAAGTGTCAATTAGGGTTTCGTATTTTGATATGTTTGAATAGGCTTCTGCTAGAGGTGGGCTGTTTTTTTTATTCCAGTACTTGTTTGTTAAGTTTTGTATATTGACGTGGCATATCTTTTTAAAAGTTCTTTTTGTTCAAAAGCTATCAGTTTCAAAACTGTTTTTTCTGCCAAAAATTTCCGTCGAAGGTTTAAGGGAATTTGTGAGGCTTCCACCTGCAAGGCATTAATTGGAGTGGACCTAAAGGCGCCGAGGGCATATCTTATGGCTTTGTTTTGGATTATGTCTAGCGATTGAAGCGATGTTTTGCTTGCGGAGCCATATATCGTACATCCATAGTCTATTAATGACCTTGTATAAGCTTTGTAAAACATTAAGGCAATTTTTATACTAGCACCCCATTTAGTTTTTCCAACCACTTTCAGTATATTCAGACTTTTTTCACATTTTGCCTTGCAGCCCTTAATATGTTGTCGCCATGATAGTTTTGTGTCTAGTGTTAGCCCCAAGTATTTGATATTACGCGATACTGGAATGATATGCTGACATAGTCTTATTTCGTTTATGGTAGGTATTTTGTGCCGTGAAAAGTAGACAACATTTGATTTTTCTGCTGAGAGGGTAAATCCGTTACAAAACAAAAAGCGGTTCAGATTACTCATAATATGTCTCAGTTGTGCGTTACATTTTGCTATTGACTTCTCACACAGTCGTCGGCAAACTGAAGACAGCCAATATCGTTTCCGAACATTTTGTGTATTTCCATGGTATAAATGTTAAAGAGTAATGGGCTGAGTTTTGAATCCTGTGCTAAGCCTATTGATGAATATCGTGGGCCTATTACTTGTTCTTTATCTTTTATATATGTTTCCCGGTTTGTGTAGAGTTTAATTATGTTTACTGCTGTCGACTTGGGTATTGAAAGTCGGGTCAGTTTTCTTAGAAGAATGTCCAAATTGACGGTGTCATATGCACCTTTAATATCTATTAAAGGTGCATATGACACCACAAATATATTTTAAATACTCCCAAAAATAAGGATTATTTTGGTAAAAGTCCAAAATCTACAACTTTTTTAGTTTTTGCAAAAAAAAAATTTTTATGAAATTCTTGCCAGTTGCAGTATTTTTTTAAAAAAATCATTGCGCTTTTCATGGGTGATATGTTTGCATGAAATTTAAACAAAGTATAATTAAGATGCTTAAAAGGCATGTTTAATATCTCCAAAAGGGTTGGAGATAGGTATAGGGAAGTGGGGTGTCAAATGAAAGGAAATTAAAAAGTAAATTTAATCGGCAAAAAAAAATATAGCTTTGCATTTAATTTTTCAGAAATAAAGCGGTTTTAATGTATCGATATTCAATGGCGGATTTTTCACTTTCGGTTACGATTTTTGGTCAAATTTTAAATGAAAATGCCTTTTAAGAATCTTAATTATACGTAGTTTAAATTTCATGCAAAAATATCATCCATGAAAAGCGCAATGATTTTTTAAAAAAAATACTGCAACTGGCAAAAATTTCAGAAAAAATTTCTTTTGGCAAAAACTAAAAAAGTTGGAGATTTCGGACTTTTACCAAAATAATCCTTATTTTTGGGAGTATTTAAAAATATAAAAAAATATAGGGTGTTCCGTTTAAAATAAAGAAGTGAATGTGTGTTCCGAGTAAATGGAACACCCTGTAGAGGGAAACATTACTAAAAATAAAAATTTGGTTCGTTACAAACCATCCTGCGAAAACAAAAATTTGCTAGCATTTTTAATTCCTGAGATAAGGGGTTGGGTCATCTTACGTGGGACACCCTGTACATCTTTCTGATAAATAAATATCTTTGATATACCGTGTCCCGCAAATTTTGTATTTTTAAATGAAATACCCTATATATTTTGACATTTTTAGAAATATTCTTTTAATAAGAATACAATCGTTTTAAAAAAAAAATGATAAATCACTAATATTAACGGTTCTACAGGATGTCCAAAAAATGGTGCATAACCGCGATGGTTGTTGGGGCATTTCTAGGGAGCCCCAGAAAATTGTTAAAAAAAATCTCATATACCCTCGGAGACATGTTACCCCAAAGTGCGAAACATTAAATGCTTATATCTTGAATATAACAGCAGATATAAACGAAACAAATGGTTTAATGCAAAGCTAAAGTATATCTTAAACCATTCAACCATTTGTTTAATTATTAAAGGGTCAAATTACATTTTTATAAGGGAGTGACTAGAGAGCCTACCGGTAGGTCCTCTAGTCTGAAGGCTAAAGAGCCAACCGGTCGGCTCTCTAGTGTTTTAGCGCTAAAGAGCCTACCGGTCGGCTCTTTAGCCTTGAGGCTACAGAACCTACCATTTTGTAACACTAGTTACTATCTTCTTTGCGCATTTTGAAGTTAATGTTATAATTATTTTGCATATGAATCAGTTTTTACATTTTTATTAGCTAAATTTTACCGCGGTTTGTTTCACAAACAATTTAATTATAAGTTAATAAATTTTTCAGCATAGTCGGGCAAATTAAGTCTTTTTGTTTATTAATTTACCATTTTTTTATTTGGTAAATGTGCTTTTGGTGGATATATTCAATCTTTATGTGTTCTTCTTGTCCTCCTGATGAACAATGAAAGTTCTGGTTTTTTTGTTATAATTATTTTTTTGACTCTTCAATGTAATTATGTATGTTGGTATTTGTATATTTTTATTATTTATTATAATCAATTTGCCAAATAAAGTTTACTTTAATTAACAACGTCAAAAATTTTTAAAAAGAAGAATCATATCTAAGAGTAAGGGAATTTTTCGAATTCTTTTATATTGTAAAACAACGGTAGGTAAAGTTCAGTTAAAATATTAAAACTGTAAATGTAAATTAATAATCTAGACGTTTTGCTGCGTAAGAATTAGGAAAAACTTCTTTAATAACTTGTGGCGTATTTAGTACCCCCGCAGACCCCGCAATGCGGGGGGGCCCCGGGCATTTAAAATTTTTTAGGCGCCCCGAACTAAAAAAAAATAACTACAAAAATGGTGTTTTGGCGTTTAAAATCAGTAAAAATTCAAAAAAATTTGCCTGCGGCGCCATTTTTAGGGCCCCATAATTTTTTTTGCGGGGCGGCCACACAAATTTTAAATACGCCACTGATAATGATTGGCTGTTGTCAATCTTAGATTCTACCATTTTATATTAATAATGCACAAAAAATATGGTTACTGTGATTTTTTGCGAAACCAGTACATCGATTAATATGAAATTTTATTTTTAATAGTCGCAAGCACACATATTAATAATATTATTATGTTGTTCTAATTTTTTTTTATGAAATTCGGTCTGCCCGTAACTGAAGAAAACTCTAGAAATGCCTGTATATATTTTTTTTTATTTTGACTTTTGATTTATTTTTTAAATTTGAATTTAAATAACCTCGGTTAACAACTTAAACTTTGAAAATTAATTACTTAAAGAGTAAGCAAACTAAAATGGTAGGTTCTGTAGCCCGAAGACTAAAGAGCCGATCGGTAGGCTCTGTAATATCGGCTACAACACCTACCGGTAGGCTCTCTAGTCACTCCCTTTTTATAATCAATTTAATTTTACAAAATTTTCATGAAATTAAGCCGACAACAACGTCAATAAAATCTAATGCAAAAGTGTATAATCAAGACTCATAGATGGGATTTTTAGACTTATAGATGGGATTTTTAGATGTATTATCCTAGCCTGTCGCATTTTTCTCGATGAATATAACAGATGGATTTTTTATGACCATTTTCTAGGGATCCCTGAGAATGCCCCAAGAGCGTACCATCGCGTTTATGCGCCATTTTTTGGACACCCTGTATAGCTCTTTAAACATAAACTAGGTTTTTTCATCATAATCGTCTATCTTAGTCATAGAGGCCTGAAGAATAGATTGGAGCGTTCTCTGTAGGACCAAATTAGCTCATTTTCAAAGTGCTATAAAATCGTTAATATTGGTGATACATACATTTTTTTTATATGATTGTATTCTTATTAAAAGAATGTTCCTTAAAATGTCAAAATATAAAGCCCGTTTCATTTAAAACACAAAATTAATGTAATTTTCGCTTAAACCGGAAGTTATACATTTTTGTAAAATGCATGTAAAAGAAGGCTAAAGTCTTCTTAGAAAACTGCTAAAATTTCAGTTCTGTAGAAAGTATACGTAGAATATTCTTGTTGCTAGGCGTACACGTTATCATTTTATCCTCGATTTTATTTATACCAATTTATTATTTTGTTTTTAATGTGATACTGTGTCCCAATTTATTTAAATTGTATGTCTATGAATTTTATTTTTTATCTACATGTATTTTAACAAAGAACAAAGAACCTAATTAACGTAAGTACTTTAGTCCATATTTTGTCCTTTTAAGTAATAACAACAAGCAACCCTAAGCAAATTTTTTAAATATTTTTTGATTTTAATTTAAGTTTTCTAATGTTACCTCTAGTTTTTATTTTATGCAAATTTTAATCTTAAGTCATTTTTTTTATTAATTTTTAGAATCAACGTCTTGAAAATGATCTTATATAAATCGAAACGTCGACAAGTTATTAACTGGTTTTTATTGCATCCTGATCCCTAACCCACCATTCCAATTTGATATACTTAGAAAGTTATGAGCTCGTGCGCTTTTTGCGGGACATACGGTATATCATCGTGCCAACCCTGAATTTTGTAAAGAGCAACAACAAAAATGTATAAAAACCACCAAACATGACTTAATAATAAATTTGAATTTTTATTATTTTGAATTATATGGAGTCCATATTATGAGAAGTACTTTAAATCCTGTTTTTAACATTATTTTTGTAATAATCAACCTAAAATTGTACAAAAAGGATACCAAACATGACTTAAGACCCACATTTTGGGACATTCGTGTTTTTAAGGGCCTAATTTTATAAAATGGCCTCGAAAATAAAAAACGGGGTTTTATTACATTTTTGATAATATTTTTAGCTTTATATTAGCAACTTTCAATTATAATATGAAAAAGACACCATCAACCGTAGTATAAGATAAGGAAAAACAGCGGAATAATTTGTGCCCGCTATTTAAAAAAGTCCCTTCCCTGGGAGCCCTAAGGGACAAATCGGATGTGTCCTCGACTCAAATCGCTTTTATTGTCCCAAGGAAAAACTGTGCCAAAGGAATCATTTTAAACATTATTTTCCGTATTTCGGCTGTGAAGGCCTGCCACTAGGTGTGCATAGCTTGAAAAAATGTGTGATGAATCACAGTTTTTGGTCAATATTTTTAAATAACAAAAAGTTAATTAAAATCATTTCCATGTTAGAAAACAAACTTAAATAATTTTTCGTAGAAAAGAAACAGTAATAAATTTAAACTTTTAATTATTTTTTTAGAATATTTTTTTTTTAGACTAAAATAACAAACATTTTTTAGAAGTTCTACGCCTTATTTTTATTTTGACTCATAAGGAATTATTTATGTAAAAGTCAAAATAGTCTTTTTTTCATTGGTAAATTCAAGGTTAAAACTTTTTGATGAATTTTGATTGGTAATTCTTCCTTACTCATTTTTAAGAGGGGGAAAATGTATAAAAGGAACTTTTAGTAAATTTTCTATCTATCTATCCATCTTATCTTTTCTAAAACGTTTTACCTTAAATCGTTCTAACTTTTGTACTTTCGAGCCTTTTGTGGTTATTAGTAATTTTTATCGGTTTTTACAACTATTTTTCTTATTAAGTAATTTATTTGCTTTGTTTGATTAGAAATTATACATTCAATAATTTTAGAAAAAATTATTGAAAGTTATAAAACTCTAAAAGTTCTAAGAGTGATTTTATAAATTTATAGTCAGTTCCTGGCAATAAATAAATATATTTATTTACTTCGTTTAATATAATTGTTTTTGCTGCTTTTATTCAACATGTATCTGCATTTTATAATTTTTGGTAAGTGTTAATTATTTTTATTCAATAAACCTATATTTAATCTTTTGTTTCTTTGAGTTATTTTTCTTAACACCAAAAATCAGATTATTTATTGAAAAGTACCTAAAATAAAAATCTAAGTTACTTTAGTAAGTTTATTTGTCTTAAACAAATAATTTACTAAAGTATTTAAATATCAAATAACGAATAACTTTGAAGAAAGCCTTTTGAAAACCATATTCATAGGTAAGTACCTACTCAAACTACTGAGTCAAGCGTAAGTATTTAAAGTTCATTCTATTGAACTAATTAATTTAAAGTAGAACATTTTCTTCGGCCAAGAACTAGTTTTTACTTAGCTAAATTTAAATCTATTTTTATTCTAAATTATTTTAATATTCTTTAAAACAAACCCTTCACTATACTGCTGCATTTTCCCTTTCATGCAAAAAGGCAGTAACGTGATAAATGCATCTCTCCCTATCTTGCAAGCAGGGTTGGGAATTATACGGTATAAAAGGTTTTATACATTACGTGTATTATACGTACGTATAATACCGTAATTGCAGTATTATACTTTAAAAATAATATAACGTATTATACGGTTTTATACGGTATTATACAGTACAAAATGTACAAAACATAGTTTGTTTACATAACCTCAAATTTTTATATTTATCGCGCTATTGAATCTCACGTGCATCTGACATAAGATCAAAAAATGTTTCATGTTTATTTTAAGTTTTTAATATCTAATCCCAATGATCTCATTAAAATTATGTAGGTACTTACTTTTTTTTAATAAATAATACTTTTTTGTATTTTTGACATTTCTATTCAATAAGTAAAAAAAAACGTATAAAACGTAAATTACGTTTAGTTTTATACTCATGCGTATTATACGGTATAATACGCTACGTTTAATACATTTTATACAAAACCTATTACTGTCCCAACCCTGCTTGCAAGTGCATTAATATTAACGAACGACCAGCAAAACTTCACCATAGAACGCCAAAAAAAGTTGACTGATTCATTGCTTTGGCAATAGTTGTGGTGAAATTTAGTGGATCGCTCGCATCTTACGTTTATTGTCTATTAACTTACCTTAAATTCATTGTCAACTTCGTTAGTAACTACCGCTCTGCAAATATTTTGATCCTCAAGACATTTAGCTAAACACGCTGTGTCGGGCAAGGGAACTTCATCTAGAGGCTTAAGTGGCATTGAGTTGATATCAGACATAAGTTGAGTTAACGACACTTCATATTTCTTCAGCTGAGCAAAGAAATGGGACGGCCCATCAGTAATGTAGGATACGTACACTTGGTGCTGGGATCCTGCTTCAAGATTAAATTTTTTGTAAGATAAAAGGGTAGGAGTCACAGAGGTGGACAAAATCGAGCGAGGCATTGTTGCTAACAAAACTGCTTCCTGAGTCCCAATAGATGTTCTTTGCATAAATCCTTGTGTTATAAGATGCAAACTTAAATCAATTTTTTCAAAAAAAATTTTTACTAAAAAGTGTTTTACTGCTTGCAAAACAATTATATATGAAGACTCAATATTATGTATGTCTTTGTGAATTCTGGCCAATATTTGATCATTCCATTCACCACCAATACATACGGCTTCAGCTAGCACAAATGGCAATGCCAATGGAGGTAATGATATGAAAGTAGGATTAAAACAATCAATGGATCGTATATTCGTTTGGGGGACCAAGTCTTTGTTACCGTAATCTATGAAGTTAACCTCAATCAATCCTTCATTTAGTAACGTAATACTCGAAATTCTTGCTCTGTAGTACTTTTCATCAGTGTACTTTGCACAACATAATATGCCAACTTCTAAATTGTTGCTTTTTAGTAAGTAATTATCATTTTCAAAATGTGGAGTAGCTTGAAGCAAAGCATGTTCAACTTCAACAGATGGTTTTTTGTCCGTTTGCCCCCATACTTTCAGAAAGGGTCCCTCCTTTTCAACATGTGTAATAAATAGTGATTTTAACTGTACATCATTCATTTTTTTAACATTCCTACCACAGAAAAGAGATAAGATTTAATTTAAAAAATTCTTCCTATTTTCAAGTCACTTTAAATAATATCTTAACATAATATTTTATTTTTCAACTTTAAGCTTATTCAGTAGGTATTCTTATTCAACATTCAGCAAATAAAACATATAAACCCTCGTTTCACAAAACAAATGTCAAATTTAAAAATAAAAAACCTTACAAAAAATTATCATACTGGAAAAGTTAAAAAAAACAGCAAAGAGAATTATAATTAAAGAGGCGACATGTTCGTAGAGACCAAAAACTCAGTTTCAAATTGAACTCCGCTCCGCATCCCACTTCCCTACAGCGGGGTGATTACGAAATATCGCTTCGTACGAAACCTAATGGTCTTCTTATGTAGGTTTCGTACGAAGCGATATTCCTTAATCACCGCCGGACAGTAATAACGGAGTATCAAACGAAGCGATATGGGAAGCGATGTGGGAAGTTTGCCATTTGTTGGGAACTCGAATCTCTTAAAACTAAAATACGTATTACCGAGAACTCATGCGATTTCCTCCATATTTTATAATTTACCAATTAAAACAAGGAATTGATGGTCGATTAGTCTTGCGCACTTGATTGTATGTCACTGATGGGCAATTTTATTGTTAAAAATTAAAAAATCAGGCAATTTTCTCCTATTCATAGAAATTATAATTTATATTTCTGTTATTTTGATGTATCTTGAGTAAAATTATTATTTTTCTGTTAGTTTCAATACAGGGTGTTACCAAATAACTAGGAAAAAAATCAGGGGGTAATTCCTGGACCCATTTTACGAAAGAAAGTTCATATAAACATGTGTCCGAAAATCCTTCGTTTCTGAGATACAGGATGTAAAAGTTTCTCAAACATTTTTTTTATCTTAAGATTAAGATTACTAAGACACTAAACCAGATATTTATTTGAAATAATAAAAAAAAAGAAATAAATTAACCCTTCATTGTTAACTATGTTTTATATTCATTAAAATAAAAAAGCCAAACTTAAAAGAGAAATTTTGTTGCCTTTGAGCAATGAATTTTTTTCTCGAAAACGTTTTATGAAAAAGGAACAAGACATTAATTTTAAAGATCATATTCTAAGGCTTCCAATTATTTTATGAAAATATCAAAAAAATAACACACAAAAAACTTGGGGGTGAACAACCCCCATGGTACCCCCAAATGTGCCCCCTCCAACTAAAATTTTTATTTTTTTTACCGCACTTTATGCTTTAGGGCAAGAAAATTATCCGTGCTAGGTTTTAAATAAATAGCTGGTTTAGTATTTAGGTAATCTTTAAAAAAAAGTTTTTTTCTAGAAACTTTGGCACCCTGTATCTCAGAAACGAAGGATTTTTGGACACATGTTTATATGAACTTTTTTTTCTTAAAGTTGGTTCAGGAATTATTCCCTAAATTTTTTCCTAGTTATTTGGTAACACCCTGTATAATGCTTTTTTGCTTTATAAAATTTTTATTTTTACTTATTTACCTTCTAACGAGCGAGCATTTAAATTCTACCTCGACTCTTGCCATGGAAAACAAAAGCTGCTTTTCCGTAGGTCTTTGATAGTTTCTACTAATGTCATTTTTGATGTTGTCATCTTTTTTTGACGTTTAAACAAACTATCAAAGACATACGGAAAAGCAGCTTTTGTTTTCCATGGCAAGAGTCGAGGTAGAATTTAAATGCTCGCTCGTTACCTCTCAATTGTTTTTATTTGTTTTAAAATTACGATAGGAGCGGGTTAAATCGATTAATTAAAGGGGCTTGGGGGTCCGGGTTAACCTAGAAATTATTTGGCGCAGCCCCATTAAAAATTGGTGGTAATTTTTTACTTAACTTTATAATTTTTTATTTAACTTTTCTTTAAAAGTAAAACTTAAGCTACAAGGAGACCCACGTACCCAAATAGTATACAGTGTGTTATGTTTTTGATAGTATTGGCGGGTTACACCTATTTTTTGTTTTTTTGACTGATGAAAACCGCATTTCGATGTCTTTTTCATATATACCATTTTTCACTTTTCTCAGATTATAAGGGGTCGCCGTATTTCCCTTATTATTGATTATATTTAGATACGTTAAAAAAATGTAATCATAAATTTTTTAACGACAATTTAAATGTGGATGGCCTTTTGAGTTTAACTCAATTGCCGTTCTCACGCCAAGAAGTTGCGCATGCGCTAGCACTGTCAAATGTCAAATTAACGCAATTGACTGATTGCTCATAATTTATTAATAGAGAAGGTATATTTGATATAAAATACTTTATCAGAAAGAACAACACAATTCCCATCTAAATAATATCATTAACATTCCTACAGAAAAGAAAATAATTGAAATTCTAGGTAGCAAACGATATTGAAACCTAGTAGTTCAAAACAACCAACGAACGACTTGTCAGTGACGCGTAGAATCTTCTGACAGCACAAACAAAACACTATCAGCTGTCACAATAAATCAACAAGTTATTGGAAATAATGGATATTTATCTAATTTGCTGTGAAATTAACACCTTATTCTTATGAAATAGCACCAAACATAGTAGCTGTACCATATAAAAATAAAATAAAGGTAAGGGACGTAAAATTCCGTCACAAAAGATATTTTTTATTTTATTTATTTAAATGTGGCCGTTGACAATTTTTGTCTACAGAACTAAGAAGAAAATAAGAAGTTTAAAATTATTTGTTTGTGTAAAATTTAATTTCATATGACCATCATTGTTTGAAATTTTGTTAATTTGTTTATTTAAATGCAAGATATGATCTCGGATCTGATGTATAATTTTCAAAATCCTTATTTTTCTAATTTTCCTTTTGAAAAAACACACAAACATTAAGACCAGTGATTCTGACCCATTAAAGTAAAAAATTTTGGGGGGCGTCAGTGGGAATGAATAGTGCTTTGTTAGTGCTTTAAAGTGCTTTAAAAAATTTCGTTGGTGCTTTAAAAATAAACCCCCCAAAAATAATTCAAAAAATAAAGTGGGAAGCTGGCCCCCCAAAATTATCAAAAAATAATAAATTTGGGCTTAAACGATCGACAATTTAAAAAGTATTTTAGTGCTCCAAAAATTTTTATTTGTGCTTTTTATACAAATGAAAAATATCAAAAAAACACAAAAAAACGTGAAGCCAGCCCCTCAAAGTTATCCAAATTTTATGATTTTGGGCGCAAAATGTTACAAATTTATCGTATTGTTTAGTGCTTTCAAAATATTCGTTGGTGCTTTTAATATAAACCCTCAAAAAAATAAATAAAAAAAGTGTGAACCTGGCCCCCAAAAATAACCCAAAAATAATAAATTTGGTCTTAAACGATCGGAAATTTAAAAATATGTTTGGTGCTTCAAAAAATTTTGTTAGT
This sequence comes from Cartodere bifasciata, assembly GCA_963920755.1. Lineage (NCBI taxonomy): Eukaryota > Metazoa > Arthropoda > Insecta > Coleoptera > Latridiidae > Cartodere > Cartodere bifasciata. The sequence goes on from OY987195.1 coordinate 10,818,178, forward strand.
GCTCTTAGAAAAAATGAAAAAAATCTAAAACACCCGAAAAAACGTGAAGCCAGTCCCTCAAAATTATCCAAATTTTATAATTTTGGGCGCAAAATGTTACAAATTTATTGTATTATTTAGTGCTTTTAAAATATTCGTTAGTGCTTTAAAAATAAGCTTCCCAAATATAAAAATAGATGAAATGTGAAGCAGGCTCCCAAAAATTGACCAAAAATAATTTATTTGAGCTTAAATGATCGGGAATTTTAAAATATCCTTAGTATTTTAAAAATTGCTGATGCTCTTAAGTATCAATAAAATTAAAAAAAAAACCAAAAATTGTCCGACATTTTCAATTTTAAGCGCAAAATTTATTTAACTTTAAGTGCTTCAAAATATTTTCTATATTTATTTATTAGTAGGTATAATTAGTCAATTTAATAAAATTATCCTGTACATTTTTAGATTAAGTCATACAAAAATGCCCTTTATTTTTTTGGATTTAAGAATTTTAAACGGTTTAAAAAAAGCTATAGGTATATCGCAAAGAATTAAAAAATAAATTCCAAATAAAGCAGATTTTTTCAACGTTTTAATACCCGGTTGGTTAGTTAAATATAAACAATTATTAAAAGTTAAAATATTTTATTTCAACATTGTAATAAACAATAAAAAAAAATGTAAAAACTAAGTAGGTATAAAAAATATGTACGTAGAAAAAATAAGGTAAACAAACAACAACAAACTTTGGGGCATCTTAAAGGAAATAGAAACAAAAAAAAATTATCTTTTTTGTGATGCGTGGAAATTTTTTGTTTTATAAACACAAGAAGTACCAAACATAATTTAGTTAAAAGATGATGGTTATTGGCAATTTAAAAGAACTCAGGTACAATGGTATTCTTACAATATTTTACAATGCATAAAAATACAGAGTAATCATTTTAGTTCATTTCTCTAATGGAAATGTACTATTGTAATTGCAATTTCTGAAAATCGATGTTTTTTTGAAACTGTGCCTAAACGAAGCAAGATACGTAAATGTTGAGAAATGTTGGAAAGATGCTACAAAAAACCGATCTTTTGATACTAGAATCATATCGATCGGACCATCCACTGGGTTGTTATTAAAAAATATCACTTTGGTGTATGTTAGGATGGATGGATGGATGGATGTACGGAGCAAAAAATTTCTTTAACCGTAATTTACTCAATTATGGTACTAGGTAGAAGGTTCAAAGTTGGCATAAGTAAATACCAAAGTCTTGTGGTCAAGATGACCACAAGGTCATACTGACCACTGGTCAAGGTTAGTAGATATTGCATGCAAAAAAAAATCTAGCCCAAAATATTGTGATTTTGCTTAAACATATTCTTTCGGAGAGCCCTTTGTGTTAAAACTTTTTAAAAAAAATTCTATGTCTAGGAAAAGAGCTATGACGTTTTCAAATGTCAATGTTTGCATTGACATAGCTCCAATACTACAATAGTTAGAGGACTCAAACTTGGAGGATGGATACACAAGAGACAGGGGTTCAAGGTCATGTCAAGGTCATATCTTTTTGAAGGTCAATAACATTTTTATTATTAAAAATGTTTGTTAAGGTAAATGCAAGGTAAATGTTGGACATGTTTTTGAAAACACAAAAGCTTGTTCTTGTGTTTCGGACGTAGTAAGCCATCTTCAGGGAATTATTTATAGTTTGACTTTAATTATCTCATACACCATAATAGTTAAAGGTCTCAAACTTGGAGGATGGATAACCAAAAGATAAGAGTTCAAGGTCATGTAAAGGTCATATTGATTGAAAGGTCAATAGCATTTTTATTATTAAAAAGCTATGTTGAGGGAAATGTAAGGTAAATGTTGGACATATTTTTGAAAACACAAGAAGTTGCTCTTGTGTTTCGGACGTGGTAAGCCATCTTCAGGAAACGATTTATAGTTTGACTTTAATTATCTCATACACCACAATAGTTAAAGGTCTCAAACTTGGAGGATGGATAACCAAAAGACAAGAGTTCAAGGTCATGTCAAGGTCATATTGTTTGAAAGGTCAGTAGCATTTTTATTACTAAAAACCTACGTTAAGGTAAATGCAAGGTAAATGTTGAGCATGTTTTTGAAAACACAAAAGGTTGTTCTTGTGTTTCGGACTTAGTAAGCCATCTTCAGGGAACGATTTATAGTTTGACTTCAATTATCTCATGCACCACAATAGTTAAAGGTCTCAAACTTAGAGGATGGATAACCAAAAGACAAGAGTTCAAGGTCATGTCAAGGTCATATTGTTTGAAAGGTCAATAGGATTTTTATTATTAAAAAACTATCTTAAGTTTAATGCAAGGTAAATGTTGGACATGTTTTTGAAAACATAAAAGGTTGTTCTTATGTTTCGGACCTAGTAGGCCATCTTCAGAAAACAATTTATAATTTGACGATTAGTCAAGTCAAACTTAAAGAATGGATAATTAAAAGACAACGGTTCAGGGTCATGTAAAGGTCTAATGGTTTAAAAGTTCAGTATAATTTTTATTATTCAAAAACTATTTTTTGTTAAATGCAATGTAAATATTGGACATGTCTTTAAAAACATAAAAGGTTGTTTTTATGTTTTTGACCTACTGGACTATTATCAGAAAACGCTATAATTCTAACAAAAAAATGAATTTATACGTAAGAAATGAACTCAAGAGTCGGATCTACCGGCCTCGACTCAGCTAGTTTACCGTTGCCTTTGCATTTATTTTTTACACCTTAGAAATGTTTTTTTTTATTTTTGGGAGGCCCGTTTTTAAAGCACCAACAAATATTTTAAAAGCACTAAATAATACAATAAATTTGTAACGTTTTGCGCCCAAAATTATAAAATTTTGATAATTTTGAGGGGCTGGCTTCACGTTTTTTCGGGTATTTTAGATTTTTTTCATTTTTTTCTAAGAGCACTAACTAAATTTATTGAAGCACTAAACATATTTTTAAATTTCCGATCGTTTAAGAGCAAGTTTATTATTTTGGGGTTATTTTTGGGGGCCAGGTTCACACTTTTTTTATTTATTTTTTTGAGGGTATATATTAAAAGCACCAACGAATATTTTGAAAGCACTAAACAATACGATAAATTTGTAACATTTTGCGCCCAAAATCATGAAATTTGGATAACTTTGAGGGGCTGGCTTCACGTTTTTTTGGGTTTTTTTGATATTTTTCATTTGTATAAAAAGCACAAACAAAAATTTTTAAAGCACTAAAGTACTTTTTAAATTGTCGATCGTTTAAGCCCAAATTTATTATTTTTTGATAATATTGGGAGGCCAGCTTCCCACTTTATTTTTTGAATTATTTTTGGGGGGTTTATTTTTAAAGCACCAACGAAATTTTTTAAAGCACTTTAAAGCACTAACGAAGCACTATTCATTCCCACTGATGCCCCCCAAAATTTTTCACTTTAATGAGCCGGTCTCACGGATCTCAAACATTAAAGTAAAAATATATTTCATGTTTTCGCATCTATGGGTTAAATTTAATAGTCAATGTTTTATTATTATTATTAATTGATGGAAGACGACAGCCAACGTTTGGCTCATCATGGACTGGAATGGAATATATTGCAGTCCAAATAGTCGTCACTTAGATGCCCGGACCATGTCCCTAGGACTCTCCCGGGCTTGCAAAAGTTGCCGCCACCAACACCGAACAACGTATTGTAATTTTCTTGTAACTTTAAGAAGAATCATACGAATATAAATATATATTTAATAGTCTTGCATAATGCGCATGATATTCACATCACAAGACCAGTGATTCTGACCCATTAAAATAAAAAAATTTGGGGGGCGTCAGTGGGAATGAATAGTGCTTTAAGGTGCTTTAAAAAAATTCGTTGGTGCTTTAAAAATAAACCCCCCAAAAATAATTCAAAAAATAAAGTGGGAAGCTGGCCCCCCAAAATTATCAAAAAATAATAAATTTGGGCTTAAACGAACGACAATTTAAAAAGTACTTAAGTGCTTCAAAAATTTTTGTTTGTGCTTTTCATACAAATGAAAAATATCAAAAAAACACAAAAAAACGTAAAGCCAGCCCCTCAAAGTTATCCAAATTTTATGATTTTGGGCGCAAAATGTTACAAATTTATCGTATTGTTTAGTGCTTTCAAAATATTCGTTGGTGCTTTTAGTATAAATCCTCAAAAAAATAAATAAAAAAAGTGTGAACCTATAACCCAAAAATAATAAACTTGGTCTTAAACGATCGGAAATTTAAAAATATGATTAGTGCTTCAAAAAATTTTGTTAGTGCTCTTAGAAAAAATGAAAAAAATCAAAAATACCCGAAAAAACGTGGAGCCAGGCCCTCAAAATTATCCAAATTTTATAATTTTGGGCGCAAAATGTTACAAATTTATTGTATTATTTAGTGCTTTTAAAATATTCGTTAATGCTTTAAAAATAAACTTCCCAAAAATAAAAATAGATGAAGTGTGAAGCAGGCTCCCAAAAATTGACCGAAGATAATTTATTTGAGCTTAAATGATCGGGAATTTTAAAATATCTTTAGTATTTTAAAAATTGCTGATGCTCTTAAGTATCAATAAAATTAAAAAAAAAACCCAAAAATTGTCCGACATTTTCAATTTTAAGCGCAAAATTTATTTAACTTTAAGTGCTTCAAAATATTTTCTTTATTTATTTATTAGTAGGTATAATTATTCAATTTAATAAAATTATCCTGTACATTTTTAGATTAAGTCATACAAAAATGCCCTTTATTTTTTTGGATTTAAGAATTTTGAACGGTTTAAAAAAAGCTATAGGTATATCGCAAAGAATTAAAAAATAAATTCCAAATAAAGCTTGCAGATTTTTTCAACGTTTTAATACCCGGTTGGTCAGTTAAATATAAACAATTATTAAAAGTTAAAATATTTTATTTCAACATTGTAATAAACAATAAAAGAAAATGTAAAAACTAAGTAGGTATAAAAAATATGTACGTAGAAAAAATAAGGTAAACAAACAACAACAAACTTTGGGGCATCTTAAAGGAAACAAAAAAAAAATTATCTTTTTTGTGATGCGTGGAAATTTTTTGTTTTATAAACACAATAAGTACCAAACATAATTTAGTTAAAAGATGATGGTTATTGGCGATTTAAAAGAACTCAGATACAATAGTATTCTTACAATATTTTACATGCATAAAAATACAGAGTAATCATTTATACGGTTGCCTTTGCATTTATTTTTTACACCTTAGGTTTTTTTTTTATTTTTGAGACGTCCGTTTTTAAAGCACCAACAAATATTTTAAAAACACGAAATAATACAATAAATTTGGATAATTTTGAGGGGCTGGCTTTACGTTTTTTCAGGTATTTAAGATTTTTTTTATTTCTTCTAAGAGCACTAACAAAATTTTTTGAAACACTAAACATATTTTTAAATTTCCGATCGTTTAAGACCAAGTTTATTATTTTTGGGGGCCAGATTCACACTTTTTTTATTTATTTTTTTAAGGGTTTTTATTAAAAGCACCAACGAATATTTTGAAAGCACTAAACAATACGATAAATTTGTAACATTTTGCGCCCAAAATCATAAAATTTGGATAACTTTGAGGGGCTGGCTTACGTTTTTTTGTGTTTTTTTGATATTTTTCATTTGTATGAAAAGCACAAACAAATTTTTTGAAGCACTAAAGTACTTTTTAAATTGTCGATCGTTTAAGCCCAAATTTATTATTTTTTGATAATTTTGGGGGGTCAGCTTCCAACTTTATTTTTTGAATTATTTTTGGGGGGTTTATTTTTAAAGCACCAACGAAATTTTTTAAAGCACTTGTAAGCACTTACGAAGCACCATTCATTCCCACTGACGCCCCCCAAAATTTTTCACTTTAATGGGCCGGTCTCACGGATCTCACATCACACGATAGCTTCGCTTGGTCCAAAGCAGTCGAACAGCGTTTTAAGACGATGCGATGACTCGAAAATATGGTCTTTCCTCGTTCACATGAAAACTACACGAAGCGAGTGCGAAGCGGATCTCGGATATCGACGTGGGAAGCAAAGAAATCCCCACTACGGTGGGTGTTAGATCGCTTCATCTGTTTTCGAAATTCGGTGTTTTGAACTGCACCCTGACGTTGGTGAATGGTGATCCAACTTTGAAGCCTCATATTTTTATAAACAACAATCTGTATGGTTAATGAAAACTAGAAAGTGCAATCCTAATGGATATAGGATGACAAAATCATTCAGGTAACTTTATTTATTTACTTATAATGTCTTGTGGTATAGATCTTTCCCGCCGTAGGCCACAATCGCGGTTCTTTATACTTGGGAAACTAAATGACCACCAGCATCACAATGATTTGTGTCAATCTGACGCATATCTGACGTTTTCCAATTATAACTACCGCGAGGGTGGTCAACGGCGGGAAAGGTGCAATGGTCAAGAAATCACGTACAGGTGTCTCACAGTGAATTCCACCCCCACTTTTCTCAGTTATTTTTGAGTTATTTAAAAAATTGAAAATGCTATCCTCTAACCCATTTCCTATATTTTTATAATATGTATTCAAAATTTTAATAGCTCTTCAAATATACCGGGTGTTGCAAAAAATATACTTTTTTCTATAGAAACACCCTATATATTTTTACAATTTTTGGAAAAAGAAGTAATTCTAAGACACATTTATTCCTGAGTTTTTTTTATTTAACGAAAAATAAAAAAATGGAGACGTCTTATTTTTTTGAAAAGTATTATCTTATTATCACGTTTATTTTTTTTTTTTAAACTATTATAATAATATTATAACTCATAATTAGTAACAATATTTATTTTAAACAAAATCTAAACACATTTTATAGTAAATTTTCAAATATTCCCATTATTGTTAAGAAATTTTCTAATTCTCTTAGAAAAAATTTGTTTTAAATTTTGAAACATTATTTGGTTTTTTGTAATATTTAAAAATTTGTTATAAAATGTCTTAAGATTTTGTTTAAAATAATTATGAGTTATAATATTATTTTAATAGTTTAAAAGAAAAAAAATAAACGTAATAATAAGATAATAATTTTCAAAAAAATAAGACTCCCCATTTTCTTATTTTTCGTTATATCAAAAAAAACTTAATAATAAATGTGTCCTAGAATTACTTCTTCTTTAAAAAATGGTAAAAATATATAGGGTGTTTCTATAGAAAAAAGTATATTTTTTGCAACACCCGGTATATTTGAAGAGCTATTAAAATTTTGAATACATATTATAAAAATATAGGAAAAGGATCCCAGGATAGCATTTTAAATTTTTTAAATAACTCAAAAATAACTGAGAAAAGTGGGGGTGGAATTCACTGTGAGACACCCTGTACAAGAGAAAGTACGACAAAAATATTAATAATTTATCATTGTTTTTTAGGTTTTATAGAAACTCGCATTTTGTATGTATAATCGGCATCTTTTGCAAGAATTTATCTACTGCGTTTTAAAAAGGTACTCAAAAATTTAACATTTTACATACTTAAATTGTAACATTTCTTCGTATAAGTTATATTTTTTTAATTTCTGTAATAAATAAATTATTTATCTGATGTGCAGTGTTTTAATATAATAAGACAAAAATAGATTCTATAATAAAAATAAGAACTGGCGTTTAGGAAAATTAAGCGGAGGCCAACTAGAGAAGCAAAAGAAGAAGGCCCAACCGAGTCTGTCTCTCTTGCACTCACACATCATCTCACTCTGCTGCTATCCTCTTTTATTTAATTCTTGCGCTTCTTCTAGTGGGGATTTCTTTGCTGGACTGTGCACCTATTCTGGATTCGACACAAATATAAAGACAGACTTATGTACAAAATAGTTAGAGGGAAGGAGATAGGTATATCGAATCGTGAAATCAGAATCGCCTACCTGGGTGGTGATAAATGAAATTCGCTTTGTACAAGCTTACATAAGATTTTAACAGTGGGGAAGTGGGAAGCGAATTTCGTTTATCACCACGCTGAGGGCTGCTTATGTTGTACAACTTGTACAAGAGTAAGGTAGAGGTTTAGGAGTGTTTAACAAAATTGTTTGATAAATATATATAGTAACCAAAATGGTCATTTGTGATCTTCCAATGCACTTTTTACTAGCAAAATAAATTGTTAATATTTTTGAACTTAAAGATATTTTTCTTTGTTGGATTGAGTCAAATTATTGGTTAATATGAATGAAGAAATACCAAAGTATTGCAGAGTTTGTCTAAACCTGGCACCTCAAAGTTTTGATTTAAACAAATTTGAAAATGGATTGATTAAAAAAATGATCTTGCTGTGTGTCCCTAAATTTGTAAGTACTTAAAGTTAAACCTAAACAAAAGTAGTAGGCCCATTTCACATAAACTCAACCAAAATTCGGTTTCCGAGTTGCTGCATGATTTTAAATCTTTTTCAGGTTTAATCCAGTGCTTACTCCTGGTAACTTCTTATTAAGTATTAAAAAATTATCAGCTGCATATACCCACTCCTTACGTACATTTAGCACCTCTTAAACTACGGAAAATGACCAAATTTAGGTCTAAAAAAAGCTATGTGGGTACATTTCTATGTTAAGGCTAGAGTTTCAATTTCATAAATCTTCTAATCTGTGCTCCTAGAAGCTCGTATACGTCATCTTCGTTAAGCTCCCATCAATTCTACTAAATAGCACATTTACATGAGGGCCCCATTGATCGTATAGTTGTGTAATGGCTGCCCTTCACGCAGCTTCTTGCTAGCTTCTTCGCTGCTATTGGTTGTTGAAAGAAGCCAAGGTCCACCGCCGCAAAGAAGTTGCACATAGTTTGATTTCTTTGAGCTTTTTCTGCTTTAACAATGCTTTCGCATACTGTCATTGCGGTAGGTTCTTCTTTATTTTGTGACTTGTGTAATTCAAAGTATTCAGTATTCATTTAAGCGTATGAACAAAATGAACAATAAACAAATAATACTCTTTTATAGGGTATATTTCTAAGTTAGAAGCAGCTTCTTTCTGTCGTGCGTATGAACCTGCAATTTAATATGTCAGTTTTGCTTCTTGGACCTAAAACATTTGAATCTACCAATAGCAGCGAAGAAGCTAGCAAGAAGCTGCGTGAAAGGCAGGCAAAGGCTAGCATAAATGAAGTATACAACTGTAGATGAGGGTTCAGCTCAGGCTATGCCGATGATTTCTTTCCCGTCGTTTTAATTTAAAAAGGAGATCAACACATTTTTAGCCCCAATAGAGATGTGTTCGTCGAAAGATTTCAATGTAGAAAGTGAACACACAAATCCCACATTTAGAGCCACTTTTGCAGTTTACAAACTTTATTTAAAACATTTTTTTACACAGTTATTAATTTAATTTTTAGTTATTTTACACATTTTGAAAAATAATTGACGTTTAAAAAATTGAACTGTAAACGTCGGATTTTATTTTAAAATGTGTAAAAAAACTAAAAATATAACAACAAATGTGTAAAAAAATGTGTTAAATAAAGTTTTTGAACTGTAAAAATGATCCCGAAAGTGGCCCTATGTGTTGGATAGTTTTTTTGTGTGAATTGATAAAACTTTTTGTGTGTTCACTTTCTACGTTGAAATCTTTCGACGACCATATTTCTATTTGGGGCTAAAAGTGGTTTTAGTTTTGGTTAAAGTACTTTCACATTGGTTAAACGATTTCCAGGATCACTAAAACTTTGGAAAATTAATAGATTATGATTGGCAGCGACTGGACTGCACAATTTTTATGAACCAAAGAATGGGGCTCTTGGTTAGTTTTAATATACGAGGGGGTTATCATATGGATGTATTATATGCCGAAAAACTGTTTTCTTCGATAGAATACCCACAGGCCACAAGGAATTAGTTGATCAATATTATAGGACAGTAATTTTTAAGTAATTTCATTTTTTAACAAAATTTTACTTTTTTTCAAGAACATTTGTCGCTTACAATAACTTGAAAACAGCTTAACTGCATATAAAACTGCACAGGGGGTTTAATTTTTTTCAAAAATAATTTCCTTTTTATACAGGGTGTCCGCGATCAATGTGTTTTTTTTTTAATGGGAGATAGCTGGGAAAAATCCAAGACATTTGGTAAAAACAGTTTTTTGAAAAAGTGCCCCCCTTCGGAAATAATGGCCTTTAAACAGGTAGACTAAAAACACTTAATCGTAAATATTTACCAAACGATTTGCCCAACCATCATGATAATTGTACTATCAATAAAGGTAATAAAAACGGTCATTTTAAACCCATTTTGAAATTTGGGGCCCCTTTAAAATGGGTTATTTTTTTAAATACCCCAATTTAAGTAAAAACTTTGACCCAAAAAAAAAACAAACTATTCCTAAAACTACCCTTATCGAATATCTCCAAAAGGGTTGAAGATAGATATAGGGAAGTGGGGTATCAAATGAAAGAAAATAAAAAAGTAAATTTAGTAGGCCAAAAAAAAATATAGCTTTGCATTTAATTTTTAAGAAATAAATCGGTTTTAATGTATCGATATTCAATGGCGGATTTTTCACTTCCGGTTACGATTTTTGGTCAAATTTTAGATGAAAATGTTTTTAAAGCATCTTAATTATACGTTGTTTAAATTTTATGCAAAAATGTCAGCCATGAAAAGCGCAATGATTTTTTTAAAAAACTGCTGCAACTGGCAAAAATTTCAGAAATTTATTTTTTTTGCAAAAACTAAAAAAGTTGGAGAGTTTGAACTTTTAACAAAATAATCCTTATTTTCGGGAGTATTAAAAAATATAAAAAAATATAGGGTGTTCCATTTAAAATAAGGAAGTCGATGTGTGTTCCGAGTAAATGGAACACCCTGTAGAGTGGAACATTGCTAAAAATAAAAATTTGGTTCATTACAAACAATCCTGCGAAAAAAAAAAATTGCTAGCATTTTTAGTTTCTGAGATAAGGGGTTGGGTCATCTTACGTGGGACATCCTGTACCTAATAGTAAATTACGTACTGTAAGGAAAAATGCTTCATTATAGTCGAGGGCCGTTTAACCGGCCGAGAACGAAGCTCGAGGACGGAAATGGGCCCGAGGCTAGAATGAAGCTGTTTTCCTTAGGTACCTATACTATTTTATTCACAATCGTATCTGAAATCATTTAAATTATTCAGATAAAATAATACAGTGTAATACAGGGTGTCCCAGAATTGGCGCACCACCTGTATGGTACGTTGTTGGGGCATGTCCAGGGATCCCCAGAAAATTGTCAAAAAAAATCCATCTCATACACCCTCGAAGATATGAGGCCCCAAAGTGCAAAACTTTAAACGCATATATCTTAAAAACAACAGCACGTATTAACGAAAAATATGGTTTAATACAAAGCTGCAGTATATCTTAAACCATTTCACCAATTTTTCTTCCTTTTAATGGTCAAATAACATTTTCATAATCAATTTAATTTTACAAAATTTTCTTGAAATAAGCTGACAACAATGTCAATAAAATTTTAGGCAAAAGTGTATAATCAAGACTCATAGATGGGATTTTTAGATTTATTTACCTAGACTGTGTAGTATTTTCCTAGACTGTGTTGCCAAATTTATGCAACTTTGTTCGCATTTTCCTCCATGAATATAACAGATGGATTTTTTTTAACAATTTTCCTGGAATCCCCAGGCATGCCCTAACAGCGTACCATACAGCTGGTGCGCCAATTCTGGGACACCCTGTATAGCTAGAAATTTAGGTTAGGTAAACAAAGCGTGAATATATTGACAATTAAGTAGACGGTGAAAACAAAAGAATGTTTTCGTTAAATGTTTGACATTTACAATTCTCAAGTTTTATTCAAATTAAAAATGTCTGATAGTCACTGAATTTTAAAACACCCCCCAGAGTTAAATGTAACTAATTTAAATAATTTCATACGAAATTTAACAAAAACACAGTAATCCACATTTAAAAATGCGCTGTCGGACGTGCTAATAAACTGTTTCATTGGAAATTGCTAGACAGTTTAGCAGGCGCGTCAGATGACGCGCCTAGATAGCGGTGTTTTCCTGTAACCGAAGCACGTTAGTAATGTGTGTGTTTGTTATCTTATTACTGCGAAGAGTATCTCATAAATTGTTTAAAATCATTTTATAAAAAAACGAAAAATCTGCGAAGAATATAAATCCTACCGGTTTCGACTTCTACCCATTTCTTGTTATTATTTTAGGAATGGTCACTTTTTGATGAATCCTTTGTTTGTAAACTTTGCTGCGAAGAATTGAAAGTTCATTATGATTTTAAACTGCATTATCTCTTAAATGAATATAAAGTGGCCGATCTTGAACACTCCACAAAAAATGAAACATATTTATGTTCTCTTTGTGTCCGAACTTCCAACAATCTAAATAAAATGCAAACCACTAAGCAAAATATTGTTCTCGTCAATATGCTAAAAACTTGTTTGCCACATTCGGTAAGTTTACATACTTATTACTAGTTAATGCGTGAATTTTTATTTCAAAACCCCTTTTGATTGTATGTTTAAAACTGTTTATGTTTTAAGGCCTTGCTTAATTATCTCTATCCTAAAAACACAAAAATCCAACCAAATAAAGGTTTTTACCTCGGAATTTCTTTCAGCTGGCATACACTTTCGTTTTGACATTCTAAAACTTGTGTCAAAAGTCTACCTCCATCTGTTGTGAGCTAAACTTTTTATGCAAGGTCAAAGGTCACGAAAAATCGTTTTTGGTCCATAGCTTTTTTCCTTTGCTTCTGATGCTGTTTGGAGTTATAAAAAAAAAATACTTTTTGCTAAAATCTTTGCTTTATGTGACATTTTTAAAATTAACCCTTTTTAAGATAGGGGGCGTAGACTAAAGCAATGACCCCATATGAACTGAACTGAGTTTTTTAAATGTAGTTTTACGAACACTGTCTCTAAACTTTACAATGAGCTTCCCAGAACAGTTAAATCGTTATCTTTGGCAACATTTAGAGTTCATGTTAAATCTATTATTTTAAAAGAACAAAATATGACACTGTAGTTTAAGTGGACACTTTTGTGTTTTGTGTTTTTTACTGTGGTTTAAGCGGACAATTTTTAAATAATTTTTAAATATTTCTCCTCTCCTTCCCCCTCCCCATCCCGTTGTTAAGAAAAAGTAAATAAATAAATAATAGTTTCATCAAATTTTCACAACTTGTTTTTGGTGCTTGGAGTGCAATTTTTTCGTGAAATTTAGTTTTAGTTTTTTCTACAGGGCTGAGGGAAGATTGAGGCTTAGTGGGGCAACCCACCGTGTCTTAACTCAGTCCTCTGAGATACATTTTTGTTATTTATGTATTCAGGTTCCATTTTGTACTATAATTAATGTCTCAATAAATCGATTTATTTTTATTATTATTATATTTGATATAGCGCTAGTAACAATAAAAAACATCCTTAAAAGCACGGTTTTTAAAAGAACTTCCTTTAGGGGCTGCAATTACCCTCCTACACGGGGTTGCTTTGGCTAACTTCCATATTCTAGGATTATTAGGAACAAAAAGCCCAATCATGTTCAAATTTTTAGGAAAAATCGGAAAAATAACGATTTTATTTTTTTCGCCATTGTCTGCAAAGAGTACAAAAAGGCCAAAAATAGTACATTATTAACCAAGGTAGAGAAGAGGGCCATTATTGACCTAGCGCAAAGATTGTGTCCCGAGCCGCGCAGCGGCAAGGGACACAATTGCGCGTAGTCAGTGATGACCTTCTCTACCATGGTTTATATACTATTTTTTTCACTACTAGCACTTTCTTGAAAAATGTTAATTTAAAAATATGTTTAATTTTTATCAAAACCCTGTATACGATTTTTACAAAAAAATAATCGAAATTTCCATGGAAATGACAAATGACATTACATCAATCAAAACAATAAAAAGTTCTTCAAGTGGGTGTTTTTTTCCAAAATAACTCATAATTTGCACATAAATGGCGTAAATGGTTTAAATAATATGATGGTCACTGATAAGGAAGTTTCTACTTTTAAGTTTTAAGGCAGTTGGAGTGCGCTAATGAATGTCTTTAATAAACGAAGTGCGAAAAATAGTATATTAAAACATAGAGTTTTATAAAAAACTCCTTATAAAACGAGTTTTTTATGCTATTTTTTATATTTGCTTCATTTAATTAATGAAAAAGCATTTTTAATTTGAATTAAAAATTCAAGTTAAAATTTTGTTTTTATGACCAACCTTATATCATTGACATTTTGAAGTAAGAAATAAATTCAACTTAGACATATTGAATAATGGCATTTGTAAACTTTACTGATTTAATACTGAATGAATAGGCGTTTTTGAGAAAATGTAACCATTGATATCGTTTCTCCAATTCTTCTAGTTATTCCCTCTACAAAAAAATATGTCCACCGATTGATTATCATAGTATAATTTGTAAATAGCCCAGTTATATACGCTAAAATAAACACCAAACCTCGGAATTTTAGGAAACAAGCTGAATTTTTTGCATACGCCTTTGTTTTGACATTATAAGAGTTGTCTCAAAAGTCCTCATTGATACCGTGTGAGCTAAACTTTTTACGCGGGGTCAAAGGTCGCGATAAACCGTTTTTGGCCAATAACTTTTTATCTGTGCGTCCAATGCTATTTGGAGTTATTACCAAAATTATAGAGCATCAATTTTTCTACAAATTGGACGTTGGCTAAAATTTTTATCATCAGCCCTTATGCAGATAGAGGGGGTATATCGTAGCGACTACCCCATATTTCAAATGACGCTAAAATGGTGACATTTAATAATTATACAATTTCCTTTCACAAATTTATTCTTTGGGACTGTATAAACCATATAAGGGGGACAGCCACTTGTTTTATCCCTGGGGGGCTAAAAGCCAACCCCGTTTTTCTAAAAATAGAGCATCCTTTTGGGAAGCCCCCTTAAGCGATATACCTGAACAAGGTACCATTTTCTACTAAATGATAAGTTATAATAATTACTTTTTTTTTTTTGGGTGGGGGTAAGTGTGCAACTTTTTTTTTAGGGGGGTAGAAATTCGTCCATGGTATGCTTTTCATATAATTTCAGGTAACTGAACTCATTTCTAATAAAAATAAGCAATTTTGTTTAACTTAAGTTGTATGAGGTGGGGAGAAATGGGGTGATTTTTTGAAATTCATTAATAAATCCATGCATGGTATGCTTTTCTGGTAAATCTTGGCAGCTAAAATCATTTTTGGTATTAATAAGTTATTATATTTGTTTTTTTTTTGTGCGGGGTGGGGGTAAGTTGAAATTTTTTTTTTATTTGGGTTAGAAATTCGTCCATGGTATGCTTTTCAAATAATTTGAGGTAACTGAAGTCATTTCTGATAAAAATAAGAAATTTTATTTAACCTAAGTTGAATGGGGTGGGGAGAAATGGGGTGCATCGATTTATTAGTAAATTTAAAAAAATCACCCCATTTCTTCTCACCCCATACAACTTAGTTTAAATAAAATTTCTTATTTTTATCAGAAATGACTTCAGTTACCTCAAATTATTTAAAAAGCATACCATGGACGAATTTCTAACCCAAATAAAAAAAAAATTAACTTACCTCCACCTCGCACAAAAAAAAAACAAATATAATAACTTATTAATACCAAAAATGATTTTAACTGCCACGATTTAACAGAAAAGCATACCATGCATGAATTTATTAATGAATTTCAAAAAATCACCCCATTTCTCCCCACCCACAACTTAAGTTAAAAAAAATTGCTTATTTTTATTAGAAATGACTTCAGTTGCCTCAAATTATATGAAAAGCATACCATGGACGAATTTTTACCCCCCTAAAAAAAAAGTTGCACACTTACCCCCACCCCAAAAGAAAAAAAAGAAATTATTATAACTTATTAATGACAAAAGTAACCATATCAGTCGCGAGTTATGTAAAAAACATGCTACAGACAAATTTATACCATGATGAAATGAGGTCTATGTAATTTTTTCTTAAATAATTTTTTTTGGAAAAAGTATGGGACCAATGGGGTAGTGTTTCTAAAAATGGGTTTATATATAATCATTTTGTATCAGATCAAAACGTAGTTTTGAAATCTTTTTTTTAAGAAAGTTCATACCTTGGGGATATCCAAATCACTTTTTGGTAAAACAAATCTGACGACATGCCCCATTTTAGCAAAAAATATGACAAAATAAATTTTTCATATTTTGTTGCCTCTGGATTAAATAGGTATTAAAATTATTCTAATATTTTTATTATAAGTTAGTCAAATTCTGCAATGAGGCCTATTCCATATATAATCGACCAAAATTCGGTTTTCGAGTTGCTGCATGATTTTAAATTATTTTGATGTTTAGTCCAGTGCTTACTCCTGGTAACTTCTTTCTTTTAAAAAATTAGCAGCTGCATATTTGCACTACTTCTACGTGGACTGTAGCGGGGGGAAAGCCGGACACAAGAACATTGCATCACCTTAGTTTTTATCGAATGTTAGGGCTATTTGTTAAAATATTTGAAAAATTTAAAAACCATACGAATCCTAAAAAAACAAGCTTCAACCTTTATTGAAACCATTTTTTATTTCCAAATAAGGTTTCTTTTCAAATAAGTCATATGTTATTTTAAATGCAAGAAAATAATTCCGAGAAAAACGCGAATAAATTTTAAAAACCAAAGGATCTTGGAGCGAGCGTCCAGCGTGGTGATTACGGAATATCGCATCGTACGAAACCTACATAAGAAGACCATTAGGTTTTGTACGAAGCGATATTCCGTAATCACCACGCAGGCCGCTTGGACAGTGATCACACGATCACGGAAGTCAAGCAACGTCTGGCTAGGTTAGTACTTGGATGGGTGACCACCCAAGTACTAGTCGAAAGGCTCGCAACCTCGTGGTTCGGAACCCACGTTAAGCTATAGGTCCCCCTTGTTCTTAATCCGGACAGCCTTAGGCTTTGGAGTAGCCTGGCTACTTGAACATAGGGTTACAAACATTACATTATTTTCAAGATTCATTGCAGAATTTGAATAAAAATACAGGAAAAATTTAAATACCAATTTCATCCCAAGAACTGTGGCAACAAAATAACAAAAGTTAATTTTGTCACATTTTTTGTTAAAATATGAAAGACAGATTTTTTGTGCCAAATAGTGGTTTGGATATCCCCAAGGTATTAAAAATGTTTTAGAACTCATTTTTTCCGTGGAAACTCTATACTACTCTACTATGTTTATCCTATCGAATTGTTTAAGTTCATTTATCTGCCATTATGCAACACCTTGTACAACTAACCATAAGTGTTCTTTTCTTTTTTTAGGGCTTCCGTGAAACTGCAGATCACTTTGTGTGCCTTATTTGTATGGAAAAATTGGAAGTTTTTTGTAACTTTTATTTTGTCTGTGTAAAAACTGATGAAATATTACAAAATTTTATTCGAAGAACGGAAAAGCATTTGCTATTAAATGAAATTGTTGAAGGTTTAAATAATGAGCACATAATCGAAACTTCTCCAAATAAAAATAAAAGCAAAAAGGAGTTAACTTCTAAAAGCGATAATAAATGTGCATCAAATGAAGATCATCTCAAAAAATCTCAGGGCAATCCTGAAAGTAGTGGTAGTCAGATCTTAGATGATAAAAACCAAAATCTGAAGAAACATCTGAAATCTGGAGTAAGAAAATCTATTCATTTTAAATCCAAAACCGACATTGCAGTTGTTGAATTAAAAAGTGATCTCGATATGTTTAAAGAAATTCCAAATAAAATTTGTTTCTACCAAACTAATCAAAAATTGGACAAACTAAATAAAAAATGTTCTCAAATATACGAGTTTAATGATCCAAAGGAATCCGAGGAATTAAATAAAAATTGTAAGAATAAATCATTACAGGAACAGAATAGAAACAAATCAAAAGTACCTAACGTAATAATTAAAGGTGAAGATTGTAAGAAAGATGTAAAAAAATATTCTAAATCTAATAAGCAAAAGAAGTTATCTCTAGTTGAAAATTTTATTAATGAAAAATCAGTTCGACTTAATAATGATTTTTCTGGGCCATTTGAATTTGATCAATTAAGCAATCCAATAAAGAAAGAAAAATGTGATCTGTGCGATTTTGTGACTTCCAGTAAAGCTAATCTTAAACGTCACATTAAAAACTTTCACGGAGAGCGTAAAACCTATAAATGTCAAGATTGTGGATTTACATGCACGCATCGAGTTTACTTCCGAAGGCATCTTAGGGCACACAATGAGCCACTTCCCATGTATGAATGTTTTCATTGTGGTTATAAAGCCCGCGGAAAACAGTATCTTGTCAATCACTTACTTATTCACCGACCCAATAATAAGAAAAAATACCACTGCAACGAATGCAAAGTGGATTTTAAATGGATAAGCAACCTGAAAGAACATAACATACTTTATCATACTGAAAATGTGCATTTAAAAGTATGCAACGATTGTGGTTACATTGCTTACAAAAAAGAAGACTTTGATTCTCATTTGCTAAAACATGACAATAAAAGCATTGAGAAATTTTTTTGTCATAATTGTGAATACATAAGTATAACTAAAGATGATTTAGCTGAGCATGTTTTGCTGCATCAAGTAAATGATGATGAAATTAAAAGAAACGAATTTGAACATAATATAAAACCAGAAAATGATAACGAAAACTGTGATGAAGCAAAAGCAGAGTATTCTGAATTGGTTGTTACCAACGAAAAAAATATAACTACAGGCAAATTAAAAAATCAAGACTTAAATTTATCGGACGGTGACAGCGACTCTCTGTCGTCAAATACCAAAAATTTTCAATGCAAAGTTTGTAATTCGTGCTTTTTGATTGAGAATGAATACTACATTCATATGATGATTCATAATACTGAATATAGTAAAAAAGTTCTTCAATGTCCCGAATGTAAATTTAAAACTAAACATAAAGATATCTTGGGGCAGCATTTATCAGTACATATGGAACAATTAAATGAAAACACCTTGTTTGAATGTTCCCAATGTGAGTTTGTATCGCATGACTCTGTGGAAATGGATGTTCATAAATTACATCACGGTGGACATGACATTAATAAAGTGAAAATTGATGATTCCTACGTACAAACATTTAATTGTTTTGATAATGAGTGTAACTATAAAACGCGTAGTAAAGCAGCGCTATATATGCATGAAAAAAAGCATACCAAAATTTTTGCATGTGAACATTGCGAATATTCAACATCCAATCAAAGCCACATAAAGAGACATGAAATCCAACATAAAAAAGACTTAGCTGAGCAATTTGTCTGCGATCAATGCAATTTTAAATCCCATCATAAATATTCTTACGACAGACATCAATTGGTTCACCTAAAGGCAGCTGGTATATACGTAAAGGAGTTTTCTTGTAACGTTTGTGATTTTAAATCAAAATGGAGACATTGTTACGTAAGGCACATGAAATTGCACAAAACAGAAAAAGTTGAAATGTATAAATGTCCTGATTGCAATCTAATAACGAAGTATAAAGATTATCTTATTACAAGGCATCGTCTTATGCACGAAGAAGCGAAGGGAATTCAAGTTTCCTTATTTGAATGCGACAAATGTAGCTATAAAACCAAAAGAAAAGATCTTTTAAAAAAGCATCAATCTAAACACAGTGATTTTAAATTTAAGTGCCATAAGTGCGATTTTTCCTCCAAGTGGAAAACGTCGATGAAGATGCACAATTCAATTGTTCACAGCTTCTAAAATTATACCTAATACATCATCAAAACTAAATAAGGAATTTAGTGTTTACACTAGTGTCAAAAAATTGGTGCATAAACGCGATGGATTCCTGGAAAATTGTTAAAAAAATCCATCTATTTATTGCGAACAAAGATGCATAAGTTCGGCATCACAGTATAGAAAAATACATCTAAAGATTCCATCTATGAGGCTTGATCATACACTTTTGCATTAGATTTTATCATTGACATTTATAATTACCTAGATTGCTAACTTATTTAGTTGACCAAAATAGTGAAGCTTTAATATTCACAGATTTTCGTTAATTTGGCATTTTGCTGGGCAAATAGTCTTGATTGGCGTAAAAGTAATTTTTCTATGTTTTTGACCTTCAAAATGTCAAACTTGTGCCTTCACTTTTGTTATCAATTATTAAGTATATATATCTATGGATTATATTAACATTGTTGTCAGCTTCATTTTATAACAATTTTGTAAAATTAAATCAATTATAAAAATGAAATAAAGGTTAAATAAATGGCGAAATGGTTTAAGGCTTTAGCTTTGTATTAAACCATTATTTTTGTTAATATGTGCTGTTATCTTCAAGGTATGAGCGTTTCTATAACTTCTAATATTGGTGGAACCAATTCAACTTCATCATTTGTCTCATTTGCAGCAGCAGCGTTACTTAAATTAATTACCGAAATATGGTATAATTATGGGAAATTAGAATAATAGCTCTGTTCGTTGTGACCAAAATCTCAAACAAAACTAGTTCACAGATATGAAAAGCGTGTAAAAATCCTGCGCACAACTTCATTATTTTGATGTGCGCAGACATTGACAGTTTGAAACTGGGTTTTTGGTCACTACGACCAAACTAATATTAATTTTATTACCATAACTACTTGGAATACTGAAGCAAATTTGCCATAAACGTTTTCAGCAACCTCAAATTATATGAAAACTAAGGTCTGTAGCATACTAAGAAAGGTCGAGACACTCTAAAAACAGCAATAGCGGACCTCTCTTTTAATTTTACAATTTTGTAAGTTTAAAAGTTGGTCCGAAAATCTTGCCAAAAAAATCTGGTAACCTAGTTTAAAATCTGTCAAATTTTTAAATGTAGGTTATGTAACACATCAAAATATTTCATTGGCGTAGATAATTATTTAAAAAAAAATATTTTTTTATTTAAGGCTAGGGATTTAATTTATAAAATAGAAAATCCGTTAAGTTCGCATTATTTCCAGCGGACCTCATCTATATGAGGGCCCCATCGTATATTTAAACTTAATGAGAATCCCTATTTTGGTTCATATTAATTGTGCGGTCCAGTCCCTGCCAAACCATAATCTATTAATTTTTCAAGATTTTTATTTTGGGAATAGTTTATCTAAACTAAAACCACTTTTAGCTCCAATAGATGTGTTCGTCGAAAGATTTTAATGTAGAAAACGAACACACAAAAAAAACTATCCCACATTTATGGCCACTTTTACAGTTTACAAACTTTATTTAACACATTTTTTTACACAGTTATTGATTTATTTTGTTACATTTTTAGTTATTTCACACATTTTGAAAAATAAGAGACGTTTAAAAAATTTAACTGTAAACGTCGGATTTTATTTTGAAACGTGTAAAAACTAGCTGAGTCGTGGCCGGTGGATCCGACTCTTGAGTTCATTTCTTACGTTGCATTCATTTTTTTGTTAGAATCAAAGCGTTTCCTGAAGATAGTCCAGAAGGTCCAAAACATAAACACAACCTTTTATGTTTTTAAAGACACGTCCAACATTTACA
The DNA here is from genome assembly GCA_963920755.1 of Cartodere bifasciata. Taxonomy (NCBI): domain Eukaryota; kingdom Metazoa; phylum Arthropoda; class Insecta; order Coleoptera; family Latridiidae; genus Cartodere; species Cartodere bifasciata. The sequence continues at coordinate 10,839,696 of OY987195.1, forward strand.
TAGCATTTAACAGGAAATAATTTTTGAATAATAAAAATTGTATTAAACTTGCAAACGATGTGACCTTGACATGACCTTGAAATCCTGTCTTTTGGTTATCCATCCTCAGAGTTTGAAACCTATAACTATTGTGATCTTTAAGATAACCGAAGGTAAACTATAAATCGCTTCCTGAAGATGGCCTACTAAGTCCGAAACATAAGAACAATCTTTTGCGTTTTCAAAAACATGTCCAACATTTATCTTGCATAAAACTTAACATAGTTTTTGAATAATAAAAATGCAATTGATCAATTGATCTTTTTAACAATATGACCTTGACATGACCTTGAACTCTTGTCTGTTGGTTATCTATCCTCCAAGTTTGAAACCTCTAACTATTGTGATCTTTGAGATAACCGAAGGTAAACTATAAATCGCTTCCTGAAGATGGCCTACTAAGTCCGAAACATAAGAACAATCTTTTGCGTTTTCAAAAACATGTCCAACATTTATCTTGCATAAAACTTAACATAGTTTTTGAATAATAAAAATGCTATTGATCTTTTTAACAATATGACCTTGACATGACCTTGAACTCTTGTCTGTTGGTTATCTATCCTTCAAGTTTGAAACCTCTAACTATTGTGATCTTTGAGATAACCGAAGTCAAACTAAAAATCGCTTCCTGAAGATGGCGTACTAAGTCCGAAACATAAGTCAAACCTTTTGTGTTTTCAAAAACATGTCCAACATTTACCTTGCATTTAACTTAACATTGTTAATAATAAAGATGCTATTGACCTTTCAAACAATATGACCTTGACATGACCTTGAACTCCTGTCTTTTGGTTATCCATCCACCAAGTTTGAAACAGTTAACCATTGTAATCTTTGAGATAATCGATGTCAAACTATAATTCGTTTCCTGAAGATGGCCCCCTAGGTTCGAAACATAAGAACAACGTTTTGTGTTTTTAAAAACATGTTCAACATTTACCTTGCATTTAACTTAGCATAGTTTTTTAATAATAAAAATAATATTGATCTTTAGAAAGATATGACCTTGAACCCCTGTCTCTTGTGTATCCATCCTCCAAGTTTGAGTCCTCTAACTATTGTAGTATTGGAGCTATGTCAATGCAAACATTGACATTTGAAAACGTCATAGCTCTTTTCCTAGACAGAATTTTTTTTTAAAAAGTTTTAACACAAAGGGCTCTCCGAAAGAATATGTTTGAGCAAAAAAAAATCACAATATTTTTTGCTAGATTTTTTTTTGCATGCAATATCTACTAACCTTGACCAGTGGTCAGTATGATCTTGTGGTCATCTTGACCACAAGACTTTGGTATTTACTTATGCCAAGTTTGAACCTTCTACCTAGTACCATAATTGAGTAAATTACGGTTAAAGAAATTTTTTGCTCCTTACATCCATCCATCCTAACATACACCAAAGTGATATTTTTTAATAACAACCCAATGGATGGTCCGATCGACATGATTCTAGTATCAAAAGATCGATAAATTTTTGTAGCATCTTTCCAACACCTTAACATTCACGTATCTTGCTTCGTTTAGGCCTCGGTTTAGGCACAGTTTCAAAAAAACATCGATTTTTAGAAATTGCAATTACAATAGTACATTTCCTTTAGAGAAATGAACTAAAACTAAAAATATAACAACAAATGTGTAAAAAAATGTGTTTAAGGGCGCGTACAGCCTACGTTCCTTATGCATATTTGTGTACAACTTAGTTCCCTGTTTTCAGCGTTATTATTGAAACATTTTTGTTCAAATTTGAATTATATCTAATTTTGGACTTTTATCTATAAGTGTTATTTGCGACATTTTATTTTTCTTGTCTAGTTTAGTCATAAAAAGACTTTAAATAAGGGGAAACATGCTGAAATCATGTCGCCCAAAACAATTAATTATTTTGACAAAACTAAGTCCGAAAACCGAAATGTTGTAAACTACCCTTATAGATAATTAAATTATCCTTCCAATGACACCAAGTTTGTTAAAATCAATGAAGATTTGAAGGAAAAAACTGGGAAATAAATTTTCTAATAATTTAAATTGATTGATGCTGCCCTCTGACAAATTATGAATGACTGGTGATGAACTATCGTAATAGTAGGCGTGGTAAAATGCTCGACCAGCTAAGTCAGGTTCGTTGCATTAAAACAATGCGATCGTAAAGGGAAATCATGGCCACAGCCAAAAGAGATGCTTTACATAGGCGTAGCAAATGAAGATGACAATTATAATAAATAAATAAAATTATTTAAACGGTTTAAACACCAGTATGAACATAATATGGATTTATTAACGTATAAATTACATTTTTAACTATATTATTATTATATTTTAAACAACATTTTAATGTTGCTTTTGCGTTAATCTATACTTTGCCTATATTAATACTTTTTAATGTTTTAAAGTACGCCCATGGAAAAATTTAGCATGTGCACGTGCTGTTTTATTTTTTATCTTCTATTCGTTTAGATTAGAGGTTATGTGTGATTTTCGTATTGTTTTGTTAATATAATATCGGCAATTATGCCAAATAATTCAAGAAGGTATGGTAAATCTTGAAGGAAATTGATCATAATGACCTGACAACAGATTCTTTAAAACAAGAAGTTCAATTTTTTGTCGAAAGACGAAGATTTGTTGATGTTTATTTTCTTATTCAATTAAAGGAATTTGAAAAGCATGCCCCAAGATTTGGTTGTTCTCTCGAAAACCTTGATATTATAAGGGAGAAAATGCAGCATGTGTATGAGGCCGACATTTACAGCTCCCAGTGTGATAAACCAAATGCAAACATGACTGCAGTGAACAGAACAGCAATATTTCTAATAGTCACCTATAACGCAGGCAGTAAAATTTAGAAAATCTAAAGAAGGAAACTTAATGGAAAAATCAAAATTAAAAAAAAAATCTTGTGCAGTGCCAGCCACGTTTTTCGATCGACCAAATTTAGTACAGTTGCTTCTTGTCACTTGTATACCAGAGTATTTGATGATTTCTGTGGCGAATGTTTAATATAAAACAAAGATTCTCTCCAAACCACACTTTATTTAGAAAAGTCTGAATACGTAATTTAACAGCCAAGCGCGGATTTATGGGGGGTACTGGCTGTAATTACCCCCCAAAGACTCTTGAATTTCCGCTGAAAATAGTATATTTTGGAAAACAATATTTGATATCTATAATACAGGGTGGTCCAAGGAAAAGTTTCCACCTCCATTATTTTCTGAACAAATATGTTTTAAAAAAAAAGCCGGGACACGTCAATTTTGTTTCAAAGGGCACTTAACCAAAATATTTTTTTTCTTTAACAACTTACGGGGGGTGAACATTTTGTCAATAATCTTAAATGGCTGCACTACGGGTCAAGAGTTGTCTCATTTTGACACTAGAATTTTCCTCTTTTTAAAAGAAATAAAAATTTTGAAAATCGGCCAATTATTTTTTGAATTTTTTTTATTTGAATTTTAAATTTTAAACTTAGTTAACAGCCCTAAAAAAAAATGCTCAGACAGGTCGATATTCTTTTAAAAAGAGACAACTGAAAAAAAATATCTATTAATTTTTTTTTTCAACCTTCTAACCGGGATGGTTACACTTCAAAAATATTAAATAGCAAAACGAATCAAGAGGGGTCTTATTTTCGAGCCACAATTTTTTTCTTTTCAGCAAAGTAAAAATTCTTAAAATCTGACAACTTTTGTATTTTTTATAAAAATAATTTTATCGAAATTTAAAAATTTAGTCCGATTTTCAAAATTTTTACTTTATTAAAAAGAGAAAAATTGAGACTCAAAAATAAGGCCACTCTAACTTTTGTTCTATTTAAGATTTTTGACGGGTAGCCACCCCGGTTAGAGGGTTGAAAAAAAAATTAAGAGATATTTTTTTCAGTTGTCTCTTTTTAAAAGAAAATCGACATGTCTGAGCATTTTCTTTTTTAGGACTGTTAACTAATTTTAAAATCTAAAATTCAAATAAAAAAAAATTTAAAAAATGATTGGTCGATTTTTAAAATTTTTATTTTTTTGCAAAGAGAAAAATTCTAGTGTCAAAATGAGAACCCCCTTGACCCGTAGTGCCATTTAAGATTATTGACAAAATGATAACCCCCCGTAATTGGTTAAAGAAAAAAAATAAAAAATATGTTGGTTAGTGTCCCCCTTTCAAACAAAATTGACGTGTCTCGGCATTATTTTCAAAACAAATTTGTTTAGAAAATAATGAGGGTGAAAAATTTTTAGTGGTATACAATTAACCCAGTTAACTTCATGAAAATATATGCCACACCTCGGAATTTTAGACAGCTGGCTAAATTTTTGCAAATATCTATGATAAGCTGTTTTAATCAATAAAAATTATTTATTTCTTAATTCTATTTGTTTTAACCTATACCTTTTTTTCTAGGCTTTTGTAATAGTTATTATTCACATTTATAAAAAATAGCCTGAAGAGCCTTTTGTAGTATTATAATAAATAACAATTAAAATATCAATAACCAAATATTTAAAATCTCAAAACGCTCGTCACTTCATAGGTATTTTTGCTATGCAGCGAGAAACTCTTATTGCGATATCCATATAATACTCGCAAAGCGCTTGTCGTACGTATCTTAGTGATACACGGGCGCACTCATTGCACGCACCGCTACAATTTTAGCAGAACTTATGCGGGCCACTGTTTATGCATACGTCACTATCTCTTTGGGCCTGCCTCCGCATCGACGTTCCCCCTTACGGATACCCCGGAGCAGCACCCACAAAGATTGCTTTACGAAGCCTTAATAAAGTTTGTAAACTATAAAAATTGTCCCAAAAGTGGCCCTAAATGTGGGATAGTTTACAATGGATTTAATAATACTTTTTGTGTGTTCACTTTTTACGTTGAAATTATTCGACGGCCACATCTCTATTGGGGCTAAAAGAGGTTTCACTTTTAAAGTGTTAAAGTACTTTGGTTAAACGATTTCCAGTATCACAGGAACTTTGGAAAATTAATAGATTATGGTTTGGCAGAGAGTGGACTGCACAATTTCTACGAACCAAAAAAAGGGGCTCTCGGTTAGTTTTAATATACGAGGGGGGTATCATATGGATGTATTATTTGCCGAAAAACTGTTTTCTTGGATAGAATACCCACATGCCACAAGGAATTCGTTGATCAAGGACATTGATTTTTAAGTAATTTCATGTTTTTACAAAATTGTAAATTTTTTTCAAGAACATTTGTCACTTACAACAACTTGAAAAAAGCTTAACTGCATATAAAACTGCACTGAGTGTTTAATTTCTTTAAAAAATAACTTCCTATTTATATTTTAAATTTATTGAGTTAAAATGTCAAAAAATTTCTACGTTCATGGATGACACTTTTCATCAAAATTTGAAGGATTTTATAATCATAGATAGGAGTTCATGGGTGGTAACATAGCAAAATAAAAAAAACTATAGTGTATTTTATTTCTGTGGTCCAGTGACCGGACTCTTGTACTATCTAGGGACACTAATAAAAACCATAGCAAGAACGTATTTCTACCCTAGGAAAAAAAGATACCCCTATGACCCCACCTTTGGGTGGGGCCATGGGACCTACAATAAAAATTAAACATTATATTTTTCGTCAAAATACATTTTCAGCTGCACCAAATCATTTAAAAACCATATTTGGAATTACGCGATAGTTAACAAAAATCATCCCCTACTTCACACCCCATGCAACATTTGTTAAATATAACATGTTATTATTGTACACACATCAAAACAATCTAAGGGACAACATCTTTTTCTTAAATTTTTAGTTGGTGATTTTAAGTTTAGTTGTTTTTACCATCGCAGCATTTTCTTGCAATGCCTCTGAATAATTACCAACCAAAAATTTAAGAAAAAGATGTTGTCCCTTAGATTGTTTTGATGTGTGTTTATGAACATTGTCCATGGGCATCCCAAAAAGAACATTATTTGTACTTTTTTATATTATTTACAACTTTATTATATTCTTCAATTTTCATATTTGTGACATACCAACCCTTATACCTACTATGACTTGTAATGTTTATTAATAATCATACGAATATACACACATCAAAATAATCTAGGGGACAACATCTTTTCCTCAAATATTTTGATGGTGATTTAAAGTTTAGTTGTTTTTACCATTGCAGTATATTCTTGCAATTCCTCTGAATAATTACCAACCATTTTCAGCGAAAAAACTAAATTAATAATGAAAAAATAAACAGGGATAGCATCGCTTGAAATTTAGCTAATTTAAAAAAAATTTAAACAACAGTTGTGAACAAGCAAAAAAGTAATGCTACCTTTTATTAGTTAGTATGCCCCCTTCTGCTAGTAATAACGGCTTAACATCTTCTTCGTATGCTTAGAATACGGTTGCCAAACATTTCTTGTTCCAATATGCTCCACTGCTCTAAAACGCACTAAGAGAGCAGCTCACTTTCCCCAAATGGTTCAATTTGTTAAGTAAGCCTTCCTTTGAGCATGCTTTATCGAATTTAAATCTTGTGACTGAGCTGGCCAATTTATAACTGAAGTATTCTCTTTAGCTCGATAATCGCGAACCTGCATGGCGGGATTGGGACGGTCGTTGTTATGTGTTTGAACAAAATCATGTCCAATGTTATGGGTATATGGAACAAGGACTTGGTCTAAAGTGTTGTTATTGTATCCGTTTGCATTAGGAAAGCCATCCAACAAAACGCGCTCACTTCTTCCACCAAGAGAAATTTCACCCAAAACCATAATTGTGTTGTGTTATTCATAGACGAATCAGGGTTTGGTTTACAACCAAATTCAAGACAAACTTGTGTTTGAAGACGGTATGGAAATTAAGGTCGTTTGAAAACTGCACAGGAAGTCCATAGTTACCGATGGCACAATCATGGTTTTGGGTGGAATTTCTTTTGGTGAAAGAACTGAGCGCGTTTTGGTGGACGGCTTTTCTAATACAAACGGATACATTAACAACATTCAGGACCCTGTTGTTGTTCCATATACACATAATATTGGACATGATTTTATTCTAACACAATATGATAGCGCCCGTCCCAATCCCGCCATGTCAGTTCGCGACTATCGAGATAAAGAGAATATTGCAGTTATGAATTGGCCAGCTCAGTCACCAGATTTAAATCCGATAGAGCATGCTAAAAGAAAGACTTACTTTACAAGTTAAACCATTTGGGGGAACGTAGCAGCTTTCTTAGTGCGTTTTGGAGCAGTGGAGCAAATTTGACCAAGAAATGATTGACAACCGTATTCTAAGCATGCGAAGAAGATGTTAAGCCGTTATTACTATCAGAAGAGGGCAGACTAACTACTGAAAGATCGCATTGCTTTTTTGCGTGTTTACAACTGTTGTTTAAATTTTTTTTTAAATTAGCGAAATTTTAAGCGATTTTATCCCTGTTTATTTTTTCTCTATTAATTTAATTTTTTCGCTAAAATTATTATTAGGCATTGCAAGAATATACTGCAGTGGTAAAAACAACTAAACTTCAAATAGCCCAATCATTCTATTTAAAATTTGTAGGTTCCTTAGAAAAAAATCCCAACCAAGATCTGCTTATTGCCTGCCCTAGACCATGCGATCCGACTGATACGACCGTCTGAAACGACGTACTGTTCAGACCGATCGAAGCGTCTGGGGCAGAAATCGTAGTAAAAGTTGATCTGAACAGTACGTCGTTGGTCGTAAGCCCGCTCCAGACCATGCAATGAAAGTATGTATTTTGAACTGAACTGTTGGTCTGAAACGATCGTCTGAACGTGTGGAGAGAGGATCGCTGTAAATTGTGGTCGTATCAGTCCATCGAAGAGAAATACCGACGTGTCAGAATTCCAATCCGACCAAATATATTTTAATTTTTAATTTATTTATTTACTGAGGGTTTCTGTACATTTTGGTGATTTATGATAAGAATAAAAATTATTTTGTAAAGAGTGTTAAGATTTGTAAAAATTCTTGTAAAAAAAATTTGCTTTTAGCTTTTTTTTAATAAAAAAATACATATTATGTCAAGAAAAGTAAATTAAACTCCTATTATTTTTTATAGTCCATTAAAATGAATTAATAATAATCATTTTTAAATTGTTCCTAATTTGCAAAAAATTGCATATTTCTTAATTGAGGGTTCTTAATAAATACTTTCTTTTTAGGGTGACGTTGACAACAATAAAATCCGAAACATAAAGTGGATGTTTTTTTAATATCCCAAAATTGTTTTTTTATACATATATTCGTAATAAATATTAGTTTTAACTTTTAAGTCCCATTATTTTTTAGCAATGAATTGTGTATGTACATTTTGAATTTTACGGGAGTTACCTCAATATACAGGCTGACGCAAATTTAAGGGCCACCGTTCGGATCTTAAAACATACAAGGTCGGTTAAATAGGGACAAAGTTGCCAATAATAAAAAAATAGACATTATTTTAATGCATTTCTGTGAATTGTGACGCAGGGGCCCATTTCATAAAAGTTACAAGCCTCGAATGGCAGGAGACAGCGTCATTAACGTCTCCTGCCATTTGGGACTTGTAAACTTGCAATTTTTATGAAATGGGCCCAAGATCTATTATATTGTAGAATCTAGAATAGCATAAACAGATCTCCCGTACAATTTAAAAACCTAGTAACTCTATTTTGACAGTTCGTGTTTAAACGAAGATTGTGCCAAAACTGGAGGTCCAAGATAAGAACCAAAGCCATTATTATAAAGTTTAAAAATGTTGCTATTTAAAAATGGCTTTGGTTTTAACCTTGGACCTTCAGTTTTGGCACAATCTTCGTTTAAACACAAACTGCCTAACTCAAGTTACTAGGTTTTTGAATTGTACGGGAGAGATAACAATTCACCTTCTGCAAGGATTTAACTAGTCGGTATAAGTTTTGATTTCATTTCTAAGTGCAAAAAAATGCCATGCATAAATTGATACAATAAATTACACCTCCACTACTCGCGATTGGTAAACACAGCACTTGGCCAATTATAGGCAATTTTATCACACGCGAAAAAAAAAACGGTAATAAGAAATAGGAAAAACAATAGCAAACTTTTTTTAAAAGGTCAAATTATGTTTGACACAATATTTCAAAACAACAAAAGTGCCAACTTAATTAATTTTGTAACGTCAGCTCGTCGTATACTCTAGAAAGTAGTGGGGAATGTTTTTAGTTTACACAAATGTTTAAAAATTACTTAAAAAATAGTGGCTGGCTTAAACAAATCAAAATATGCAATAACGTATTCTGACAGGTATCCTCTTTAGCTAAAATGCAATATTTGATCAAAATCTTTTACGTTCATATTCCCTATTGTGTATCAAAATTTGTACTTTCTACATAAATTGTAATAATTTTAACAATAAATAACCTTTGAACATAATCCAATTATTTCAAAATATAGATAGGTATTTCTGTAAATTTATGAATTAAATAATACATTTTAAATCCTTTTATTTATGGTCTTGACATTGAAACAATAAATAGTAAAGTTGTAAAATACCTACCCTTTCATTCATCAAACAGGTAAGATTAGGTATTTGGCTATTTTTAGACCTAATGCGGTCGGAAGCAGTTGCCAGTTACAGTTGAACTGAGTGTCTGGAAGCACCAAAAAAATTGCACAGATCGTCGTTTCGATCGGTCGTACGATCGAACTGTATGTCTAGGGCAGGCATATGCAGGATTGTAGGCACTATCCCCAGGAATATAAAAGTGAAAAATTCCCACAATATTTCCGTGACGTTTAGCCCCCATCTTGCATAGAAGTGAGGAGTTAGTTTTTTGTTAATACCTAACCTATTTGGCACTTTTGAAAAAAGTTTTAAAAATGTTTAGAATAGTATTTTTCCTAACAAGTGCGGAAGGTGATACTTTTCCGCACGCGGGCAGCGTTGGACGAACGACGCGAAGCGGAGTTCGGTCATGCGCCCAAGTGCGTAAAAGACACCTTCCGCACGTGTTAGGAACAATATTTTTTCTACAAGCGTTGAATACAACAAGGAATAAGCTTTTATTTTCTTATTTTTAGAAAAGAAAAATAGTTTTAGGTTTTTTTATATTAAAAATATATTGTCATTACCATAGTAACCGAAGAAAAAAATGGTTGAAATTTATATTGTTATTTTAAATAAAATAAAGTCTCAAAAAATCAAAAATCTCTTAAAATCGAAAGCAAAATGTGTTGGTTATTAAATAATAAATAAATAATACATAATATTAAGATTGAACAATATATTAAAGACGCTTCGATTAAAAAACAAAAATAAATAAAAAATGTAAAACCGTCAGCTTACGTCTGTCACTTTGTCGCACGCAAATGCGTGCAGAAATAGTATTTTTCCTAACAAGTGCGAAAGGTGATACTTTTCCGCACGCGGGCAGCGTTGGACGAACGACGCGAAGCGGAGTTCGGCCATGCGCCCAAGTGCGTGCGTGCAATATTTTTTCTACAAGCGTTGAATACAACAAGGAATAAGCTTTTATTTTCTTATTTTTAGAAAAGAAAAATAGTTTTAGGTTTTTTTAAGTATCCTGTATATCAAAAATATATTTTCATTACCATAGTAACCGAAGAAAAGAATGGTTGAAATTTATATTGTCATTTTAAATAAAATAAAGTCTCAAAAAATCAAAAACCTCTTAAAATCGAAAGCAAAATGTGTTGGTTATTAAATAATAAATAAATAATACATAATATTAAGATTGAACAATATATTAAAGACGCTTCGATTAAAAAACAAAAATAAATAAAAAATGTAAAACCGTCAGCTTACGTCTGTCACTTTGTCGTACTTTTTTTTCAAACGTCAATAAAGTAGTACATTTTTTGACAAATTTGCGTCATAAAAGTTGACGTTTTTTTTACAGGTAAAAAATGAGCCGGTTGCTAGGCAACACTTTTACTGCCTAAGCGTTAAAACTGCATTTTAACGCCTAGGCAATATTCATTTTTAAAAAATTACTGAGTTTAGTTAAGTTTAAGAACATTTTATTAATAACATTACATTTTTTGTTTACAAAAGCAAAAGCAATATTACTTAATTTTTTTATTTGTTAACGGTAATATTAAAAGTGCAATAATTACATGATTGATTAAAATTTATAGATCCACTTTTTTCGATTGTGTTAGTATTAGAGTTAACGAATTCAGTGTTTATTTCCATCGGACCGGAATTACAGCTACTGGTACTAGGACCGGCTTCAAAAACATCTATGGGGCTGATTGGAACAGAACTTGTTACCCCCAGTATTTTTTCGGCAATACTTTTTTTGTTTTCCAATGAATCTTCAATATATCCTTCTGAAACTGAGCTAGACCGCCATCCACCATGTCGTTTTAATGACATTAGATCGCCCCCCGAATCAACAAGTAAGGTAGCGGATGTGCGGCGTAAACTGTGCCCTGTATATTGATTGGCATTGGGTAAATTTAAATATTTTGCCACATCTTGGGCAACTTGACCTAATTTATGAATTCCCACAACCATTTTTGCACATCTTCAGTGTGGACGTGTACATTTTTTTCTGAACACCAATCAAAATATTTTGCATAGGCAATTTCATATACTTTCCGTGACTTGTCCGGTAACAAATTAAGAGTTGCTGCCTTTGAAATATCTAGAATTTCTTTCGGAATATCTTTCGGAATATCTTCTGACATTTTTTGCGACGATTAATCTGACATTCAAAGTAAACAAAAAAAAAAGATAGTAACTGGTAACCATGGAAATTTCTGAAATTAAGTTACCAGAAGCCTAGATCATTAAAAGTACAAAAATATTTAATTAATTTTATATCTTTAAAATTATTAAAATATGTCGTTTGAAAAAAAAATAGTATACAATATTCGGAGAAAAAGTAACTTTTTTCGCCTCGCAATTTGTATCCGCTCGGCTACGCTTCGCTCCGCCTCGCAGCTACATCTAATTGCTAGGCGAAAAAAGTATAACTTTTTCGCCTAATATAGTAATCTACTATTGCCGCACTAGTGCGAAAAAGTCACACTTTGCGTACTAAAATGCGTGCGGAAAAGTGAACTTTTTCGCACGCTTGTAGGAAATAGTATATTGTGCAACTAGTGGTGAAAGTAGCACTTTTCACACGCTTGTGGCGTTTGTGGCACGAGCCGTTAGGCGAGTGCCATAAGCCACATAAGTGTGAAAAGTGCCTTTCACACGTGTTGCACACTATACTTTTTCTACGACTGCACCAAAACACTAAAAAGGCATGATTTTTTAATTTTTTATTAAATATCACTATTTAAAATTTTTGTTCTATGGTTATAAAGATAAAACGAACATTGGGTTCGAGATTAAAAAACAAAAGCCTACCTACTTGATTTAATGCGGTAAAGACATTATGGCTCATTCTTGACATTCCAAACAGAACAAATGAGGGCGAATTCTTTGCACACGCTTTTAGCGTGTGCAATGGATTTATCGCACGCTGTGTGCAATAACTGATTTTCAGTTATAGTAAGTAGTGTTTTTTTAGACATTTTCTAAGCAGTCGTAGAAAAACATAATTTTTATAAGAATACAATCATTTTTAAAAAAATAATGTATCACCAATATAAACGATTCTATAGCTCTTTGAAAATCACCTTATTATACTCTTCGCAAGACTAGGTCCGAAGAGTATATTGCAATCGATCAGAAAATCCTAAAATCGTCAATTTTCATCCTAGAGCAAAAATTCTTGCAGATTCGTGCGTTTCATGACTTTTTAAAATTTTCATTTCTTCTCCGTCCGTCGGTCGGTCGGTCTGTGGGATGTCACGTTTCTTGTAAACACGCTATCTTAAGAACCAAAACTCCAATCCAATTCAAATTTTAAGGAAAAATCGATCCCTATAAAAGGAAGAACCCTATTGTTTTTGACAAAAATCCGAGTACTATAAAGCCCCCCTTTCAGCCCCCCATATAAAAAAAAAATCGTAACTCAATTATTATTAAATTTACAAAAAAAAATGTTCGACATAAAACATAGGAATTTTAATTCTCTACAAAAAAGTATTCGTTGGTTTTTTTGTCAGACCCTCCAGTTACCCCCCACCACAAAAAAACCTCCTATCTCGGTTATTATTCAATTAGCAAAAAAAATATTTGTCACAAAATTAATGGAAATTTAATTTTCCATTAAAAATGTTGGTTTGTTTTAGTTCATTTCTCTAAAGGAAATGTACTATTGTAATTGCAATTTCTGAAAATCGATGTTTTTTTGAAACTGTGCCTAAACGAAGCAAGATACGTAAATGTTAGGGGTGTTGTTATCGGTAAAAAATTACCGATCTTTTGATACTAGAATCATATCGATCGGACCATCCACTGGGTTGTTATTAAAAAATATCACTTTGGTGTATGTTAGGATGGATGGATGGATGGATGGATGGATGGATGGATGGATGGATGGATGGATGGATGGATGGATGGATGGATGGATGGATGGATGGATGGATGGATGGATGGATGGATGGATGGATGGATGGATGGATGGATGGATGGATGGATGGATGGATGGATGGATGGATGGATGGATGGATGGATGGATGGATGGATGGATGGATGGATGGATGGATGGATGGATGGATGGATGGATGGATGGATGGATGGATGGATGGATGGATGGATGGATGGATGGATGGATGGATGGATGGATGGATGGATGGATGGATGGATGGATGGATGGATGGATGGATGGATGGATGGATGGATGGATGGATGGATGGATGGATGGATGGATGGATGGATGGATGGATGGATGGATGGATGGATGGATGGATGGATGGATGGATGGATGGATGGATGGATGGATGGATGGATGGATGGATGGATGGATGGATGGATGGATGGATGGATGGATGGATGGATGGATGGATGGATGGATGGATGGATGGATGGATGGATGGATGGATGGATGGATGGATGGATGGATGGATGGATGGATGGATGGATGGATGGATGGATGGATGGATGGATGGATGGATGGATGGATGGATGGATGGATGGATGGATGGATGGATGGATGGATGGATGGATGGATGGATGGATGGATGGATGGATGGATGGATGGATGGATGGATGGATGGATGGATGGATGGATGGATGGATGGATGGATGGATGGATGGATGGATGGATGGATGGATGGATGGATGGATGGATGGATGGATGGATGGATGGATGGATGGATGGATGGATGGATGGATGGATGGATGGATGGATGGATGGATGGATGGATGGATGGATGGATGGATGGATGGATGGATGGATGGATGGATGGATGGATGGATGGATGGATGGATGGATGGATGGATGGATGGATGGATGGATGGATGGATGGATGGATGGATGGATGGATGGATGGATGGATGGATGGATGGATGGATGGATGGATGGATGGATGGATGGATGGATGGATGGATGGATGGATGGATGGATGGATGGATGGATGGATGGATGGATGGATGGATGGATGGATGGATGGATGGATGGATGGATGGATGGATGGATGGATGGATGGATGGATGGATGGATGGATGGATGGATGGATGGATGGATGGATGGATGGATGGATGGATGGATGGATGGATGGATGGATGGATGGATGGATGGATGGATGGATGGATGGATGGATGGATGGATGGATGGATGGATGGATGGATGGATGGATGGATGGATGGATGGATGGATGGATGGATGGATGGATGGATGGATGGATGGATGGATGGATGGATGGATGGATGGATGGATGGATGGATGGATGGATGGATGGATGGATGGATGGATGGATGGATGGATGGATGGATGGATGGATGGATGGATGGATGGATGGATGGATGGATGGATGGATGGATGGATGGATGGATGGATGGATGGATGGATGGATGGATGGATGGATGGATGGATGGATGGATGGATGGATGGATGGATGGATGGATGGATGGATGGATGGATGGATGGATGGATGGATGGATGGATGGATGGATGGATGGATGGATGGATGGATGGATGGATGGATGGATGGATGGATGGATGGATGGATGGATGGATGGATGGATGGATGGATGGATGGATGGATGGATGGATGGATGGATGGATGGATGGATGGATGGATGGATGGATGGATGGATGGATGGATGGATGGATGGATGGATGGATGGATGGATGGATGGATGGATGGATGGATGGATGGATGGATGGATGGATGGATGGATGGATGGATGGATGGATGGATGGATGGATGGATGGATGGATGGATGGATGGATGGATGGATGGATGGATGGATGGATGGATGGATGGATGGATGGATGGATGGATGGATGGATGGATGGATGGATGGATGGATGGATGGATGGATGGATGGATGGATGGATGGATGGATGGATGGATGGATGGATGGATGGATGGATGGATGGATGGATGGATGGATGGATGGATGGATGGATGGATGGATGGATGGATGGATGGATGGATGGATGGATGGATGGATGGATGGATGGATGGATGGATGGATGGATGGATGGATGGATGGATGGATGGATGGATGGATGGATGGATGGATGGATGGATGGATGGATGGATGGATGGATGGATGGATGGATGGATGGATGGATGGATGGATGGATGGATGGATGGATGGATGGATGGATGGATGGATGGATGGATGGATGGATGGATGGATGGATGGATGGATGGATGGATGGATGGATGGATGGATGGATGGATGGATGGATGGATGGATGGATGGATGGATGGATGGATGGATGGATGGATGGATGGATGGATGGATGGATGGATGGATGGATGGATGGATGGATGGATGGATGGATGGATGGATGGATGGATGGATGGATGGATGGATGGATGGATGGATGGATGGATGGATGGATGGATGGATGGATGGATGGATGGATGGATGGATGGATGGATGGATGGATGGATGGATGGATGGATGGATGGATGGATGGATGGATGGATGGATGGATGGATGGATGGATGGATGGATGGATGGATGGATGGATGGATGGATGGATGGATGGATGGATGGATGGATGGATGGATGGATGGATGGATGGATGGATGGATGGATGGATGGATGGATGGATGGATGGATGGATGGATGGATGGATGGATGGATGGATGGATGGATGGATGGATGGATGGATGGATGGATGGATGGATGGATGGATGGATGGATGGATGGATGGATGGATGGATGGATGGATGGATGGATGGATGGATGGATGGATGGATGGATGGATGGATGGATGGATGGATGGATGGATGGATGGATGGATGGATGGATGGATGGATGGATGGATGGATGGATGGATGGATGGATGGATGGATGGATGGATGGATGGATGGATGGATGGATGGATGGATGGATGGATGGATGGATGGATGGATGGATGGATGGATGGATGGATGGATGGATGGATGGATGGATGGATGGATGGATGGATGGATGGATGGATGGATGGATGGATGGATGGATGGATGGATGGATGGATGGATGGATGGATGGATGGATGGATGGATGGATGGATGGATGGATGGATGGATGGATGGATGGATGGATGGATGGATGGATGGATGGATGGATGGATGGATGGATGGATGGATGGATGGATGGATGGATGGATGGATGGATGGATGGATGGATGGATGGATGGATGGATGGATGGATGGATGGATGGATGGATGGATGGATGGATGGATGGATGGATGGATGGATGGATGGATGGATGGATGGATGGATGGATGGATGGATGGATGGATGGATGGATGGATGGATGGATGGATGGATGGATGGATGGATGGATGGATGGATGGATGGATGGATGGATGGATGGATGGATGGATGGATGGATGGATGGATGGATGGATGGATGGATGGATGGATGGATGGATGGATGGATGGATGGATGGATGGATGGATGGATGGATGGATGGATGGATGGATGGATGGATGGATGGATGGATGGATGGATGGATGGATGGATGGATGGATGGATGGATGGATGGATGGATGGATGGATGGATGGATGGATGGATGGATGGATGGATGGATGGATGGATGGATGGATGGATGGATGGATGGATGGATGGATGGATGGATGGATGGATGGATGGATGGATGGATGGATGGATGGATGGATGGATGGATGGATGGATGGATGGATGGATGGATGGATGGATGGATGGATGGATGGATGGATGGATGGATGGATGGATGGATGGATGGATGGATGGATGGATGGATGGATGGATGGATGGATGGATGGATGGATGGATGGATGGATGGATGGATGGATGGATGGATGGATGGATGGATGGATGGATGGATGGATGGATGGATGGATGGATGGATGGATGGATGGATGGATGGATGGATGGATGGATGGATGGATGGATGGATGGATGGATGGATGGATGGATGGATGGATGGATGGAGCAAAAAATTTCTTTAACCGTAATTTACTCAATTATGGTACTAGGTAGAAGGTTCAAACTTGGCATAAGTAAATACCAAAGTCTTGTGGTCAAGATGACCACAAGGTCATACTGACCACTGGTCAAGGTTAGTAGATATTACATGAAAAAAAAATCTAGCCCAAAATATTGTGATTTTTTTTTGCTTAAACATATTCTTTCGGAGGGCCCTTTGTGTTAAAAATTTTTAAAAAAAATTCTATGTCTAGGAAAAGAGCTATGACGTTTTCAAATGTCAATGTTTGCATTGACATAGCTCCAATACTTCAATAGTTAGAGGACTCAAACTTGGAGGATAGATACACAAGAGACAGGGGTTCAAGGTCATGTCAAGGTCATATCTTTTTGAAGGTCAATAGCATTTTTATTATTAAAAATGTATGTTAAGGTAAATGCAAGGTAAATGTTGGACATGTTTTTGAAAACACAAAAGCTTGTTCTTGTGTTTCGGACTTAGTAAGCCATCTTCAGGGAATTATTTATAGTTTGACTTTAATTATCTCATACACCATAATAGTTAAAGGTCTCAAACTTGGAGGATGGATAACCAAAAGATAAGAGTTCAAGGTCATGTAAAGGTCATATTGATTGAAAGGTCAATAGCATTTTTATTATTAAAAAGCTATGTTGAGGAAAATGTAAGGTAAATGTTGGACATATTTTTGAAAACACAAAAGGTTGTTCTTGTGTTTCGGACTTGGTAAGCCATCTTCAGGAAACGATTTATAGTTTGACTTCAATTATCTCATACACCTTAATAGTTAGAGGTCTCAAACTTGGAGGATGGATACACAAAACACAGGGTTTCAAGGTCATGTCAAGGTCATATCTTTTTAAAGGTCAATAGCATTCTTATTATTAAAAAACTATGTTACGTTAAATACAAGGTACATTTTGGACATGTTTTTAAAAACACAAAAGGTTGTTCTTATGTTTCTGACTTAGTGGGCCATCTTCAGGAAACGATTTATAGTTTGACTTCAATTATCCCATGCACCACAATAGTTAAAGGTCTCAAACTTAGAGGATGGATAACCAATAGACAAGAGTTCAAGGTCATGTCAAGGTCATATGGTTTAAAAGGTCAACAGCATTTTTAGTATTAAAAACCTATGTTAAGGTAAATGCAAGGTAAATGTTGGACATGCTTTTGAAAACACAAAAGGTTGTTCTTGTGTTTCGGACTTACTAAGCCATCTTCAGGGAACGATTTATAGTTTGACTTCAATTATCTCATACACCACAATAGTTAAAGGTCTTAAACTTGGAGGATGGATAACCAAAGGACAGTAGTTCAAGGTCATGTCAAGGTCATATTGTTTGAAAGGTCAATAGGATTTTTATTATTAAAAAACTATCTTAAGTTAAATGCAAGGTAAATGTTGGACATGTTTTCAAAAACATAAAAGGTTGTTCTTATGTTTCGGACCTAGTAGGTCATCTTCAGGAGACGATTTATAATTTGACGATTAGTAAAGTCAAACTTAAAGAATGGATAATTAAAAGACAAGGGTTCAGGGTCATGTAAAAGTTTTATGGTTTAAAAGTTCAGTATAATTTTCATTATTCCAAAACTATTTTTTGTTAAATGCAATGTAAATATTGGACATGTCTTTAAAAACATAAAAGGTTTTTTTTATGTTTTGGACCTACTGGACTATCATCAAAAAACGCTATAATTCTAACAAAAAAATGAATTTGTACGTAAGAAATGAACTCAAGAGTCGGATCTACCGGCCTCGACTCAGCTAGTATTACAAGGTACAATAAATTGTCAAAATTACGGAGGTTTTAGGGTTGATATCCAAATTAATGCATTATAAGTCAAATAATAAAAATATCATTGCAACGTTCGTGGCACGTTCTAAGACGATTAACAGTACTCCAAATCATCCTTAACTGATGATTGCGGGATCTTCGAATAATTCCTTATTGAACCCATCATAATTTTGCCAATAAAGTTCCACACATCGGATTCTGAGAAGGGGTCGGGTACAAATTTCTCTGCAGTAATTTGCAGGAACCAATTTAGACTCTAGTCCTTGTGAAAATTTAAGTCAATATTTATGTTCTTTTCTGCTCAAAATCGAGATAAGAAATAAATACAATAGGGTACACAAATTAAAAATGCATTCAAAAGTGTGCGAGAAAAATGTTTTGCTTTGTTCTAACGAAAAGTACAGAAAAGCTTTTTAAGTTTAGATTGAGATATGATTCGGTCCTGCTTTTGAACTTTACCTATTGGGATAATCAAGTAAAAGAAGGCCAGATTGTAATGTTGCAGCTGTGTAGCAGTTCAACGAGTGGAGACGCAGGTGTTTCTTCGCTGAGCTTTTATCCAAAGTGCACCCGGATTCTATTACCTACATCCAGATCCACGATCCACTTATTTTAGTGAAATCACCGACCAAACTTTTATAATCTTTGCCTTTTGCCTGGCACTCCCGATTTGTTAAATAAATCTTAATCTTTTGAAAAATACCTAAATGTTTTAAGTTAAAAAAAGAACTAGTTTTTAAAATCAAACGTAATATTGGACCCTCATAAAAATAAGTTTAAACTTAAAGCATAACATTTTATTTTTTGTTAATGTTACTGGCTCGAGTAAGAAATGAACTCAAGAGTGGCATTCACTTGACATTTTTTGTACCAAACCTAAACAGATCCCCATTTTTCTATTAAACCTCGGATCACAAAAAGAAGTACAATGGTTTGCTAAATTGGCGGACATTTTCTAATTAGAAGCCACAAATTATGGTGGGCTATGTTTTATTCGAGACAAGTGAGCATCACATCAACCAAGCAGGGTTTTCTTCACTCTTTAGTTAAAGGGTGCTCTGTCGAGTATTACAACAAAGAACATTGCACAGTTAGTATAGCCAAATTAAGAGCTATTCTCTTTTGGTCTTTTGCTAAAGTTGACATACTAAATTAAATGGGGTCGAGTTTTAAATGTAGTAGTGCAATGAAGCTTGCACACATTGGAAAGATTTCGTCCTGGAAAGTTTTAGTAGGATCATAATTGTCTCATGCTATTTTGAAGAATTTGGTTGGAAAATAAAACTGATAAAAGTAAGCAGTTCTGAGAAATGCGGTTAACTATGTTTTTCATGTTCTATGAATAAAATAATATTCTCACGTTTCCATGTCTAGTTTTCCATACATTGTTGATATTTAATGTCTCGGTTAATTTATAATTAACACTCTGACTTTATCTCGCCGTTTAATTGTTGTAATAGATTTCACACAGTAAGGTCACATTTATTTATTTCATTTCCTTTTTAACGAACACTGGAGTCTGGGATTAACTGTTACTGAAGCACATATCAAATTTCATTAAATTAGAGCAAATTCACTCAATAACGGAAAATTTTATTGCAGCACTTTCCTCTCTAAAGCTGATTGTTATAATTATTAACATCCGGCAGCTTATTATATTTGATCCAGTTTGTAATTATATTTTGACATAAATTTCAATTTATACCGGGCGCTATTTATTTAAAAATTTATACGGTATCCTCCTATACTTATACTTATACATGTCAAAATAGGAAGAATGATTTTAGTTCATTTCTCTAAAGGAAATGTACAGGGTGTCCCACGTAAGATGACCCAACCCCTTATCTCAGGAACTAAAAATGCTAGCAAATTTTTCTTTTCGTAGAATTGTTTGTAATGAACTAAATTTTTATTTTAAGTAATGTTTCACTCTACAGAGTGTTTCATTTACTCGGAACACACATTCACTTCTTTATTTTAAATGGAACACCCTATATTTTTTTATATTTTTAAATACTCCCAAAAATAAGGATTATTTTGGTAAAAGTCCGAAATCTCCCACTTTTTTAGTTTTTGCAAAAAAAAATTTTTTCCGAAATTTTTGCCAGTTGCAGCATTTTTTTAAAAAAAATTATTGCGCTTTTCATGGGTGATATTTTTGCATGAAATTTAAACAACGTATAATCAAGATGCTTAAAAAGCACTTTTATCTACAATTTGACCAAAAATCGTAACCGGAAGTGAAAAATCCGCCATTGAAAATCGATACATTAAAACCGTTTAAAAAAATGCTGCAACTGGCAAAAATTTCGAAAAAAAATTTTTTTTGCAAAAACTAAAAAAGTGAGAGATTTCGGAGTTTTACCAAAATAATCCTTATTTTTGGGAGTATTTAAAAATATAAAAAAATATAAGGTGTTCCATTTAAAATAAAGAAGTGAATGTGTGTTCCGAGTAAATGGAACACCCTGTAGAGTAAAACATTACTAAAAATAAAAATTTGGTTTATTACAAACAATCCTGCGAAAACAAAAATTTGCTAGCATTTTTAGTTTCTGAGATAAGGGGTTGGGTCATCTTACGTGGGACATCCTGTACTATTGTAATTGCAATTTCTGAAAATCGATGTTTTTTTGAAACTGTGCCTAAACGAAGCAAGATACGTAAATGTTAAGGCTGTTGGAAAGATGCTACAAAAAATTACCGATCTTTTGACACTAGAATCATGTCGATCATCCATTGGGTTGTTATTAAAAAATATCACTTTGGTGTATGTTAGGATGGATGGATGGATGGATGTATGGATGTACGGAGCAAAAAATTTCTTTAACCGTAATTTACTCAATTATGGTACTAGGTAGAAGGTTCAAACTTGGCATAAGTAAATACGAAAGTCTTGTGGTCAAGATGACCACAAGGTCATACTGACCACTGGTCAAGGTTAGTAGATACTGCATGCAAAAAAAAATCTAGCCCAAAATATTGTGATTTTTTTTTGCTTAAACATATTCTTTCGGAGAGCCCTTTGTGTTAAAACTTTTTAAAAAAAATTCTATGTCTAGGAAAAGAGCTATGACGTTTTCAAATGTCAATGTTTGCATTGACATAGCTCCAATACTACAATAGTTAGAGGACTCAAACTTGGAGGATGGTTTCACAAAAGACAGGGGTTCAAGGTCATTTCAAGGTCATATCTTTCTAAAGGTCAATATCATTTTTATTATTAAAAAACTATGCTAAGTTAAATGCAAGGTAAATGTTGGACATGTTTTTGAAAACACAAAAGGTTTTACTTATGTTTCGGAATTAGTACGCCATCTTCAGGAAGCGATTTTTAGTTTGACTTCGGTTATCTCAAAGATCACAATAGTTAGAGGTTTCAAACTTGGAGGATAGATAACCAACAGACAGGAGTTCAAGGTCATGTCAAGGTCATATTGTTAAAAAGGTCAATAGCATTTTTATTATGTAAAAACAATGATAAGTTTTATGCAAGATAAATGTTGGACATGTTTTTTGAAAAAGCAAAAGATTGTTCTTATGTTTCGGACTTAGTAGGCCATCTTCAGGAAACGATTTATAGTTTACCTTTGGTTATCTCAAAGATCACAATAGTTATAGGTTTCAAACTTTGAGGATGGATAACCAAAAGACAGGATTTCAAGGTCATGTCAAGGTCACATCGTTTGCAAGTTCAATACAATTTTTATTATTCAAAATTTGGACCTTCTGGACTATCTTCAGGAAACGCTTTGATTCTAACAAAAAAATAAATGTAACGTAAGAAATGAACTCAAGAGTCGGATCCACCGGCCTCGACTCAGCTAGTTTTATAAAGTTAACCAGTAAGGTTAAAAAAACAAAAAATAAACTATTTCAGTAGCAAAAAACTTCCAAGTCCGAATCGCGTCACGCGTCAGTCAAGAAGGCCATGCCAAAAATATTTCAAACAAAGAAACAAAAGCAGCTGTCAGAACAACTAACCTAAAATATGTTAAACGTCAGAACTGACGTTTATCCTCTTCGTTAACAAAATTCTTCGTGTTTTATGTCAATAGTTTGCACTCTTCGCAGATAAATAAAAAAAAAAAATGTTTAACTTAAAAAAACTATTACCCTATAATAGTTTTCTTGCGAAGAGTATTCTATAGAATGTGTAGCCCTTATATAAAATATTGATTTAGCTTTGATTTAAAAAATCTTAAGTTCTTCTTCTACCAAATCCGAATTCTATTCGAGCGACTCATTTGTGAAGAGTAACTTCTACGCGTTTCGACTTCTACCCATTCTAGTTTCATCATAATCGTCTATCTTAGTCATAGAGTCCTGAAGCATAGATTGCAGCGTTCTCTGTAGGACCAAATTAGCACATTTTCAAAGTGCTATAAAATCGGTCATATTGGTGATTTATTATTTTTTTAAAAATGATTGTATTCTTATTAAAATAATGTTCCTAAACATTTTTAAAACTTTTTTCAAAAGTGCCGAATAGTTTAGGTATTAACAAAAAACTAACTTCTTACTTCTATGCAAGATGGGGGCTAAACGTCACGGAAATATTGTGGGAATTTTTCACTTTTATGTTCCTGGTGCCTACAATCCTGCATAAGCAGATCTTGGTTGGGATTTTTTTCTGGGGGCATTATTAGAATGATTGGGTTAAAAATATTTAAGGAAAAGATGTTGTCCCTTAGATTATTTTGATGTGTGTATATATATTGTCAAAAATGACTTCAGCAACCCCGAATCACTTGAAATTTATACCATGGATGAATCTATGCGATACACATCCCCTAATTCACACCCCATGCAACATTTTTTTTAAATATAACATGTTATTACTGTGAAAAATTACTCCAAAAACCCCGAAATTCATACCATGGGTGGATTTATGCGATACTTTACAGAAATCATCCCCTAATTCACACCCCATGCAAAATTTGTTAGATATAACATGTTATTATTATCAAAAATGACTCCAGCAACTCCAAATCACCCGAAATTCATACCATGTGTAAAGTTCGTATTAATATTATGTGTTAAAATTCTAACTTTGACTATCATAAGTAAAAGTTAGAATTTTAACAGGGGTTGCGGGCTGCTGGTCGCTATTGCCAGCTGGAGTTTCATCAAAAATTAACCTTTTTTAATTAACAGATATCCAAAAGGATTTTTTTCACTACTACCTATAGAAAAGGCAATTTTTGACCGATTTTCTACCAGAGAAATCACATTTCTCTCCCTTGGTCAATAATAATTTCCATGTCTATGTACACTGTACAATAATGAAATGTCAAAACGTATGTCAAGGTTTTATCATAAATAGAAAGGTACTTACAGCAGTTTTTGTGAGTTTTTTACGAAACATTTTATTGCATTTTATTGCACAAATAAATATTTGTGCAATAAAATGTTTTGAAGTATTTTAAAGTAGTTATGTTTTCAAAATACAAAAATCTTCGTAAAAAACTCACAAAAACTGCTGTAAGTACCTTTACACTTTCACGATTCTATTTACTGGTTTATATCCTGGACCCCCCAAAATATCTGTTACATTTTGTTAATGGGGAGGGGGAAGCATTTGGGGGTCTTACAATAATTTTTTTCCCAAAGATAATAATTTTAGTGATTTTTTATTGGATTGTCTAACATTTATCCTAGACAGTTATTAAAAAAATTATAAAAATGTCAAATTTTTGGCAAAGGGGGATTTTGGTGGGCTAACAGATATTTTGGGGGGTCAAGGATATAAATCTGTAAATGGGGTCGTGAAAGTGTATATCAGTCTAAAATAAAACAATAATAAAAAAAATTAAAATGCGTTAGTGGGGGGGGGTCAGTTCGGGGTCTTAAAATGACTTTTCTTTTCTCAAAATAGTAATAATAGTGATTTTTTATGTAATTGTCAAACATTTATCCTGCACAATTGGTAAAAAAAATTATGAAAATGTAAAATTTTTGGCAAAGGGGGATTTTGGGGGGGTTAACATATATTTTGGGTGGGTCAATTGTCTAAATGTGTAAAAAGAATCTTTAAATTGTATAATTTTGAATTTAAAAATAGTTTTTTAAGAAATAATCAAAAATCATAAAAATGAAAATTAGGGGCACCAGTGGGTATTTTTTCTCAAAAAAAAATATGACGTTAAAGACTTACATATTATAAATCATCCATCTGATTTTTAAACATTTATCATAAACAGTTATTTAAAAAAAATTTCTACAAACTTGAAATAAAGAGGGCCCCCTAGGGGGCTCCTGGAACTTTCTCAGGGGGGTTCCATATCCAAATATTTTTTTAAGTATTCTAAGGAACATATGTTCCAAATTTTATGTTTCTACCTCAAAATGCAGATTAATTTACCTTACGCACCGGACTAATAAAAAGAGAGAGAAGATACAAAACGTAACGAGTGCGAGAGAGACTACTAACCTGTAATGCTATTGGAACATGACCTTACTTAAGTAATATTCTTCTTCTTTCTCATTGTTTCTTATAGTGGCCTACTCACAAAAGCATATTAAATTTTCCAAAAAAAAAATATTATCAGTGTGTTTGACACAAGGTCTTCTACGATAAGAAGCTTGCGTTCAGCAGAACGCAAGCTTCTTATCGTAAAAGGCCTTGGTTTGACAGTAAATCGGTAGAATTAAAGAGAAATTCGGCATTTTAACATAAAATCGGTAGAATTAAGGAGATCTACCGAAAAATCGGTAGGGTTGGCAACGCTGTGTGTACACAAGACAAGTTTATTTTATTATTAAGGGGTTCACTTTATAAAATCATTAAAATTGTAAATTATGCTTACATTTAAATGATTTTTGCAACAAAAAACAATATTTGGAGACTAGTTTTCACTAATAACATCACCCCATCCATTTGTTCGCATATCCTGCTGTGTTATGGTTTTAAAAATTATAAAATCGTCAAAAATCATCCTAGAGCAAAAACTGCTTGCAGAATTTTGAACAACTTTTAAAAATCCGTCCGTCTGTCTGAACAATATTAAAGCCCTTTTAATTATTTACAAAAAGTATATTTGGGTTTTTTTTGTACCACCCCACATAAGCTACTCAATCTAAAAAAGAAATCGTGTTTTCGTTATTTTTTAAGACTTGCGTTTCAAATTCATAAATGATGTTCTGTGCACACTAAAGTTCGTGAAAAGTTATCTTCCTGAATGTCAGTTATTTTCGAAATTTTAACAAAATATGTAAAAATACGGAGTAATACATCAATAACTATGATTAAAAATATGTAGGATAATGTTTGTGATACATAGATGTTGTACTGAGTGCAAGAAATAATAAAAAAACGGTAAAATAGTACTTTTGGTGTTTATCTTTGTAAATTTAAATCTTTGAACGAGCACATCGGGAAAAACGAATGTTGCAATTTTAATCATTTACAAGCTTAAAAAAACCCTGGAAAATAAATCTCAGGAATAAAGGTGCCTGTACGTGGTTCTTACAGAGAAGCAGCCCTTAAGCCCAAGAAGCGTAAGAACAATAATGTTGTAACCGTCGGACAAAAAAGTGCCACCGAAAATAATATGACACTTTCCGCGATTCCTAAACATGTTTTTATTCATGTTTACCGGTTACACCCTCAAAAAACAGACAAAGAATTGTTTAATTTTGTTAAAAATGCCAATATAAACATTTCTAAGTGCGAGAAACTTGATTCCAGAAATGGAGAAATTTACGCGTCTTTTAAAATTGCAATAAATAATGAAGATTCCGCCAAAGTTCTTTCCCCCGAATTTGGACCTGCCGGCGTGTGCGTGCGTAAGTTTTTTGCCAGAAAAATGACGACTTCAGAGAATTAAAAACTTCAGAAACTTTAAAAACTTTTAATGTGTACCACTTAAATTTACAATCGAAATAAAATCACTCAATTGAATGCTTTGGTGAATGAACCTGATTCAGCGCGCGAATCGATTGACTTATTTTGTGCCACAGAACATTTTCTTACCGAACCAGAGTCAAAAAGTTTTATGTTGGAAAACTTTACTTTGATTTCTTGCTTCTCCAGACCTAAACGGAGAGGAGGTAGAGCAGTAATGGAGTATGCTGTGTTGAGCTTAGTCCTCTAAAAAGTCTATCGATTGAGCTCAGTGGCGTATTTAGTGCCCCCGCAGACCCCGCAATGCGGGGGGGCCCCGGGCATTCAGGATTTTTTAGGGGCCCCGAACTAAAATAAAATAACTACAAAAATGGTGCTTTAGCGTTTAAAATCAGTAAAAATTCAAAAAAATTTGCCTGCGGCGCCATTTTTAGGGCCCCATAATGTTTTTGCGGGGGGGCCCCACAAATTTTAAATACGCCACTGATTGAGCTTCATTGTGAGATCGCTGCTGTGGAGGTGCCTAATGAAAATCTTATTGTTGTGACAATCTACAGGCCTCCCAATGGAGATTTTGATTGTTTTATGGAATGTGTTAGCAGTCTTTTCACTCGTCTTGTTAATTCAAATAAAGATATTATTGTAAACGGGGACTTTAATAAACTGCTGTTCAAAAGTTAGGGATATCGATGTTTTCCAAGTTTTATAAAAGCGAATTTAATTTTTTTGTTTTTAAGATAACAAATTAAGAAAAACAAATCACACAATATAGTTTTTTTTTTCAAATAATTAAGAATTCGATAAGTTTTTACACATTATCGAAAATCTGAATATCCCACATTTTATCTTTACTTCCAAATCACTTTTAAAATTTATGTCAGTTGCTTTATTTCATTCGTAATAATGCCCAGGCAAAAATTAACAGTGGATCAGGCCAATAGAGCACTCGGTATGATTGATGCGGGGCGACGTCAAGCTGCTGTAGCTAATTTTTTTAACGTAAGCCAAAGTGTAGTCTCCCGTCTTATTAACAGACAATTAGAAACTGGAACTGTTGCAGAAAGGCCTAGAAGTGGAAGACCAAGGGCTACATTGCCAATAGAGGATAGGTACCTAACAGTTTCGGCACGAAGAGAGCCATTAAGTACCTGCAAACTCTTGAGTCAACGGCTTCAAAATGCCACAGGTACTTCGGTATCAGTTTCAACGGTAAGAAGGCGCCTTCATCAAGTCAATCTAAGGTCTAGGCGATTATTAAGGGGGGTTCCACTAACCCACGAACATAAACAGCAAAGATTGGAATGGGCGACAGAAAGGATAAATTGGACTGAAGAATGGAAATCTGTGCTGTTTACGGACGAGTCCAGATTTGGAAGATTTTCGGATAGCCGTCGCGTTCGTGTTTGGACTCGTCCATTGATACCTAGAAATCGTCGCGCCGTCCAAGAAGTTCACCCTTTTCGAGGAGGAACAATAACCGTTTGGGGGGGAATTTGTTTTAATGGTAAAACTGAGTTGTTGATTCTTCCAGGCAATATGAATTCAGCGATTTACATCAATGAGGTCATAAACAATGTAATCCCTTTGTTTCATGCGGCTATCGGTAACGGTTTTCTTTTTTTGGACGATAACGCGCGTCCTCATCGATCTAACGCGGTAGTAAATGCAAGAGAAAACCTCGGTATTCCACACTTATCCCTTCCACCGATGTCCCCAGATCTAAACCCCATTGAACACGCTTGGGATAAACTTCAGAGAGCTTTGGATGCCCATCAACCTCACCCAGAGACCATCCAACAGCTCAGAGATTTGTTACCTTTGCTTTGGCAGCAAATTGTGCAAGAGCAATTGAATACTTTGGTGGAAAGCATGCAAAGAAGGTGCCAAGCTGTTATTGATGCTCGTGGAGGACATACATTGTACTGACTTTGGTTTAATTTTTATTTTTATACATTTTTCGTTTTATGATTTTTAAGGTTTTATGTGAGTTTTTGAATAAGTCTTATTTTTTCGAATAAAAGATACTTTTTTGGCTACAATTTGTGTTATGTCATCTAAAAATTATTTTTTACAAATAAATATAAGGTCATTTTAATAAGCATGTTGTTAAAATTTTGGAATTTCGCGATATCCTTAACTTTTGAACAGCAGTTTATATGGTTTCCTACTAGGGATAAATATTGTACAGCGTTTAATGACCTGATCTTGTCGTTCGGTTTTGTAACTACAATAATTGAACCCATTAGGGGACCTAATTGTGTGGATAATGTTATCATTAATTTTTATAATCATAGAAATTTTAAAAGTAGTGTGTGTTCTCCTGGGTTATCTGCGTGCTGATTACGGAATATCGCTTTGTACGAAACCTACATAAGAAGACCATTAGGTTTCGTACGAAGCGATATTCCGTAATTACCCCGCTGGGGCAGTTATAACGGAGTATCACACGAAGCGATATGGGAAGCGATGTGGGAAGTTTGACATTTGTTGATGGGAACTCGAATCTCTTAAAACTAAAATACGTATTACCGAGAACTTATGCGGTTTCCTCCATATTTTATAATTTACCAATTAAAACAAGGAATTGATGGTCGTTTGGTCTTGCGCACTTGATTGTATGTCACTGATGGGCAATTTTATAGTTAAAAATTAAAAAATCGGCAATTTTTTCCTGTTCATACAAATTATAATTTATATTTCTGTTCTGAATAGTACTTGTATTCGTATTCGAATACTTTTTAATTTTGGGGGATTCGTACTCGAAAAGTATTTTCAGAAACTTTAATGTATTTGTATTCGTCTCGAGTACAAAAAAAAGTATTCGTGCACATCCCTGGGCTAGGCCCGGTCAAGGTGTCTTGCAAAAAAATTCAAAACAAAAGCATTCTTTCTAAAGCTACTTTAGACGTGTATTTTTATTCGATCTGATTTACGTCAGATATTTCTGTCATTTGTTTTTAGTAAAATTTATTTGTTGATATTTTTTGTAACAAAATAAATTTTACCAAAAACAATTGACAGTTATATCTGACGTAAATCAGATCGAATAAAAAAACCATAGATCTAGAATAACCATAGATAAAACATCAGCTGATCAGCTTTGAAAAATTTTGATGGTCGCCATTTTATACTATTCTATGCCCGCGAATTTTAAATTATTGCCTCATATTAATTAAATATAAATAAAACGTTTAATGGGAGGCTACAGACTGTCTAAAACGCAAAATCGACATGTTTTGGCAATTTGTATACTCTTAAAATACCCAACAAGTTGCTAATGCAAAAAAAATTTTAAAACGTAAATACCTTTAAGAGCCGTTTTTTTCTAATTTTCTAACTTTTTATGTAGCAACTCATATCCTAGTTTGTGTTTTTGGCTTATTAAATCATAACAACACGAAAACGCACAATTTTTAATAAAATGTAAACTGTAAACCCCCGATTTCTATATCAAACGGCTGACAGTGTCATGTCATGACAAGCAGTGGTGGCAACCTCCAACCTAAGAAATGTAAAAACACTAGATATGTAGTATAAAATGGAGGGCTTCAAATTTAAACAACTCGATAGCCTGCGCAAAGCGTCAAATTACATCTTTTTTTAATAATACATCTATGGAAAAAACACTTCTTTTAAATCCTAAACGTCAGTGTCAGAATTGATACCTATTTACGTTCTTCGCTAATAAAATTTATTTATTTTTGTTAATAATTGCTAGTTAGGCTCTTCGCAGATGGGTGTATTTGCATTGCGCCGGTGATTAAGAAAACACTTGGTATTGCGCCGATTTTGTCATACAGAAATAGTTTGCATTGCGCCGTTTATAAAAGGTCTATTGTTATACCAGGAGCTAAGCATACCCAGGTAAAAGGGATTAAGAAAACTCGATTTAAAAACATTAACAGGTATATTCTTAATTAAAAAATATCAAAATAAGTAACATTTTTGGGTTGTTTTCTTAGCATACATTTTTATAATGGTACTAGTCTTTTTTTTCTTCATATATTGAAATTTATAATATTTTCCGCTATTAGATATGTATTGTCTTGGTAGGTAATGTGCTGACAAGGATTCTTAATTTTTCTCCAGTTTTTTTTTTTAAATTTCAGGGCTTTAGATAGAATTTTATAAAAGCACTGGGGGACCATTTCCACTGGGGGACACTAGGTTAGGTAGGTTAGGTAAAGTTTAGCTGCTAAAATGAAAACTAATGAGTAATTTGTTGGGGAACAAAGGAACGGATTAAACAGATGCAAACCAGGTATACGAAATGACCCAAAACAATAGGTATTATAAAAGTGGCGCACTACAACATATTTTTGTATACTCAAATTTAACCATCGGCGCAATAAGCATATATCCTCGCAGATTTATTTAAATAATATTAAAAAATTATTTTATTCTTAAATTTTATTATTCTCTGATTAGTGCGAGGAGTATCCTATTAAATGCCGGCATTTTATATACGCATATAGCTTCTAACGGCCTTGATTTTTTTTTAAAGTTGATTCCTAACTTTTTCTACGCATTTAATGAAATTAAATTTAAATATACAGGTTGTGCCAGTTCTAAGTAATGAAATGCACTTTGTTATTTTAAATGGGTCATCCTATATATTTTAACATTTTTAGGAACATTCTTTTAATAAGAATACAATCGTTTTTAAAAAAATGATGTATTACTAATATTAACGATTCTGTAGCTCTGAAAATCACCTAATTTCATCAGAATCGTCTATCTTATGGTTGCCTTTCACGTGGCTTCTTGCTAGCTTCTTCGCTGCTATTGGAGGATTTAAATGTTTTAGGAATCGGCGCGCAAGAAGAAGCTAAACGAAATTAAGCACGGTTTGATTTCTTTTAGCTTCCTATGCGCGCGCATACCTAAAACATTTGAATCCTCCAGTAGCAGCGAAGAAGCTAGCAAGAAGCTACGTGAAAGGCAGCCATAAGTCATAGAGTCCTGAAGCATAGATTGCAGCGTTCTCTGTAGGACCAAATTAGCTCATTTTTAAAATGCTATAAAATCGTTAATATTGGTGATACATTATTTTTTTAGAAATGATTGTATTCTTATTAAAAGAATTTTCCTAAAAATGTCAAAATATATAGGGTGTTTCATTTAAAGATACAAAATTAATGTAATTTCCGCTTAAAGTGGAAGTCATACATTTTTGAAAATGCATGTAAAAGAAGGCTAAAAGTTTCTTCGATATCTGCTAAAATTTCAGTTCTGTAGAAAGTATACGTAGAAAGTTATGAGTTCGTGCGCTTTTTGCGGGACACACGGTATAATAAAATTTTCAATTCAATGATAAGGCTTTTGTACTACCCCCTGCCTGCAAAAAAGTTGTCAAACATCAAAAATACACTTTAATTGTTTTAAGGTAAGGTTTTCAAAGATTATGTGGTTCTGTTTTGTGCGGATTTGACAATAAAATAATTTTCCGTAGAAAAAAGAAATACTCCAAATTTACCGAAAAACATCTACTTTTTCAAAAGAAAAAATACCTTACACTTTTAAAAATGTTTTAAAAACATTCAATTTTTTTTTAAATACGAATTTTCCAAGAATACCATAAATTTTCCAAAAATGCTTTCAAGTTTCCGAAAGTCCCTTCTTGAAAATATCTTCAATTTCCAAAAAAAAACCACTACTAAAATATAGTGGTATTTTTGAGAACAAAAATACCCTAGATTTCATGAAAAAATTGTCAAAGCCAACAAAAAAAAGATGCCCATAAGCGGCAAATATCCTAAAATAATCACCTTCGCGGTCGTTATACTTGGGAAACGTCAGATATGTGTCAGATTGACCCGAGTCATTGTGATGCTGGTGGTCATTCAGTTTCCCAAGTATAACGACCGCGAAGGTGGGAAAGATCTATATCATTAAACTCCAAATTTATTATAGATTTAAAAAAAATAAAAAAATAGGATGTTCCATTTAAAATAACAAAGTTGCATTTCATTACTCACTGTATATTTAAATTTTGTATTTACAAATGCGCAAGAAAAAGTTAGAAATCAACCTAAAAAAATGAAGGCTCTAAGAGAATATTAACGACGTTAGAAGCGATATGCGTTATTTTCTACTCACCCTGTATGTTGTAAACTTCAGAACGTATGCACATTTTGCAGATACAGCGCCATTTTCCCCTTAACGACTTAGCTAAATAAGGAGAAACGCCTACCAGGCATGTAAGTGTACAGAGTGATCTAATGAAAAGTTTCCGCCCCCCTTATTTACAACAATTGTCTGTTGCAACTAACAATTGCAAGATACAACTGACAATTGTTGTCAGTTAGGGAGCAGGTCCTTCGATCAACAGGTCTTTAAATCAACGTGCAACTAACAATTGCAAGATACAACTGACAATTGCCAAATGCAACTAACAATTGTCAGATGCGACTGACAATTGCCAGTTGCATTTGGTCAGTTCTAACTGACAATTTTATGAATAAATTTTGCATTGGCCGTTCTACGCTTTCGAATAACCGTCCGTCAACCCCAGATCTCAAACAAAAATCATTGGAAGGAAAAAAGAAAATGAGTATATCGGCATGAAAAGTGACAATCTGCACTGCTTACAAACGATTCCGAATTTGGTAGATTTTCTGCTAGTCGTCATGTACGGGTTTGGAATCGTGATCATACTTAGAAATCTGCTGCATCGGGATTCCCTATAAGCAGTGCAGATTGCCACTTTTCATGCCAATATACTCTTTTCCTTTTCCCTTCCAATGGTTTTTGTTTGAGATTTGGGGTTGACGGACTTTTAGTTTTAGAACTAGCTTTTGTTTTAAATTGATATTAAAACGAGGTTTAACAATTTGAGTAACTTAAAAAATTTGGTGGCGTCCGGTCTCAAGTGTTCTATTGGCTTTTACACTTAAAAATTAAACAAGACAATAACGCCACTTAAAAAAAAAACGACTAGAATGATTTGTTGTAATTATAAAATTCGCAATATTCACATTTTGATCGAAATTCAAAAAATTATTGAACCTTTGATAAAATTAAAAAAACAAGTTCATAGTAAAATGTATGACAGAGAAGGAATGATGCATGTCGCCACTCTAAAAGGCGACAATAACTGTCAATATGACATCAAGGCACTCTAGTGAGATACATATTCTATAGACTAGCACAACTAATTCCCCTTACTAACGACTAACTTACACAGAATCATTGAACTTCTCTGCAGATTAGTTGTTAGTTCTCTAGCATCTTACTTTCAAGAAAACTCTCTGATTCTGTGCAAATAAGTAGTAAGTTAGATGCATATCACACGTACTTAAACCTGTTTTGATGTAAAACCTGTCATTTTGAAAACGCTTTGGCTTTGTCATCTTACCTTACCACTATTTTTAAAATCCCCAAAAGAGCAAGCGGAATTGAGCTGGGGAGATTTGGTATGTTATTCAAGATTATAAAATCTACCCATATGCAAAAATTCAGCCATCAAACCAAAATGTCTGAGTCAAATCCCCCAATAACTGTGCTATATTTCGGTCAGAAACTTTCTCTCATCCGTAGACCAAGGCTCAGTTCGTTATCCGAAGGCGCTTCGGGACTCGTCCAGATAAAAACCCGTTCGGAAATGTCAGAGTATTCATTTAAGAGCATCTTATGTTATCCTATCCAGGAGAACTTCCAGTAGGCTTCCTACTTTACTTCAGAATAACGTTTACGGCCCAAGTAAACTATTAGCTGCCATTGCTGTCAACCCAAAAGAAAACTAACCAACAATTCCAGATTTCTCCTTACGTAACATGAAGTGGGAGATGTCTGCGATTAACATTCACAAACGTACAACAAAAACTAAGGTCATCGTATAACTTTTTAATGCTGTTCACTATACATGCATTAGTCAATACGGGCTTTCTATTGCTCACGGATCACAGGATCCAAACGCGTTTCGATCAGCTGATCCGTAGCAATGGAAACCCGTAAACATTGCAGCTTATTATACTCTTCGCAAGACTAGGTCCGAAGAGTATATTGCAATCGATACGAAAATCCTAAAACCGTCAATTTTCATCGTAGAGCAAAAATTCTTGCAGATTCGTGCGTTTCATGACTTTTTAAGATTTTCATTTTTTGTCCGTCCGTCGGTCGGTCGGTCGGTCGGTCGGTGTGTATGTATGTCACGTTTCTTGTAAACACGCTATCTTAAGAACCAAAATTCCAATCCAATGCAAATTTTAAGGAAAAATCGATCCCTATAAGAGGAAGATCCCTATTGTTTTTGATAAGAATCCGAATACTACAAAGCCCCCTTTTTAGCCCCCCAAATGAAAAAAAAATCGTAGCTCGACTATTATTAAATTTACAAAAAAAATTATTCGACATAAAACATAGGAAATGTAATGTTTAATAAAAAAGTATTCTTTAGTTTTTTTTGTCCGACACCCCAATTACCCCCCAACACAAAAAAACCTCCTATCTCGGTTATTATTCAATTAACAAAAAAAATCTTTTTTACAAAATTAATGGAAATTTAATTTTCTATTAAAAATGTTGGTTTATTTTTTATAAAGTTAACCAGTAAGGTTAAAAAAACAAAAAATAAACTATTTCAGTAGCAAAAAATGTCTAAGTCCGAATCGCGTCAAGCGTCAGTCAAGAAGGCCATGCCAAAAAAATGTTTTCAAACAAAGAAACAAAAGCAGCTGTCAGAACAAATAACCTCAAATATGTTAAACGTCAGAACTGACGTTCATTCTCTTCGTTAACGAAATTCTTCGTGTTTTCTGTCAATAGTTTGCACTCTTCGCAGATAAATTAAAAAAAAAAGTGTTTTACTAAAAAAAAACTATTACCCTATAATAAGTTTCTTGCGAAGAGTATTTTATAGAATGTGTAGCCCTTATATAAAATATTGATTTAGCTTTGATTTAAAAAATCTAAAATTCTTCTTTAACCAAATACGAATTCTATTCAAGCGACTCATTTGCGAAGAGTAACTTCTACGCGTTCCGACTTCTACCGATTCTAGTTTTAGGCTATTTTTAGCAAAGATAACCACAAGTAATCGTTTATATTAGACAAAGATAAATACATTTCTTTTACAACTGAGAGAGTTAGGTATAAAACCGGTTACTTGTGGTATCCTCGCTAAAAATAACCTTTTATAATAAATTATTGTATTATTTATTTGGAAAATACTTACTACAAAATGTACAATATCAAAGTTTATAAAACCTATTATGTGGATAAAATATACATACAGGATGTTACCAAATAAGTAGGAAAAAATTCAGAGGGTACTTCCTGAACTCATTTTAAGAAAAAAAGTTAATATGAACATGTGTCCGAAAATCCTTCGTTTTTGAGATGAGATACGGCTCCCCCAAAAACCCCTAAAAAATCAGTTTTTTCGCTATAATTTCGAAAAGAATAATTTTTTCAAAAAATTTTATAGGACCTATTTGATTAATCTAATTACTAAGAATATTTTCCCTTTTGTAAAATTTAAAAAAACGGGTTAATGGTGGGGGCCCTTAGGGGGCTGTAAGAAAAAAAAAAGTCAAAATCGGGCATATGTTTATAGGAACTTTTTTTCTAAAAATTGGTTCAGGAATTACCCCCTGAATTCTTTCCTACTTATTTGGTAACACCCTGTATAGGCAAGGGCGGGGCCTAGGGAGCACGTGCCCCACCCCCCCCCCCTGGAGCCAGAAAATAGCATTGTGTTTAACGATTTTTTTATTCGGCTAACCTTAGTTAAATGTTAGTGAGCCTGTATCTCGAACGGTGCACTTTTGGATATAGGTAAATGGGGCTTAATCGAACTATTTTTGGGTAAGGAATCTCTGGTTAAATTATTGAAAACACTT
This sequence comes from Cartodere bifasciata, assembly GCA_963920755.1. Lineage (NCBI taxonomy): Eukaryota > Metazoa > Arthropoda > Insecta > Coleoptera > Latridiidae > Cartodere > Cartodere bifasciata. Next base: position 10,876,703 of record OY987195.1, read on the forward strand.
TCAGAAACACCCTGTATTTTATTATTTTTTCTTTTAAAACTTTTTTACTCTGAATTCAAAAATATATAACATGTTAACGCTAAAATTAAAAATGGCATCTTTTTTTTCCTAATTTTTAACTAAAAATAAAAAAAAAGTTATTTTGAATTGACCAAAATTATAAAAAGAAATAAAAATCGGGGTTTTCAGTGTTACTACAATGTTATTTACAAAAAACTTGGATAAAATGACTAAGAAACATAAATTGTGACAGTAAATAACTCCGCCATTTTTAATTTAAGCGTTAGCTTGTTATATATATAAAGTTCTAAAAGAATAAATAATAAAAGATAGAGTGTTCCAAAAAAAAATATTGATTTTACCCTCTGTATACTATTAGATCCTACAAAAATGATGACTTTGGATACGCTGAGTTAAAAGAGTTTTAAAATTTTTAAAAAATATCATTAATAACTGAGAAAAGTAGGCGGGGAATTCATAGAGACTCATCCTGTACCTAATCTTTTTTATCTAATTTTCATAAAATGATATCTATGTACTGTATTGTGGCCGTATTAAATTAATCGATTTTTTATCTACATGACTAGATTTTCTTAAAATTACTGGGTGTAAACAGGGTTTTAAGACTGTCACATTTATTTTGACACTTTGACGACAACAAAATTGGCTGCGTCAGATTTATTTTGCACTAAAAATACAACTAAGAATGTAATTCAGGTAAAATGAATTGTTAAAACATATTTGCTTTTTTAAATGTTTAGTACGTACGTACGTCTTAGTACAACAAAAAGGCTGCAATTATTGCAAAATAGTAAAAAAAGGTAACCCACTTTCCGGCACTTATTAATTTAACTTAAAATTTATAAGCTGCTATATGGCCATAATCACAATGAAGAAAAGCATCGATTACTTTAATACTGCCACAATAGTACTTGTAATTAAAAATAGAAATCGGAATAGAAACCTAACCTTAAAACAAAATCATTATAGTATATTTTTTATATAAGAAGAATTCTTTGACATGTAATATGCTTCGGCATTTGTTTTGTTACAAATAAATATATACATACATATTGTACTATCGTGGTCATGTAATTTAAAGCAAGATTTTATTAGCCAACTTTGATTTTTTACATTTTTAGTCTAGTGTAAACGGAGTTTTTTATGTCAGTTTTTAAATGTTATTTTGACAACAAATGCGTCAGATGTATTTTATTAAAAGATTAAAAGAAAAATAGTATTAAATGTGTGTGTGTGTATGCATTGCATAATGATCATTTCTACTCTAACAAAAAACATTTCCGACGAGGTAACTGCCGCCGCACACTGGGTGAAATGTGCGTTTTTGCGGTCATAAATATATATCTTTGGACATGCTACTCATACTGTAACAATTTTTTTTTATCTAGGTACCCAAATAGTTGATGAATAAACTGTCCAAGTTTGGTCCAAATATTGTGACTCTGTTTTTGAGAAAAAAATGTTAAAAATTAAATTTTTATAAATGAAACAATAAAATTTTTTTTAAATTAAATAAATCAATAAATAAAGACTTTTTTTTTTGAAAAAAACACCGATATAATGTTGGGTTTCCATAAACAGGTCTAAAATTTCTAGAGATGTGCCAGTGGTATTTGACCAAGATTTTGACTAGGTATTTTTACCGTCATTTGATCACCCAAATTTGGGGAAATTGGTCAAATTCTCGGTCAAATTCTAAATATTTTTTTAATCTGCCACTTTTTGCTAAATTTTTAATGTTGTCTTAATTTTGCTATTTTCTTTTACATAAAATTGGCTTAGTGGGATTAATGGGTCAAAATATAGTATTTAGATGACTATAATTTAATTTTTCATATGACATCACCAAGGGTTCTCTTCAAAAGTGTTTAAGAATAATACCTCATTTGACCATATTTGACCGTATTAATACCAAAAAATTTGACCCGTCAAAATCTTTTTGGTCAAAAGCACAACCCTAAAAATTTCACGGTTACGGTCCCATATCAGAGCCCCCACTTAGGGGACATGTTTGTAAATTTTTGAAAAAAAGAAAAGCTTTTATTTAAAAAAACATTGATCTAATTTTAGATTTTTATAAACAGGTGTTGAATTTTACTTTATTTTGGATTACAGCCCTCTTTGGGGCAAAAATTTCCATTTTTTGTTTTTTGAACCCCCCTGTACATGAATTTTTTTTACTAACCAAGTGGGGTTACCTTTTGTTACCCCCAAGGAACAATTTAAAACGGCTGTCAGTCTTTAACAAAGTTGTTTAGACTAACCCGAAAAAGGGACGATTTTTATGTTTTGAAACTCCCCTATAATCTTCAAGTTAATATATTGGCCAAAGCGCACAAAATTCGCAGAGTTTTTCTTTTCGGTGTTATAGAGGGAACATTTGGGCATATTGTAGTATACATTACCCATTGGCGGGCGTTGGCGCAAACTTTTAAATTTAAAGTTTAAGTTAAAATGTGTCTTTAAAACAGTATGACATATGAACAGCCTTCAGTATGCTACGTATGTAAATTTTAATATAAAGATTACTTTTTATTCTTTAAGACATAATAAATTATATACATTTGCAAAAAAAATACATATAAACCCGTCCACTTAAAAGAAGCAGCCTTCTAAATATAGCTAAGTTTTTCTACCCTAATATTCCACCTCTGTTTTTGGTGTTGTACTTATTAAAATAATAATTAAAGAATTTTTTCATTATTGTATTTATGTAGCCTATAGATTTATCACAATTGATTATCCGTTTACTCAATTTTTGCCTTTATTTATGGCCTTAAATAAAGGCAAAAATACAGCCGATTAATGGCCGCAAAAAAGCACATTTCACCCAGTGTGCGCCGGTAGCATTGCAATTATTTTTACTGCGCGCGTTGGTGAGCCACTCGGCCGACAAACCGCATAAAATCTTGATGGAGGATGGTAATGCCCCGGATCGTAGTCCAGACAAGGTCCCCGACATTATTGCTGTTTAGGTCCAAGGCGGCCACAATGTTCTTGTTGAGGCTGCACCAATTGCCCCTCTCACCCATGATTAGCGGCAGGACAGTAGGACTTCAATATTTTTCCACGGGTATTTCCTCCTTACCGCTTCTAAGAAATCATGGGTGCTGTACTTGCCACCTTGGTCCAATGATGTCCTAAAGAGCCTACCAGTGAACGGCAATGTCACTCACCACAAGCCTGTCCCCCTTCGTTAGAATGAGGTCATGCCTACGTAGAATGCCATTGCCGTTCCGGACGTTCGGCTTCTCTTCTACATGCCAGCCACGCTTGGTTGCCTGGTCTTTGAGGCGTATTACTACGAAGTTAAAAATAGATAGTAAGAAATATTTGCATTTCTTGATAATTTTGTTTCAGGGATAAAAAAGCTCTAATCTTTGTAAAACATCAGAGAAATTTGTCTCGCTAATGTCCACTTAGAATCGCACTTTAGATTTGTAAGCCACTTTTTTGGCCATATTTACAATGTAGAAATTGTTTGTTTTAAATTTCATATCCACGATAGTACAAACATACAATTTTCACCCTTTACCTATAAAAAAATCTCGTTACTGATTGGTTGAATGCTCTGTAAATATACACACACCAAATTCAAAATGGCCGCCACAAAACATATGTTTTTTTTGACGTAAAAAAAACTTTCGTTATGCTCAACGTCAACTCTCAAATTGTTACTTTTAACAATAAAAACAAAATTTTATAATTTTTTTAAATGTCTTGTCAAAGTTAGGGATCATGCCAGATTAAAATTTATTAAAAATCTCGTTTTTTTAAAAGTTGAGTTTCTGGAGTTGCTCTAAATATAAATTGGGCCTTGTAGGACTATGTTCAATCGCTTCATATTTCCAGAAGATACTGAAGTACTTGGTACTGTCTTGGACACCAACAAAATTCTTAGTCTAAAATGTATTTCATTAAATTTTTGTAAGAATTAAAGATTTTTTTAAACATTAATTTATTTGGTATCGTATCATACAATATTGTCAATTGAATATGGATGTTTTATTAATTAACAACAATAACTTATGCGCACCTTGTTAGTATAAAACTACAAAAAACTCTGTTAGCGCAATCCTTCTATTTTTACGTAGGGCAACTCTCGGGGTAAACTTTTTTTTAGAAGATAAGATATACCTAGTTCATTACATTTTTCGCATTTTTATGAAAATATAATTTCTACTCGCAAAGGCAAACATGGTTGCTTTCTGATTCCAAAATCTCGTATTTTCTTTGTAAAGCTGTTTATTTCCTGATGCAGTTTAAATAGGTCCAGTTCAAGGACATGATAATGATGGGGTGCTTTCTAATTTCTTGCAATTTTTATTTGCCACATAAATTGCTTTCCCAATAGTTAAGAATTTCCTTCATGGCCTTAACGCTATCTCAGACCCACAGGACATTTTAACGACAAACTTTTAAATTTATTTTACATTTTAGTTTTTTGTGGCAGATTTATTTGACAGTTTTAGTTTTGACAAACGTAAAAAATGTTTCGTTTGTTCAAAAATATAACAAACAATCGGATATTTAGTGAACAATCCCCTGATAGACAACCCAAAAAACAAATACGTGGGAGTAGGTATGTCTCAATCAGTCCGCAGAATAATTATTCAACGGACTGATTGAAACATACCTACTCCCACGGACTGATTGAAACGTACCTACTCTAGAGTGCCTAGTCAAATTGATAGATATTGTCGCTCTATAAAGTGACGCCATGCATCTGCCAACCATCATTCCATCTCTGTCATACAGGTTCTGTCATCCATTATTGTAATTGTTGTCACTTTGGCTATTACGTTGATGACAAAGATGGAATGATGCATGGTGTCACTTTATAAAGCAAAAATATCTGTCGATTTGACTTCTAGGCACTTTAACCTACTTCCACGTATTTGGATTTTATACAGTTTGTACTTAGCCTACCAATTTTAAACGAAAAACATGTTGTAAATTTTTATCGTGTAGTCGGAGTTTCTTCTTGTATAAAAAAAAGACCGTTTCTGTCTGTATTTTCCTTATAGTAAAAACATTTTAATTAAACTGAGACTGGGACAAAAACATTAGCAAGTCAAGATTTAAAAAATATATAATCAACAGCGACATAAATTGCTTCCGATCAAAAAAAATCGCCCTGTATATGTACATTTATACAATTATAACTACAATAGCATTTTCGAGAAATTTTAAATAAGTGTGCAAATAATAAAAATAACAAATAAAGTAAGCATTAATTTTGTTTTGGAGGTTCTTTCTCTATTCTTAAGTCATCAATTTTTGCAACTATTTTTAGTGCCGGACCCAATTTCATATTCATAGCTGTCATGAGATGATCAGCTTTAAGTAACATTAAAGCTTGACCATCTATTTCTTGTATTAAAAAGTCTTCTGCATATTCAGAACAACCTGTGAGATTTTTAATAAAATCACTGACTTCCTGAACTGTCCATTTAGTTGGATCTACTTTGAGAACATCATCTTCTATCAGCGAATTTTCAGCTCCAGAATTAAGAATTTCATCCATATCCATTCCTTGCTCTTTTTTTCCAAAGCCGCTTTTTCCACTAAAAACAGAATTATTCTTTTAATATAAGCAAACAGTTTCTTATGCTCCTAAAGTTTAAAAAAAAACCTGTACATACAGTTAAATTCATATAAAAATGGTACACTGTCAAAAATGGTCAAACTTGTTTTATTAAATTTAGCAATAATTTAATAATTTCTGGTTATTTATTTACAGTATTCATAAAAAATGGCAAATCAACGAGACAACCATCGGGAATATAATTAAATTATGGTAAAATTAAGGCCCAATTTAATTAAACAAATTTGACACAACTTTGGCAGTGTACCACTTTTATGTGAATTCAACTGTACATGTCTCCAGTTTGGGTACAATGACAAAAAAAAAGTTTATGACAACTAATAACTTTACCATTTTTAATTTTTGCCGACATATTGTACAGTGCGAGGCAAATGTACGGTGTAATACGGTATATTATACCTACTACGAAAAATGTACTATTGTGGAATAAAAAAAGTAATCGATTTTTTATCTTCATAATTAAATTCTCGTTAAATTTTTGTTTGTAAACAGGGTTTAAAGTAAAAAGGCTGCAATTATCGCAAAATATATAAAAGGGTAACCCACTTACACGCACAGAATTTAAATTTAATTTAACTTAAGATTTGTAAGCGGTCATAATTACACTGAAAAAAAGCGTCGATTACTTTATTGTTTCCACAATAGTACATATCCCGATCCCCAATTATGTTAATAGTATTTTAAAAAGATTACCACATACCTTTTAGAACATGGAATGGAGCAAAATCGTTTATTCTTCTTAAACTTTGACTTAACATCTATTGTTTCTCCACAGGCTTCGCATATTCCCACGTCCCCTTTTGTTGGCGTTCCAATATTATTGGAAGCAAATTTTTTATCTACAAATATATGACATCAAGCAGGTACATGATTATAAATGCTTAAAAATACATAACCCAGTGAAATTAAGTGATAGGATGCGTCAACCTCGGAATTTAAGATCGATGAATTTTTGCATACATCTTTGTTTTGACATAATAAAATTTCTCTTAAAAATCGACATTGATCTACTGTGAGCTTAAAAGTTATACGGGGTCAAAGGTCACGAAATATCGTTTTTGGCCTCTAACTTTTTTCCAAAGCTTCCTACGTTTTTTTGTGGTGATGCAAAATAAATTAGTGTAAACTTTTTTTTTAAGAAAGTAGCTTGTATTTAAATGCTCTAAAAAGAAAAAAATAAATCTTTTTAATTAAATTAAACCCATTAATTTGTCACAATATACACTTTTTATGATATAAAATATTATTGCGAAATTAACTATTGCAATTAACAAAAAAAAATACAATACTTATACCATTTATCAATTTTTAATTTAAGTGGTTCTGAAAAAAGAAAAAATGTATGTGTTTTACAAAATAAATCTACATAAATGCAGAATCTCGCGACAAGCTTTTATGTTATAAAAAGTGTATATTGCGACAAATTAATGGGTTTAATTTATTAGAAATTTTTTTTTTTTTTCTATTTAGAGCATAACCCCTTTAACTCCCCCATACAATAATAATTAAATATTATACAGGGTGTTTTTTTTGCAGACTTTATTAGAGTTTTGTTCAGCTATGAGCGGTTCGATTTCCATAAAAATTTCAGAACTGTATAAAACCTTTACTTGCGACTGGTAAAACAAAATTTTAATTGTTTTACTGATTTTGCAGAAAATGAAAGTTATTGGCATTTTTATAGATTTTTATTTTAATGATAATTTTTTTTTTAAATCTGTATTATTTTACGTACAAATAATTTTTTAAATCTTAAAAAAACCCCTCCATTGTTTTATAACCGATTTAATTAATTTAATAAATTTTCCTAACATAGTCGACTGATTTAAAGTGTTTTTTTTATTATTTTCTTAGGTAAGTGCAGTGCTATTTAAAAAACTTCTGTGCTCTTATTGTGTTGACAAATTATGACAATCTCACTTTATTTAAAGAATACATATCCTGTTTTGGTGTACAGGGTGCCCCACGTAAGATGACCCAACCCCTTATCTCAGGAACTAAAAATGCGAGCAAATTTTTTTCTTCGCAGGATTGTTTGCAAATTGTAATGAACCAAATTTTTATTTTTAGTAATGTTGCACTACACAGGGTGTTCCATTTACTCGAACGGAACACACATTCACTTTTTTATTTTAAATAGAACATTCTATATTTTTTTATATTTTTAGATTCTCCTAAAAATGGGGATTATTTTAGGAACCGTTTCTACACCAATTATGTTTTATTTAAATTTAATTGAAAAAAGGCTAATATAAGTCGATTACCTTTAAAAAAGGGGACATGTAAGGGATACACTTTTTTTGTAATTGAGGTAAAAACTATTCCTAAAACTACCCTTATTGAATATCTCCAAAAGGGTTGAAGATAGGTATAGGGAAATGGGGTATCAAATGAAAGGAAATTAAAAAGTTAATTTAATATGCCAAAAAAAATATAGCTTTGCATTTAATTTTTCAGAAATAAAACGGTTTTAATGTATCGATATTCAATGGCGGATTTTTAGATGAAAATGTTTTTTAGGCATCATAGTTATACGTTCTTTAAATTTCATGCAAAAATATCAGCGATGAAAAGTGCGATGATTTTTTTTACTGCTAGAACTGACAAAAGTTTTAGAAAACATTTTTTTCTGCAAAAACTAAACAAGTTGGAGATTTCGAACTTTTAACAAAATAATCCTTATTTTTAGGAGAATTTAAAAATATAAAAAAATATAGGATGTTCCATTTAAAATAAAGAAGTGGATGTAAGAGTAAATGGAACACCCTGTATAGTGCAACATTACTAAAAATAAAAATTTGGTTCACTACAATTTACAAACAATCCTGCGAAAAAAAAGTTTGCTAGCATTTTTAGTTCCTAAGATAAGGGGTTGGGTCATCTTACGTGGGACACCCTGTACCTTTGAGAGTAACTACAGATCAGGAAACTCAATTTAAATCAAAAGTTATTACAGAACTAATTAGGTTATTGGGTTCTCATAAAATTCACACCAATACATCCGCCGTCCAAAGGGAAAAGACCGTATGTCCCAATTTCATAGTTTTGAGAAAAACGGGTTTATATTTTTACGTTGGTACTTTTTAAACTCTACGTAATTTAGTGATTTTTTTTGTGCGAGGCTGTTTGTAATTATAATAATGATCACATTCCGAAAAAATAATCCAAAAATATATCTTTGTCCACAAAATATAAACAAAAATGTACTTATGGTGGTACGTTTTTACTAATTGTAGTGCTTATACAAAGTAAAAAAACCGTAAGTGACAAATCAATGAAGTTTGCATTGATAAGCTAAGAGAAAAAAGCGTAAGTCCATACTTTGACGTCATCCTTTACTAAGTAAAATAACAGTAAGTGCGGACTCGTAAAGCAAAATGATATGCTAAGGAAAAAGACCGTAAGTGTACATGAACATACGGTTTTTTTGTTTAGTAATGATACTACGGTCTTTTTACTTGCGAAATTGATGACGTAGTGGACGTACGGTTAATTTGATTCATGTTTTTTTTATACTTTCAAGCAAAAAAATTAATTTTTTTTTCAATGAGATCGATAAAGGCAATGCCTAACAGGCTAATTTCAAGTTAGAAAAATATCGAAGCAGTGCAAAGTTGCGACCCGGTTGCAGCACTATTTTGTTTAAAAATAAAGGTTTTTTGGCATAGAATTGTAATTTACGCATTAATAAATACAATTGACTAATCAAAACAGATTATTTTTTACGAAAACTATCGTTTTTAGACTAAAATATGTCGTTTGCGACGTCGCAAATTTGCACTGCTTCGAAATTTATTGACTTGAAATTAGCCTGTAAGATGCCAAAAATGAAAAAAACTCAATTTCGTAAAATTGAGACATACGGTCTTCTTTCTTTGGACGGCAGACATATCATCCACAAGGAAATGGGTTATTAGAAAGGTTTCACAGGCAACTAAAAGCAGCATTTATGGCTCGACAAAATTGCAAAAATTGGAGTGATGAGATTCCAGTAATACTGCTGGGCTTTCGAACATCAGTAAAAGAAGATCTTACAACAATTTTTCACTCAAAATCCAAACGCATCGACATATCCGTTTAATTTTGCTTCTAAAAATAGACAGCATTTTAAAGACATTTGAAGTACAACTCCACGAGTTCAAAATAAAAGTATTTTTGTTCATGATGATTTAAAAGTATGTCAGTATGTTTTTGTTCGTATTCCACAAAAACATTCTAGTCTACAACACCTTATAAAGGTCCTTTTAAGGTCATTCGTAGAGATGACAAGACTTTTCATATGTATGTTTAATACACACAGTCAACTCCTACGTCACAGATCACAGATCCACATTAAAAAACTGTCTGTGAAGTAGAATTTTGATTCTGTCAGATTTAGCCACTTTTTTAGAACAATATTTTGTGAAAATAAAAGGCTTTGTTAGGGAACCATTGGTATTAAAATGTGCTATAATGTCTTAAATTCGATATTTCAAGTTTAGTTTATTGTAGTACTCTACAGAATGAATGAAAAAATTGGAATATTGCCCATAACTTCGTAAATACTTTTCCTAGGACCTTAATTTTTAATTTTTAGGTCGATTCCTAACTTTTTCATGCGCATTTGAAAAAACTAAATTGATGAAATGCAAATTTTTAAAATAATTAAAGTGTATTTTTGATGTTTGACAACCTTTTTGCAGGCAAGGGGTAGTAACAAAACCTATATCAATGAACTGAAAATGTACCATAGATTAAAAAAAAAAATAATAAAAAATGGGGTGTGCCATTTAAAATTAAAAAGTTGCACTTCATTACTTAGAACTGGCACAACCTGTATATTTAAATTTAGTTTTGTCATAGGTAATATCCCTAGGGCATCAAATTTTTCCGGAAAAAAGTCGAAACCAATTGTATATTTTAAAAATACAGGGTGTCCAAAAAATGGCGCATAAACCCGATGGTACGCTCTTGGGGCATTCTCAGGGATCCCTAAAAAATTGTAAAAAAAAATCCATCTGTTATATTCATCGAGAAAAAAGCGAACAAAGTTGCATAAATTCGGCAACACAGTCTAGGAAAATACATCTAAAAATCCCACCTATAAGTCTAAAAATCCCATTTATGAGTCTTGATCATACACTTTTGCACTAGATTTTATTGACGTTGTTGTCAGCTTCATTTCATGAAAATTTCGTAAAATTAAATTGATTATAAAAATGTAATTCGACCATTTCATAAATAAACAAATGGATGAATGGTTTAAGATATACTGTAGCTTTGCATTAAACCATTTGTTTCGTTAATATCTACTGTTATATTCAAGATATAAGCATTTAAAGTTTCGCACTTTGGGGCAACATATCTACGAGGGTATATGAGATAGATTTTTTTTAACAATTTTCTGGGGCTCCCTAGACATGCCCCAACAACGTACCATCGCGTTTATGCGCCATTTTTTGGACACCCTGTATACAGTTGGTCGAGACTTCCGGAAAAATTTGTTGCCCGAGGGATATTTGGCAAGAGTATATCCCGAGATAGTACGTATTCGGATAAAATAAATAGACAAGTCAAGATTGTGAAAGATAAAATTTGTATTAACATTGTCAAATTTGACAGCCGGGGTTTTTCTGCGGAAAAATTTGCCGCTGGCAATTTCTCCACTGTAAAATGCCATAAATGACACCTCAGATCACTGTATATGACAGGAGGGATATACTCCACCTAAAAAAAATCAAGGTCCTAATAAAAGTATTTACGAAGTTATGGGCAATATTTCATACTTTTTATTCATCCTGTATAATATACAGCTTATGCGTTATAATTGTGCACCCTCCAAGATGTAAATTTTAAACGCAAATTGCTTGAGAAAACAACCATATCAAGAGGTCTGCGGGGTGATTACGGAATATCGCTTCGTACGAAACCTACATAAGAAGACCATTAGGTTTCGTACGAAGCGATATTCCGTAATCAGCCCGCTGGTAAGTACCATTGTAAAATTAACATGTTTTTCTATTACCTAGAACCATACCCCTTGATATGGTTGCTTTCTCATGCAATTCGCGTTTAAAGCTGACATCTTGGTGCGTGATCATCATCATCAGATTAATAAGGGATTTTTTAATTCTTGCGGTAGATTCTCGGGTAATTTTAAATTAAAATTTCGTAAATAAGATATTAAGGAACATTTTTACACCAATAGGACCTGAAAAACTCTCTTATTTTTCTTTAAATAATGTTTTAAAAAGACCAATGTTGGAAACACAGAATAAGCAAAAAATTATCATTTTCTTTGGTCCGTAATGTTGGTTGCATAAAAAAATTTCACCGATTATTTTTTTCAACTGTCAAACTAGAGGTTTATGCCAACATTTGAAGCGTTTTGCTGTGTACTATACTGGAAGTACCACTCGTTGTGTCAAAATTTTTGTACTTCCACTTATGTCAAAATTTTAGGTCTTTTTACTTATGCCAAAATATTTATCTAAGTTGTCGTATTTCAAATAATGACACCTAAATTAATTTGCTTAGTTATATGCTTAGTTACAAAATACAAACAAACTTATTTAATATTAAAAAAAAAGATGAGTCGGTTCGGTAGTACAAATTGTAATCAAGTAAAATCAAAGTTGAAGAGAGTACGCCCGAAAACACTAAAAGAAATAAAAAGTCTGTATGGAAGCAATTCCGCGAGTTTTGCGAAGTCGAGAATATACTTTTGGTGAACACTTCCCGCGACGGCCTTGCCAACATTCTCCAAGGTTGGGCCTTTAATATGAGGGAGAAAAACGGCGAGGATTATAAAGAGTCAGTTGTGAAGGTGACCTGGAATCAGACGGCACAAATTCTCCAGGAACATTACTACACTGAATTTGGTATAAAAATACACCCATTTAAGGATATAAAATTTCGTGGTGCTAGGGATGCTCGAAATGCAAAACGAAAAATATTACAAGCAGTCCCGGAAAGAAAAAAAAAAAGTGCTTCAGCATTGACAACTGCTGAACATGTAGCAATGGTTAAATTATGGTCAGAGGAGAATCCAGAAGAATTACAAAAGAAACTGTACCACATTATTTCGGTAGAGCTTGCTTGGAGGGGTGGGGAGGCAGTAAAGTGTCTTACCACTTATTTTAAACATGAACTAGTGCATAATGGGGTACCCTCAGGACGAATTGAGTACAACCCAATTTTTTTCAAAACGGCTCAAGGAGGTGCCAAGAAATGTAGCGATTCAAAATGGTTAGTACATGACTCAAAAAACACGGATTTATTTCCTGTTACTATCAAAATATAAAGAACAAACAACATAACTTCCGACAGACTTTTCTTAACTGTGAATCCTCAGTGGGAGACATATCCCTTTATTTGGTACAAAAACTCACCCATTGGACAAAATACGTTAACAAAATGGACAAAGGATGCCGCAACTAAAATTGGGCTGGATACCGAAAAATTTAAAATTACGAATCATTCTAACAGGGCTACAATTGTTAGTAAGCTCAGTAAAGTTGGAGTTGCGGAGCAGTAGTTAATAAAATTAACAGGACACTGTATTTAACAGTACTTACAAATGGACGAAGAACATCACGCAAAAATAATTGAAAGCGTAAGAAATAAAGCATCATCATCGACATCGAGCAACACCTCAACCTCTCTTAGTCATCAACAAAATCAGCGGGCCACCATCGTGTTGAACAATTGCGTTTTTAATAGCTGCAGCATTGGAAAATCAATTTCGGATTCGGACCAATTATAGAATGTTCATGTTCTTTTTGTTATTAAAATGTTATGTGAGGTTTAAAAAAATGCGTTAAAAAAAAATGCTACGTATTTTATTTTAATTTTCGTTTCATAAAATAATCAAATACCACTCGAGTAGGAGTTGTTTTAAAAAAAATACCTTAACGTTGACTATGAAAACTTGTTGCAACATTCCACTCAACCAAATTGATACTAAAAAATTCGGTTTCGTGAAATTTATCAAGCAGCCATTTTCCATAGCAACGTTAAGGTATTTTCAAAAAAACTTTCAGCTCTAGTGGTATTACGTTTGCTAGTATTTTAATGCACTTCTGTGAACTGTGACGTAGGACTTGACGGTGTCCATTAAGAACGATACGAAAGTGGCAGTAGCCATTGATAGAGTTAAACCAGCTTACACAGATGCTGATTTACCAAATTCATCGGTAATTAGAAAAAAAGGTTACATTTATAATTAATTGATAAATGTTGCCTAACAAACTAATTTCGCACAAACTTATATCGTGGAAAACTAATGTCGTGCGAATTGATGTCGAGCAAACTATTGTCGTCGAACTAATGTCGCGCAAACTATTAACGGTATGCCATTTTGACAGCATAGCTGCTATACGCTATAGTGCTATACAGGGTTGTACACGAATACAAGTATTCGTATTCGAACACTGTATTCGAATACTTTAACAGTATTCGTTATTCGTATTCGAATACATTTTTTTCAAATGATTTTGTATTTGTATTTTTATTCGTAAAAATTCAAGTGATAGTATTCGTATTCATAAATTTACGAATACTTTTTAAGAATACATTTTTGTAGTCGAACATAAACGAGTAAGTTCGTTTTGCAACAATTTTAAATTTTTCGCCAAAAATCGTGGGAATTGTATTCGCAGTTTTACGAATACGAATACTTTGTATTCGTATTCGTACCCGAATACATGTTGTTTCAAATGTATTTGTATTCGTATTCGTGCTTAACATGTAGCTAAGTATTCGTATTCGTATTCGAATACAAAAAAAAGTATTCGTGTACAACCCTGGTGCTATAAAAGTGAATAAAACGACAAGGCAGATTTTCTTTTGTGCCCGCAGAAATTTATTTTGCACAACAAATCGCCAAGTAATACGTTACAATACGTAACAAGCTAACTATGCAGTTGCAAGTAAACATCAGTTTAAATTTTTCGCATTTTTGAATATTCGGTGGGTAATAAAAAAAAATATGATTTTCAAAGATGGTGCTAATAAATCAATGAAACACCACTTGCAGTGCAGTACCATGTAGTAAATATCCTAAATATATTAATTCTTACTTGATGGTTCATCAGTTTCCTTGGCCTCAGCAGTAACGGAACGTTTTAGTTCACAAATAAGGCTACTCCTTGTGACAGGAAATGGTTCCGATGATTCTTGAATTACAAAGTCTTCGATAACGTGTGTTAAAACCTGTGGTTTCACCATTGCTTTAGGTGGGCAACGTTCCTTTACATCATCAACTAATGGGAGACCACTTGTTATTGTCATGTCGTGTTGTTGTGTTGTCACCATTGTTGACATGGGTGCAATCTGCGATCCGTTTGATTCATGAGACTTTTCAATAGGAAGATCTTGCGATTCAAATTTTTCCTGCGGAATTGAACTTAAGGAAGCTGCAATTAAAATAAATATTTTATAAACAACAAAAATATGCACAATAAGGTTTATTAAGGTTATGCATTTAATAAATGATTGACCAAAAACTTTAACTTACTGTCGACTCCATTATCTTTACTACTAATGTCCATATTTTGTGGATTGTTTAACGCAGAGTTGGTGTTATCAGAGGAAAGATTGTTTACAGGACATTCAGTCTTAATTTGTTGTACTGTTGGTGGTAGAATAACTTGCTGAGGAGCTGAAATAGAGATTTGTGGTTGCTGCTGAGCTTGTTGGAATTGATGCATATGATTTGAATTTGGTTGCACTTGGGCCATGGTCGGTTGATGGCCTTGAGTGGGTTGAATTTGACCTATTATCGTTCCAGGACCAGCCATTTGGGACAACTAAAAAAATCATATTACTAAATTTCTTTTTAGTTGTCTAAAAAAATCATATTAATGTTTTTTTTGGGGTAGGCACGCCCTGACCACGTACTACTAATTAATGAATATATTTTAGAGGGGCAGAGTGCGCCAGATGTTCTTCACAAAACTAAATTTCGATGCATGAGTCACACAAATTAAAATAATTTGGTATTTTTCTTATCAACTACTGATTTCTCTAATCTGTACGAAATAAGCGATCCAGATATTGCATATAATGAGATGCAAAACACAATAAAATATGCTTTTGATGTATTTTATTCGGAAAAGGAAATCTATTTACACACAAAAAATTGCATTACGAATAAAATGAATAAAATTGGGCAAAACGCAAAAAAATAAAAAAATAGCAAATTATTTCAACAGAATATTCAAAACCTATTTTTAAGCAGCATAAAATAAATAACAAAAATCAATTTTTTACTGATAAGTATAATTATTACAAAAATCAAATAAGTGAGTCAACATAAAAAAATAAATGTCTTTCAATGGTACTCACAAATAGTATATTAAAACATAGAGTTTTATAAGGAACGTTTTTTAGCACGCGTCCAGGATTGGAAAGAGCCGCGCAGCGGCGAGTTTTCCATTGGACAAGTGATAAAAAACGCCTTATAAAACGAGTTTTTTATACTATTTTTTATATTTGCATCATTTAATTAATTAAAAAGCATTTTTAATTTGAATTAAAAACTTAAGATGAAATTTTGTTTTTATGACCAACCTTATAGCATAACATTGACATTTTAAAGTAAAAAATAAATTAAAGTTAGACATATTGAATAATGACATTTGTAAACTTTACTCATTTAATACTGAATGAATAGGCGTTTTTGAGAAAATGTAACCATTGATATCGTTTCTCCAATTCTTCTAGTTATTCCCTCTACAAAAAAACTATGTCCCCCGATTGATTATAATAGTAAAATTTGTAAATAAATAGTATCTTGCAAGAAAAGAATTCATCTTTTTGCATCATGAAAACCAACCAACCAATAAAATAAAATTTTGGGTTTAATAATGAAGCAATTCAGAAACTTTAAAAACCCAAATTTCGGGTTTCATAATGTGCATATTATAGAACGCAAAAATAAAAAGATATTTCTCGCATAATCGCCCCCATTCCATATGCAGAAGCATAGTAGCGTGCTTAGATGTCAAATTGACAGATATTTTCGTTTTATTAAATTTTATTGCTGACTAAAGCGATTTCGTTAGCGAGTAGCCAAACTAATATTTGTGTCACGTCACGAAAAGAAACCATCTAGACAATATGGCCTCCAGGATTCAAAAAAATGAACATGCGCCGACCTAATAAAATAAAGTACGTCTGCCAAAAAATGTGACATTTTTTTGTTGGAATTGTTAATAGAGAAGTGCCATGCATCATGCCATTTCTGTCATACAGATATTGTCATCAACATAATAGCAGCAATAATAATAATAAGAATATCTAATTTCTTTTAAATAGAATGCATTAATTTTAGTGCATTCCAGTAGTGCTCCATAAATTTTTGATTATAAAACGAGTGCTTGTTGCATGGTATTGTCCCACAAAAGTAAGGATGTTGCAATTATTTACCGAGTGCGAAGCACAAGGTGAATAATCACTGTTTCTTGATATGATAACATACAGTTACACCTATTTCCAGGATTCCTTTATGTACTTCGATTCAAAGTATAGGGATTGATATTAAATTACAAGTAAATGTATGGATACTTATGGTATCAAATATAAATTCAAATTAATACATCAAACTGCAAAAATCTGTCCACTGCTAAGTACTAATACGAATAGCGACAGTATGAAAGATGGAAATGCAGGTGAGGCCTGCGCGGTGCTGACGAAGGGCAAGACTCTGAAACGGCTGTACACCGCTGGTCCTCTGTGTTTACATTTTTCATATAATTTCTGCAGTTTGATGTATTAATTTGACTTTATTTTTATTATTACAAGCCATTATGACAAAATTAAACTTTTTATGAATGTAGTCATGAGTACAAAAAACAATGTATTTTGACGTTTACCACATTTAGGGTATTTTGGCTTACCAAAATAAATTATAGACTATACCCTTAAGTTCATTGTGCGGTGACAGATAGTTGCTCTGAAATGTTTTTTTTTTTATAAAATATCAGGATTGTCTTATTGTTGCGAGGAGTATTCTATTAAACGTTAACATTTTATACAAAAAAACCGAACCCATCAACTAATTTTCACCCATTTTTAGTTTAAAATTAATACATATTAGTATCCCTATTGTGAAAATACCTGTTGAATTTGTTGAACATTCATTGGCATGGTTTGTTGAGTAACTGATAAATTTGATTGAATTGGTAACCCTTGTTGCATTCCTGTCATAGATTGTTGTACTTGATGAGCTCCGGCTTGAGACATCGAAACTACAGGCATTATAGGCCTATCTCCTGACATTTGAATTTGCTGTTGCTGAATACCTTGTATCGTTTGAACTACAACAAAAAAAAATCGTTTTTCTATAATATACCTCAAAAAGCGCAAAAGGTAAATTTTGAACACAATTGAAATCTTGTAGATTGCTTAGTCTTTCTTTGCATGTATTAACAAAAACCTGGAACTTTTGGTATAAATTTTAATACAAACGGATAAAAATAAGAAGTCTTAAAAAGTAAAAAAACGAACGAAGTGAAGAAGTTTTTGTTCTGGGATGGATATTAACGATTTTATAGAAAATTTAGCAATAAGAGAAATACCCTTTTACACTTGTCTGCAAAGAGTACATAAATGGGCGAAAACAAACTTACACATCATAGGTTTTGGTTGAATATGTTGTTGCTGTCCCTGCTGTTGTTGGTGTTGTAACATCATTTGTTGTTGTACTTGTTGCTGTAGATTTTGTTGTTGATGCTGCATTTGCTGCTGCTGTTGCAGTAGTAAGGCTTGAGGTTGCTGATGTTGAACTTGTGAAATCTGTTGTGGTTTACCTTGCATCGTTTGACCTTTACTGTCAACTTGAATTGGAGATCCCTGCATAGTGCCTGTTGTTCCAGCTGATGAGTTCATCACAACTATTCTAAAAAAAAAAGAAAACTGTAAATCAGACAGATTATGCCTTAATGGCCAATAAGTGACAGTTATTGTAGCAGTTTACGTTCATTGGGATACAAAAAAGTAATATGAAATAACATTTATACAAACACATCAGTGATATTAATTTTTGGTGGAGTTACCCAAAGGCGAAATCAACCGTTTCATAAAAATCCTTTATACAGGGTAAGTAGAAAGTAACGCATATTGCTTCTAGCAACGTAAATACTTTTCCTAGAGTTCTAATTTTTTTCAGGTCGATTCCTAACTTCTTCTTGCGCATTTGATGAAACTAAATCTAAATATACAGGTTGTGCTAGTTTTAACAAATAAAATGCAACTTTGTAATTTTAAATGGGACACCCCATTTTTTTATTTTTTTTCCAAATCCACGATGAATTTGCAGTTCAATGATATAGGTTTTCTTACTACCCCCTGTCCGCACAAAGGTTGTCAAACATCAAAAATACACTATAATTATTTTAAGATATCCAACGATTTTGTGCTTCATTTTTGGTTGGATTTGACAGTTAAATAATATTTTTTAATAGAAAAAAAATACCTTTAATTTTCCAAAAACACCTTCAATTCCCCAAAATACTTTTAATTCCCCGAAAATCCCTTAAACTTCCTAAAAATCTTTAATTTCCAAAAAAATACCACTAATTTTTCGAAAATATCTTGAATTCATGAAGAATTCATGAAATAAATCCTTTGTGTCAAAGTCAACAAAGAAAGATGCCCATAAGTTTTAAATACCTTAAAATAATTAATGTATATTTTTGCGGTTGACAACCATCTTGCAAGTAAGGGGCAGTAGCAAAACCTATATCATTAAACTCCAAATTTATCATAGATTTGGAAAAAAAATGGGGTGTCCCATTTAAAATAACAAAGTTGCGTTTTAGTACTCAGAACTGGCACAACCTGTATATTTAAATTTAGTTTTATTAAATGCGAAAGAAAAAGTTAGGAATCGACCTAAACAAAATTAAGGCTCTAAGAAAAGTATTTACGCCGTTAGCTGCGATATGCGTTACTTTCTACTCACCCTGTATTTTGTTTATACAGGGTGTCCGCGATCAATGTGCTTTTTTTTTTAATGGAAGATAGCTGGAAAAAATCTAAGACATTTGGTAAAAACAGTTTTTTGAAAAAGTGCCCCCCTTCGGAAATAATGGCCTTTAAACTAGTAGACTAAAAACACTTAATCGTAAATATTTACCAAACGATTTTTCCAACCATCATGAAAATTGTACTATCGAAGGTAATAAAAGCAGTCATTTTAAACCCATTTTGAAATTTGGGGCCACCTTTAAAATGGGTTAAACACTGGTAGTGTTGATAAAAACTGCATGTAATTTCTTTACCTTTTAGAATTTTGTAATTTTATTTACTTTTTTAAATATCCTAATTCAAGTAAAAACTTTTTTTCCACTTAAAATTTCTGAGAAAGTGTACCTTTTCCGAATGAACTACCAAAAACACCTTTGATGTACCCCATATTTTTGCATAAAACTAGACTATCTTTTGAAATTTGTATGTCACTTACTACTGTCACTGTTTATTAGCAAGACTAGACTTTCTTTTGAAATTTGCATGTCACTTACCACTGTCACTACATTGAAGTAAGTTTTTTGTCAAATCAACGCAAAATATGGGGTACATCAAAGGTGTTTTTGGTAGTTTATTCATAAACGGTACAGTTTCTCAGAAATTTCAAGTGGAAAAAATGTTTTTACTAAAATTGGGGTATTTAAAAAAATTAATAAAATTACAAAATTCTCAAAGGTAAAGAAATTACATGCAGTTTTTATCAACACTACTAGTGTTTAACCCATTTAGAAGGGGGCCCCAAATTTCAAAATGGGTTTAAAATGACCCTTTTTATTACCTTTATTGATAGTACAACTTTCATGATGGTTGGTTAAATCGTTTGGTAAATATTTATGATTAAGGGTTTTTAGTCTACCTGTTTGAAGGCCGTTATTTCCGAAGGGGGGCACTTTTTCAAAAAACTGTTTTTACCAAATGTCTTGGATTTTTCCCAGCTATCTCCCATTAAAAAAAAAGCACATTGATCGCGGACACCCTGTATATAATAACTTCAAATAGCATTAGACGCACAGAAAAAAATTTATTGCATGCCTGCAATTTTCTCTTAAGCTCGATAATCGCGAACCGGCCGGCATGGCGAGATTGGGACGGGCGATATCATGCATTAGAATAAAATCATGTACAATATTATGTGTATATGGAACAACGACAAGGTCTTTAATGTTTGTAATGTATCCGTTCGCATTAGGAAAGCCGCCCACCAAAACGCGCTCAGTTCTTTCGCCAAAAGAAATTCCACCCTAAATCATGATTGTGCCATCAGTAACTTCCTGTGCATTTTCCAAACGACCATCATTTCCATACACAAGTTTGTCTTGGATTTGGTTGTTAACCAAATCATGATTCGTCTGTGAGTAACACCACGCAATTATGGTTTTAGTGGAATTTCTTTTGGCCGAAGAACTGAGCGCGTTTTGGTAGGCGGCTTTCCTAATGCGAACGGATACATTAACAACATTTTAGACCCTGTAGTTGTTCCTTATACACATAACATTGGACATGATTTCATTCTAACACATGATAACGCCCGTCCCAATACCGCCATGCTGTTCGCGATTATCGAGCTAAAGAAAATATTGCAGTTATGAATTGGCCAGCTCAGTCACCAGATTTAAATCCGATAGAGCATGCTCAAAGGAAGGCTTACTTAACAAATTAAACCATTTAAGAAAAGCAAATGGTTTTCTCAGTGGCTTTCAGAACAGGGGAGCAAATTAGACCAAGAAATTATTGACAACCGTATTCTAAGCATGCGAAGAAGATGTAAAGTCGTTATTAACAGCAGTGGGGGGCATACTAACTACTAAAAGATTACATTACTTTTTTGCTTGTTCAAAACTGTTTTTTAAAAAAATTTAAAAATTAGCTAAATTTCAAGCGATGTTATCCCTGTTTGTTTTTTCTTTATTAATTAAATTTTTTCGCTGAAAATGGTTGGTAATTATTCAGAAGCATTGCAAGAAATGACTTCAATTGTAAAAACAACTAAACTTCAAATCACCAACCAAAAATTTAAGAAATAGATGTTGTCCCATAGATTGTTTTGTTGTGTGTATTTTGACAAATTTATACAGGGTGTCTTAAAAAGGTCGCCCACGGACCCCAAGGCGTGGTAGAGGAACACAAACGATATACAAAATTAGTAACGAAAATTTTTTGTGGGGCCGCATTCCAAAGATATGGGGTTTCAAAGGTACAAACTTTGCACCCTTATAGCACCTTACTTAGCTAATCATAAAACATAATTTACTTAATTATTGAAAGCCAGGGACTACAACTAATTATTTATTGCAAAATTTCGGTCTAATGAAGTTTATTTTCCATAAGAATTAAATTTTAATTTTTACCTTTTAATTTTGATTAAAGTTGCCATGCTCGTAACTAAGGGAAACTGAACATAAATTGTATTTATCATCAGTGATTGGTGTCATTAATTTATTGTTTGCGTCAATTTTTGATCCAAGTTTTTTCAAAGGGTTCCTGTTACTGACAAAAAATATGGTAATTCGAATCTACAGTGCCTCCCTACTTAAGAAAAGTGCCCCAAAATTCCTGTGAGAATAGAGCAGTAAAGGAGTTTAGTTTGGAGCAGCCTGCATCAGAAATTTGTGATATTTGAATCTAGTGGGGAATTCTTTGATTTGAATGAAATACGTTTTTATGTGAGCCTTAATGCAGAATTACAATAATTCTCTGAATGAAGAACCTCGTGGAAAACAATAATTGATGTCAGAAAAATTGTAACTTATTTTGTATGGCCGTAATTTTTAGAAGTTTTGTTGTTATTTCAAACATACATCAGTTTTTAACCATTTAAGCAGATTTAAACTAACAGTGTTGCCCAACTTTGCTAACTTTGCAGCCCCATATTTTTAAAATGGGGCTCCCAATAAAATTTTTGTTACGGATTTTGTATATCGTTTGGGTTCCTCTACCACGCATTGGGGTCAGTGGGCGACCTTTTTGAGACACCCTGTATAAAGCTTAGAATTAACGCTTACAGTTTTAATCACATACAAATCTTCGATAGAGCTATTGAAAATTCCAACAAGAGAAATGTCACATTTTTTAGCAGACAAAAAGTGATTGGTATCAAGGCATACTTCATTTTATCAGGCCGGCGGACTCTCATGTTTATTTTTTTGAATCCTGGATGCCTTATTTTCAAGAAGGTCCAGTTTTGTGACGTCACAAAAATTAGTTTGACTACTCGCTAACAATATTGCTTTAGTCAGCAATAAAAGTGAATAACAAGATAGAAAAAAAGTTCTTTTTTTCGGTCAGTCAGGTCAGGTCGGTCAGCCAGGTGACGTCATTTTGTAATAATTCTATGCGAGATGTAATACCGGAACATACCATTGTCCTTTTACTATGGGTGCTTATTGCACCGAGATGATAATATTATCCAAAAATGTAAGAATGAGAACGAAATTTTAACTTGATACTTAAAGTTAAAATTCAGAGATCTTCATAATTATTTAGGAACTGTACAAAATACACAATAACTATCAAAGGTTAGAGTTTCTTTAGAGAATCTAATGGATCAATAATTACTGTAGTACCTTGCAGCTTATAAGCTTTATAAAATTAAAATAAATAAAGCCATCCAACATTCCTTTATTAGAATTTAAACTTTGGTGCAAACTTACTTGTTTCCGATTAAAATTTGTTTTTGCTGATAATTTGGTTTTATCTGAGCAGGATTTCCTTCATTCTTAGGAGCAGGAGATGTTCTAATTTGTGGAGCTTTATTTCTTATTTTTGTCCCTGGTTTTACCCCCATTGATGACTAAATTAAAAATATTAATATTGATTATTATAATAAAGAAAATACTAATTTTGTTTTGATAATATAAAAAATTACATACAGTATAATAACTTACAGGAGTTTGAGCTCCTATAGTTTGTGTAGAGACTGAGCTAGCAGGTCTTATGTTTGCATTTGCGTTCGATGGCAAAAGAGGACGTGAAGTGAGCTGCTGCTTTGGCTGAATATTATCATTTGCAGTTCGAGGCTTGGTAATCTGTTGAACGGTTCCTTGAGATGTTATTGCAGCTAAAAAAAAATAATAATAAAAAAAAATAAAAAATATCTTTATTAAGTTAAACTCAAAAGGTCATTGACCGAAGTCCTTCAGCCCAATTACATGTCATTAATTAATTATAGATTAACAAATACATAAAGAAATACACACATGGCAATGGTCTAGGGATATTTCGAAATTTTTAAATATTTTTTTTTGCCATGATCCAAATCCCAAAATTTTTTTTTTATTTGAAAGAACATTTATCTCTTCTAATGTTAAACCACTTACTTTTGATTTTTTTTTTAAACAAGACCATCAGTTTTTTTATTTTATTAAAGACGTGTTTTATCCTTCCTTTTTCTTGGGGAATAATTTTAGTTTCTTTCAATATTTAAACAAAAATTATGAATTTTTCGATTATGTTTACCTTCTTTACACCTAAATAAAGTATGAAAAAAAAGCATTTGAGTTTGGGGTGTATGCAAAGAGCTGTGAAGGGGATTGAAACTGGTAAAGGACAATCTAACAAAACCAAAGTAATGGACGACAGTCAAAGGGTCATCTTGTGCTTAAAGGTTAATTTTAGATTAATTGGACATGTAAAGAAGAGAAATAAAGGCAATGCATGTTTAACATTAACCGCCACAGACCGCTTTCTCCAAAAAATTGCCTTACGAAATGCTACCCTTACGTGCATAAAGTTGAAATATGCAATACTCCGAGCTTATGCACTAACATTTTGAAATAAAAGCTGTTGCTTATTGATCACAAGAAGCTTGTCGTTGTCCTAGAAAATCTAAGAAGTGTCTGCCGTAAGCAATGAAAAATCGCGAAGCGAAGCAAGAATGCATTTGCAAAATTTTGGAGCTTAAAAATTATGAGTGGTTCAATATTTTATTCGCTGATAAGTTTCGATTTGGGTTTCGCACTGATGATTATCATCTTAACAGTATTATTGTAGAAATATGGTTTAAACACATTTGAAATTATCAGTAATTAAAATATGGCCCTCTACTAAATTTTTAGCTTCAAAATTTTACAAGTGCATTCTTATTTCACTTCGAGATTTCCCATTGCTTACGCCTGACACTTCTAAGATTTTTTAGAACAACGACAGGCTTCTTGTGATTAATAGGCAACAGTTTTTTTTTCCAAAACTTTAGTGCATAAGCAGGGAGCATTGCACACTGCAGCTTTATGCACGTAACGGAAGCATTTCCTAAGGCAACTTTTTGAAGAAAGCAGTCTTTGCCGGTTAATGTTAAAACATGGATTGCCTTTATTTCTCTTCCTTACATGTCCAGTTAATCTAAAATTAAGCATTAAGCACAAGATGACCCTTTGACTGTTGTCCATTACTTTGGTTTTATCAGATTGTCCAATACCAGTTTCAATCGCCTTCACAGCTCTTTGCATACACCCTAAATTTAAATGTTTTTTTTTCATGCTTTATTTAAGTGTAAAGAAGGTAAACATTATCGAAAAATCCAAAATTTTTGTTTGAATATTGAAAGAAACTAAAATTATTTCTCAAGAAAAAGGAAGGATAAAACAGTTTTTTAATAAAATAAAAAAACTGGTGGTCTTCTTTGAAAAAAATCAAAAGTAAGTGGTTTAACATAAGAAGAGATAAATGTTCTTTCACATAAAAAAAAAAAATTGGGATTTGAATCATGGCAAAAAAAAATATTTAAAAATTTTGAAATATCCCTAGACCATTGCCATGTGTGTAATTGTGAAATATCATGCATTAAGTAAAAAAAAAAAAAAGTTATGATTAGAGATGTAGTTTTAAAAGTTCTTCATAAATAGTCAGAGTGGGATGTTTGAATTTGCTGGTTTGGTTTGGTCGGGTAATGAATAAGTCGGTAGTTTGTTCTATAATGGGCGAAAGTGAAAATTTTGATGTTAGCTTTTGACGTCTTACTGCGATTGCTTGAATGTTAGTTAAAAAAAAAATAAATATAGTTAATAAACGTTTAATAGTTAGTAAATTGAAAAAGGTTTCTTAAATCCAAACATTTTGATTTTTGACACATTTTTAAAAATATTAAAACATCTGACGTTTATTAATGCCGTACTGCCAATTACACTTGTCGTCAATAGAGTGCCTAGATGTCATATTGACAGATATTGTCTCGTGTCGCTTATAGAGTTGGGGTAACCTAGGAGATCTGTCATACCACCCGTAGTTTCAGATGCTGACTGACATTACTTCTGAATTTTATATTTTTATCAAAGATAAAGCTAATATATAAAAAAACAACAAACTCTCGCTTTAATACATTTAATGTGCCATCTAAAAGGTTTGTATAACATTAAGGGGGTGCTTTACATCTTTAATTCTTTATAATTGGGTAAAAAAAGGAAATTATGACTCATTCACAAAAGGATTTCCGTGAATGTTTTAAAAGATCCGTATTTTTTGTATGCACGGACTCTGCATTAAAAGTACATTTGTAAATGAGTCATTATGCCCTTTTTTACCTAATTATGAGAATGGAGCGTATTCGTATAAAAATTGGTTGGGGTAACCTAGGAGATCTATCATAACACACGTCGGTTCAGAAGCTAACTGACATTAATTCTAAATATTATATTTTTATCAAATATAAAGCTAATATACCAAAATACAACAAACTGCCGGTTTATAACATTCTACGTACCAGCTAAAAGGTTTGTATAACATTAAAGGAGTGTTATACAACTTCAATTCTTCATAATTAGGCAGAGATAAGGTATATAACTAGATTGAGGTTAATTTGGCTAAAAAGACTCGCTACCATGTTGCCTCTTATTTTGTTTACATTCGGCACGCTATCTTTGTCAGACACACATATTTCATTATTCTTTCTCTCTCATACGATTTAAATTGTGGAAAATCTGTTTACAGAGTTGGCACGCCTGCCGTTTCCGTATTCATAGGTTTATGGTTAAAACACAACAAAATAAGCTGTCAATGGCAGCTTCAGTAGTGTCCCCATTGTTTTAGGTTACGCATTAGTACAATACGCAATCTAGTTATATACCTTATCTCTGTAATTAGGTAAAATAGGGCATAATGACTCATTTAAAATGATACTTTTAATAAAAAATCCGTGCATCCAAAAAAATCCGTACTATTTTAAACATTCACGGAAATCCTTTTGTAAATGAGTCATAATTTTCTTTTTTACCTAATTATAAAGAATTACAGATGTAAAGCACTCTATAAATGTTACAGAAAAATCTTTTAGATGGTACCTAGAATGTTTTAAACCGGCAGTTTGTATATATAAGCTTTATATTTGATAAAAATATAAAATTCAGAAGTATTGTCAGTCAGCATCTGAACCAACGTGTGGTAGACAGATCTCCTTGGATACCCCAACCAATTTTTGTACGAATACGCTCCATTGAAGCTGTAAAACACTTTGTTTGTTGTTTTTTGGTATATTAGCTTCATATTTGATAATATAATAATATAAAATTCAGAAGTAACGTCAGTTAGCATTTGAAGCTACGGGTGGTATGGATCTCCTAGGTTACCCCAACCAATTTTTGTACGAATACGTTACATTGATGACAGAATTTGTATGACAGAGATGGAATGATGCATGGTGTCACTCTATAAGCGACAATATCTGTCAATATGACATCTAGGCACTTTAGTCGTCAATCTACTGGCTAGTGATTACGGAATATCGCTTCGTACGAAACCTACATAAGTAGACCTAACAGGTTTCGTACGAAGCGATACTTCGTAATCAGCACCCTGGGACAAGATATAAAGACCATTCACATAAAAAATTAATGGCCCATTCAAATAGACATTAACGACTCGTTCCTTAATTTTATCATCACCGGCTTGACAAATGCATAAAAGTTCTTGCGGAAATAAATGTTCCGTGTCTATCATTTTTTCCATTTATTTGTCTAAAATATAATATAAAAGCCCATTCACATAGAAAATATAGAGTCTTAATTTTTGGCGAATAATTAAGTTAAGGCATTCACATAGAAGCTTTTGTAAGGATTTTTATCTGTCACTCCTATTTTTGAGTCAACAATTTTATGTTTGTGACTGTTATTTGGTTACCTTAACCTTCATTCTTTAAACATTCGCCATAGAAATCATCAAAGATCCCTTCATTATTTACTTATAATATATTTTAAACAGAAATAATTGGAAAAAAGCAGGGCGATTACCGGCAAGGCAACATAGACAGTTGCCATAGGCGCCAAATCTAAAATAGGCGTCGATAGCCAGAAAAAAGCCTAACCCTTATCTCAAAAAAAATTTCGTTTAATGGGGGCCTAAAATGGCATTGCCTTAGGCGCAAAAAGATGCTAAGACAGCCCTGGAAAAAAGATAGCATTTACACCATTTTTGTTACTACTGTGTAGGCACGGACAATCACGGAACATTTATTTCGCCACGAACTAAGAATTAAGAAATTAAGACAAAAAGCTTGACATTAAGGGCTTTCTACTGCTCACGGATCATGATCCGAACTGGACCAATCATAAAGACTCCGTGGCATCTCGGAGCCATTATGATTGGTCCAGTTCGAATTATGATTCAATGGAACCTGTGATCCTACTACAAGATTGTTGTTGTTTGAGCTTGAAAAAAATATATAAAAGCCAGATTTTTTATATGTGTTAGAACATGCATTAGGGAACTTAAATCCAACTTTTGCAAACTCCTAAGGGGTGAGCTTTCCCCCCTATTAATTAAAAATGGGGGGATTTTTGCAGTGTAAATTTCTCCGCTCCTATTGGTCGGAGATTTTTTATTTTTTTTGTATTGTGTAGCTAAAAATAGTGACTACAACTTTTATACGAAACATTTTTTTGTAATTGTTACAAAAAAAATATGATTGCCAAAAACCTGGTCAAAATATGGGTAATATATTTGTTTTTTACAAATAACTCGCTTTTTGTTTTTTTAGTCAAAAATTACTTCCAATATTTTTTGAACATCTATTTGTCTTTTACAATAACCAAAAATAATTTTTATGGTAAGTCTAATTAAACCCTAGAAATGGGGCTCCAAAGTATGAAAAGTTGCGTTTTTATAATTGAGCTGGGTCAACAAATTTTGTGTATACATTGTGATAATAGCCAAAAGATTTGAACATAGTGCCCACCCAAAAATTAACTAGGAGTTCCCCCTGGGACCCCCTTTTGCAAAAACTTACATTTTTTGTTCGGTTTTTTGTTTTTCTTGTAAAATATGTATTGTGTATTTATATGTAGTGTAGTGCTAATCTGAAAAAATACCGACAGTCCCCTTGGGCCCCCTTTAGTCATTTTTCTTTGACATCGTGATTTCTGCAACTGTCTTCTTTATACAGAGTAAAGTTGTGTTAAAATTTAAGCGATAAAAACATAGTGTCCACCAAATAATTACCTATGTAGAAGACCCCCAGGGACCCCATTTTTCAAAGACATTTTTTGTTCGGGTATTCGTTTTTCTTATAAAATATGCTTTGTGTATTTATGTGTAGTGCTAATTTGAAAAAATGAAAAAAACGACAGCCCCCTTGAGCCCCCCTTATCAATTTTTTTTATGTCATTCAGGCTCGTTTTACCTATCGTGATTTCTGCAACTGTCTTCTCCATACCGTCTAAAGTTGTATTAAAACAAAGAAGAACAATTTGTTTGAATAAATTGCCTGTAAATATTGATTACTTGAAAGACAATCAAATTGTTCTTCTTTGTTTTAACACAACGATAAAGGGGGCCCAAGGGGGCTGTCGGTATTTTTTCAAATTAGCACTACACATAAATACACAAAGCATATTTTATGAGAAAAACGAAAACCCGAACAAAAAATGTCTTTGCAAAAGGGGGTCCCTGGGGGGTCTTCCAGTTAATTTTTAAGTGTGCCTATGTTTTTATCGCTTAAATTTTCTAACACAACTTTAGACGGTATGGAGAAGACAGTTGCAGAAATCACGATGTCGATAGGTTAAATGGGCCTGAATGACCTAAAAGAAAATTGACTAAATGGGGCCCAAGGGGGCTGTTGGTATTTTTTCAGCACTACACCGAACACTACACATAAATACACAATACATAAATAACACGAAAAACCGAACAAAAAATGTAAGTTTTTGCAAAAGGGAGTCCCAGGGGGGTCTCCTAGGTAATTTTTGGGTGGGCACTATGTTTCTATCCCTTAAATGGGTAATAATAAGCAATTGTTTTGCATTTTTTGGCTCTTATCACAATGTATACACAAAATTTGTTGACCCAACTCAATCATAAAAACGCATCTTTTTAAATTTTGGATCCCCATTTCTACGGTTTAATTGGACTTACCATAAAAAAATTTTTTGGATATTGCAAAAGACCAATTGATCTTCAGAAAATATTGGAAGTAATTTTTGACTAAAAAAACAAAAAGCGAGTTATTTGTAAAAAACAAATATACTACCCATATTTTGACCAAGTTTTTGGCAATCATATTTTTTTTGTAACAGTTAGAAAAAAAATGTTTCGTATAAAAGTTGTAGTCACTATTTTTAGCTACACAATACAAAAAAAAAATAAAAAATCTACGACCAATAGGAACGGAGAAATTTACACTGCAAAAATTCCCCCCTTTTTAATTAATAGGGGGAAAAGCTTACCCCTTAGGAGTGTGCAAAATGTGGATTTAGTTGTTAATTTCTATGTGAATGGGCTTTAAGGAGTTTATGTAATATTTTAAATGTAGGATTAATTATTATTACTTATTAATAGTTTGAAAAAGTTATTGTAAAATAAAAGAACATTTTTTACGATAATCTTTTAAGAACCCTGTTTGGTGTCTATTTGGAAAATTTGGTCTACATCCACCATGATCAGCAGACTATACGAGTTATCCATTGCTACGGATCACTTGAACCAAACGCGTTTGGATTCATTCCGTGAGGTCACGGAGTCTCTATGATTGGTCTAATTTGAATCCAAACGCGTTTGAATCAAGTGATCCGTAGCAATGGATAACCCATGTTTAATATAAAACAAAGATTCTCTCCAAACCACACACTTTAGAAAAATCTGAATACGTATTTTGACAGCTAAGCTGTCATCTTCAGATTGAATCTATTTCTATCTTCTACTGAAGATGACAGCTTAGCTTAGCTGTCTATTTCTATCTTCTACTGAAGATGACAGCTTAGCTGTCGAAATACGTATTTAGATTTATCTAAATAAAGTGTGGTTTGGAGAGAATCTTTGTTTTATATTAGACTATATCTAGTATTACAAATTGAACGAAGCTTTAGCACAAAATGGAAAATGGTAATATGCTTGTGATTGCGTACATGGTAATTATGTTTTTAGATATCAATAAATACTACTATCGTATGTAGGTAGTGTCCATTCCAATAATATCAATAATCCGTTAGTTAGGGGTTCTTGGACGTCTTTTAGATAATACCCTGTTAGTTGGTAACGTTTCTTTTATTTTACAAAAACTTTTTCAAACTATTAAAAACTAATAGGTAATAATTAATACTACATGCATGGCAAAATATCACATTGCCATGACTACATTTAAAACATTGCATCTATTGCTTTCTGTTTTGACGCTCAGCAAAATGGCATCAGCTGTAATTTTGATTTTTGGCTTTAAATAATTTTTAAATGTAACTTTCGATGGACTGAATAAGTGAAGGAATGGATGCAATGTTTTAAATGTAGTATTCATTATTATTAGTTTTTAATGGTTTGAAAAAATTATTGTAAAATAAAAGATACGTTACCAACAAATAGAGTTTTATCTAAAAGACGTCCAAGAACCCCACTAACGAATAAATACTACATATTCCACAAAAATTGTGCTGCCCGAAAGATGTCTTGACCAAATGTAAGATTTTATAGGACTAAAAATAAAATTGCCTAATTTCCGAGTGGAAGGGAAACTCTCACGAGAATCCTACCAAAGGAATTTTAAGTTACGATTTTAGTTTTAACGTACGATCTACAAAATTTCACCTCGACTCTTGCCATGGAACAGTAAACTTTCAAATTTTTAAATTGTTAAACCATTGTCGACTGTCATGTTATTGACGTTTGATGGCAAGAGTCGGAGTGAAATCTTATGGATCGCGCGTTATATTAATATTAATAATCTTTATTCACAGATGGCCATTTAAATACATAACAACAATTAAAAATAACTAAATAAATGCAAATCAATATTAAAACAAAGTTTCACAATTAATAATGTTTGGTATCTCACCAAATAAAGTAATCTAATCATGGAAATAAATTCAAAGGAACTACGAAATTAATTTCAACGTTCTATACAGTACGTGGTGTGCCACTTTGAGCCTGTATGTGGCTATGACGTTTTTGTTTTTTGAGAAAAACTTGACATTAGACAATTTTTTGTCAGCATCAGATTTTGGTTAAAAAAAAAAGACTGCAACGTTTCCCATCCCAAAAATTATCACATGCATTTATCTTATGGGAGATCTCTTTAAATTTCTCCAAATTCCTTTAATTTTTTTTTTACTTACGATTCTGTTGAGTTTGAATAGTGGTAGCTTGTGGGCTTTGTTGCATAAAAATTCCTGGTCCTAATGTCCCCTCAGGCTGTCCTCCACGTATAAATATAGGGTTTGGAGCTAAAAGGGCTTGTGATTGAAGGCCATTTGTTGTCCAAACTTGAGGAATTCCATTTGTAAATTGCCAGGGTGCAAATTGCATGGGTTGGCCACCAGCCTAAGTAATAAATTAAATTTAAGCACATCCAAATCTTTGGTAAAAGTGGTAATCTTAGGTTAACGGTTTCCCTTGTCAAACACACTATTTTTTTTTTATTAAATAATAAAAGATACACCAATGTCGCCCCAACAGATTTATTAAATTGTATTATGCCACTCTTATGCATTAATGATTAAAATAACATATTGTAACGCCATTTGAAACTTAGAACCCAAAAAATCTATAACCGTTAGAATATTCTAATCTAAAAGATCAAGTAAAGAATAAAGATTAAAGAATGTAAAAGATGCTTAACATTAAATTGTAGAGCAATAGATTCGGTCAAGTCAGAGTTAAAGGTAAAGTGTAAAACTGATTAATTGTTTATTGATTATTGTTCATATTAAGTCAAACATACTGTCAAAAAATTTTGTTCAATGGTCGGGTCACAACCTAAAAAAATATTATTAAGACTTATGTCTTGTATTACTAGATTTTGAAATCAAGTGTATACAGTGTTATTTTGTAGACTTTACTAGCGTTTTGCTCAGCTATGTGCAATTCGATTTCCATGAAAATTTCTGGAGTGACCATTTAAGAACTGTGCTTGCGACTGGTAAATACAAAATTTTAATTGGTTTATTACTTTTGCAGAAAATGACAGTAACTATCATACTCATTGATTTTTATGTCAATAATTTTTTTTTTGGAAAATCTGGATTATTTTACGTACAAATCATTTTTTACATTTTTTATAAACCTTACCATTGCTTTATAATCGATTTAATTAATTTAATAAGTTTTTCTAACATAGTCGGCTGATTTAGTTTTTTTTTATTAATTATCTTAGGTAAGTGGGCCACAGATTTAAAACTTTTCTGTGCCATTTTGGTAAACCAAAGTGACAGAAAACGACTTGTTACACAATTCGTTGTCATAGAAAATAATTGTTACAACTGTCATTTTGGTTTACCAAACTGACTTACGGACTATACCCTTATTGTTAATAACGTCAAAAAAATGAGTGTCTTAAGGGCAAAACAAATTGAACGCCTGCCTAAATATAAAAAAGACCATTTTAGCCAGGTATTTTAAGAAACTTTATGAATTTATTCTAAAACAACGGAGATTCTTATTTAATATGTAAAACCTAATACAAATGTAGAATAATAAAGCTTTTCCAAAAAAATAATAAATATTACAAGAAAAATGAAAGAAAAAGGTATTGACTGTTCTTTTCTGCAAAAGTAATAAACCAATTAAAATATTGTATTTATCAGTCGCAAGCACAGTTCTTAAATGGTCACTCCAGAAATATTCATGGAAATCGAATTGCACATTGCTGAGCAAAACGCTAGTAAAGCCTACAAAATAACACCCTGTATAATATAACACTTTTAATACACACGGTCAACTCGTCACAGATTCACATGTTTGTGAAGTAGAATTTAGATTTAGCCACTTTTTAGAACAATATTTTGTGAAAATAAAGGGCTTTCTTAGGAAATCCTTGGTATAAAAATGTGCTATAATGTCTTAAATTCTCTCTCTATAATATTGAGTTTGTGTGTTAATGTTGTGCAACCTCCAAGATGTGAATTTTAAACGCAAATTGCTAGAGAAAGCAACCATATCAAGAGGTCTGGTAAGTACCATTGTAAAATTAACATTTTTTTCTATTACCTCGAACAAACCATACCTCTTGATATGGTTGCTTTCTCAAGGAATTTGCGTTTAAAGCTGACATCATGGTGGGTCAACATAATTATCAGATTAGTAAGGGATTTTTTAATTCTTGCGGTAGATTTCAAAAAATATTTTCTTGCAATGTAAATCTCCACTTAGTGTTCGTGTACACAAAAATATCAAAACAAAGTCCTTTCAAATAACTCCACTACACCAATAACAAAAAAATGTTACCAATATTCTTTTACACAAAATTGAATTAAAAAGAGATTCCACCCAGTAATCGTTATCGAACCACCACCATAAATTGTAAGGAGGAGCAATGGGGAACTTGTTTGTTTTCGGATGAGCTTTTATCCAACTCAAATAGCCATATTTTGGCTTGGCGTCAATGCCGTCAATAAATAAATTAATTCACAAAACCCGACATGCCTCCAACTGTAGCATTTGATAGTGGCTCAATATCGGCCAGGGATGGAATCTCTTTAGGACCTAGTACAGAGAATTCAACATTTTTAAATAAATCGATTAATGCACAGAAATATTGGCTTATGTTTATTCTTTTCATTGCTGTATCTTCTGGCCTAATGTTTAGCAATAAATTTGTTTTATGGAGGACGAAGCCTGATCTTACCCTGCAAATATCGTCTACCTTGTTCTGTAAGTGGACAATTTTACTCGACTGCAGTTTCTACTAACCCAAATTTCATTAAACATGTTAGAAACTGTCTTCGCAGACAACTTATGATCGAAATTGCCCTTCTGAAACCCCTCAAAAACTTGATCATGAGCTTAAAGAAGAGAAGGCAATACACCGTAAAAAATGATCTCTTCTCATATTTTGTTCGTGCCAAAAAGGATTCAGGTTTGTGCGTTAAGGTCGTAGGAGCCTTACATAGTGTTATTATTTTAGCCACTGAGATTTTTGGATAAGATTTTATTTATTAATTCAATGTTGTGTTAAAGGATATTAGTAACACTTTTTTGTTATTGGTGTAGTGGGGTTATTTGAAAGGATTTTGTTTTGATAATTTTTTTTGTACATAAACACTAAGTGTAGATTTACATTGGCAAGAAAATATTTTTTGAAAAGCGTCAGAATTTCTTTTATTTTAAAACACTGTTCTACAGGGTGTCCAAAAAATGGCGCATAACCGCGATGGTACGTTGTTGCGGCATGTTTAGGGAGCCTCAGAAAAATATTAAAAAATGTTATTAACCAAAAAATGGTTTAATACAAAGCTACAGTAAATCTTAAACCATTCCACTATTTATTTTTTAAATGGTCGAATTACATTTATATAATCAATTTAATTTTACAAAATTTTTATAAAATGAAGCTGACAACAACGTCAATAAAATCTAATGCAAAAGTGTATGATCAAGACTTATAGATGGGATTTTTAAATGTATTTTCCTAGGCTGGGTTGCCGA
Organism: Cartodere bifasciata; assembly: GCA_963920755.1. NCBI lineage: Eukaryota > Metazoa > Arthropoda > Insecta > Coleoptera > Latridiidae > Cartodere > Cartodere bifasciata. The sequence continues at coordinate 10,912,176 of OY987195.1, forward strand.
ATTTATGCAACTTTGTTCGCATTTTTCTATATATATATATATAACAGATGGATTTTTTTTACAATTTTCTAGGGATTCCTGAGAATGCCCCAAGAGCGTACCATCGCGTTTATGCGCATTTTTAAGACACCCTGTAGATGATTGAAAAAAATGTTAATTTTATAGGGGTACTCACGAGACCTTAATATGGATGCTTTCTCAAGCAATTTGCGTTTAAACATCACATCTTGGTGGGTGCGCAACATAAACAGTTTATGTGTAATTTTTCAAATTTTACAACAAATTAAACTTGAAATATCGAATATAAGACATTATGGGACATTTTTATACCAAGAGTTCGTCTAGAAACCTTTTTATTTTCATAAAATATTACTTTGATAAAGTGGCTAAATCGGACAGAATCAAAATTCTAATTTTACAGACAGTTTTTTAATGTGCATCTATGACCTGTGACGTAGCACTGATAGCAATGACGGGCCCTATTAAATTAAAAGAACAACTATGTATAGGTTAGTAAGTAAATATGCATATTGCACAATGCACATAATGGCACTTCAAATAGTCCCATAAAATCTTACATTTGGTCAATAAATTTATATAGTATTTGATACCTAGAATTATAATTACCATGTGCGCACTCATTCGTATATAAGCATTTTGGGCTAGAGCCCGCTTTCATTCGTAATCATAGACCATGGTGGATCTAGAGTCTAGACCAAATTTTGAATCTAGCCGCCAAACAAGGTTCTTAAAAGGTTTTTGTTCATAAATTTCTCCTTAAAAAATTCCTCACCCCATTAATGGTCCTAAAATGAGAAATATTTATCACGTTTGATTTATGGATGGCTATTTGATGATTTCTGTGGCGAATGTTTAATATAAAACGAAAGATTCTCTCCAAACCACAGTTTATTTAGAAGAGAAACAGAGAAAAACCCATGGAAAAAATAACAGCATACCAGGGTCACAATCCAGTACAAGGTACAATAAATTGCCAAAAACTACAGTGATTTTAAGGTTGATTTTTAATGCATTTGGAGCCAGAATATGTATTTCATAAAAACCGCCTTCAAAATTAGTGTTTGGACAGCCCTCTACAATATGTTTAATAGTTTCTAGAGATTCGCCACATTCACATAATAGACTAGGTAGTGCATTCCACTTATATAACATACCATTGCAACGTCCGTGACAAGTTCTTAGATGATTAACAGCACTCCAATTCTTCCTCGGCTGATCAAAACCTGGAACCTCTTGAGTGGGATCATCGATTAATTCCTTATTGGACACATCAACATTTTGCCAATTAAGTTTCCAAACGTCGGATACTGAATAGGGCTCCTGTACAAATTCCTCTTGCCATAAGGGCTTCCTCGATTTTTATCGGTAGAGGGGCAACCTCTGCAAATCTTGGGGCCATTTAGGGGGTGAACGAAATTTAAAAAAAAAAAAAAAATTGTTACAAAACTTTTTTAGAACCTTGTTTGGTGTTTATTTGCAAAATTTGTTGTAGATCAACCAAGATCCAGTATTACGAATGGAATGGGGCTCTAGCACGAAATGCTAACATGCACATGAGTGCGCACATGGTAATTATGTTTCTAGGTATCAAATACAATACAAAAGCCCCCGATTAAAAATTTTTATTCCATTTTAGTGCAAATTTTTATAATTTTGCTAAAGGGCAGGTCATACCTGAGGCACCAAGACCTCACGGGTGCATTTGAGAATTTTTTGAATCTCATATTCACAATAAGTAAGTAGGATGCGATAATTTAAAATTCTCAGGCATTATAATAGTACAAAATGGAGACCATCAACATCAGCTTATCAGCTGATGTTTAATCCATAGGTATTATAGATCCATGGTGACCACACAAGTACTAGTCGAAAGGCTCGGAAGCTATAGGTCCCCCTTGTTCTTAATTCGAACAGCTAAGGCTTTTAAGTAGCTTGGGCCCGGACTTTGTATAAGAAATGGGGATCTCTATCGCAATCGTGATCCATCTGTATTCTGTCGTAAAGATTTGGAAAAAAAGAGAGAGGGAGGTTCCCATTGCCCGATTCATCAAAAATGCGATATAGATCCCTATTTCTTATACAGAGTCCGGGCCCTGGCTACTTGAACTTACAAACAAACATTATGTACACAACGTTTTTCCTTCTTTTATCATTGTCGCAAAATTATCGCGTTCTCTCTCTGGTCGATGGAAATACCTTATACGTGGCAGTAATCAATAAATGGAACACACATAATGGTAAAAATTACTAAAAATAAATATTTTGTTTGCTACAAATAATCCTAATAAAAAAAATTGTTTGCTAGCATTTTTAGTTTCCGAGGTAAGGTTTTGCTTCGTCTTATTTTAGACATTCTGTTGTTTTTCCAAAAAACACAAAAAGATGTTGTAAACAAATATTTTAATCCCATGTATTCTTCTTCTAAAAAGTACTTACTTGAATTGGACTTATAATTTGGGCAGTTGGCTGTGATCCAATCATTGCTTGGGAAACTTGCACACACTGACCCTGTTGTTGTTGAGTTTGAACTCCACTACTTGTTGATACTTTTTGCATCATTTTCTGACCTCCCATTACCTTAAATAACAATAAATTTAGTATTTGAAGTTTACCACTGTCCTTATGCTTTGGATCGAAGAGCAAAATAGCCTACCCAATTTAAACCGAGCAAAAAAAAAACAGTAAGTATGTCTGACAAACAAACAGACAACCACAGTTACAAAAGTTGTGATCACCAGATTCGGACTGGGACTACTTAAGAGGGGCGTTTCAAACTCATAAATGATGTTTTGTGCTCTCAAAAGTTCGTGAAAAGCCATTTTCCTAAATGTCAGTTATTTTCGAAATTTTAACAAAATATGTAAAAATACGGAGTAATACATCAATAACTATGATTAAAAATATGTAGAATAATGTTTGTGACAAATAGAAGTGGTACTGATGCCAGAAATAATAAAAATATGGTAAAATAGTACTTTTGTTGTTTTCTTTGTACATTTAAATCTTTGAACGAGCACATCTATATTAGGGAAAAACGTAAGTTGCAATTTTAATCATTTACAAGCTTAAAAAAACCATGGTAAATAAACGTATTATAGTTTGGCATAGACCACGTAATGCATATAAACCAAAAAATGTATCCATAGTCGAAAAAAAAATCAAAAATAGTATAATGATTTTTGAAGTCAGATTTTCGATACAAAGAAATAACCGATTTAAATGAAACGATAATACGTTTGTAGCCCCATTTTTGTAGTTTTCAAAACTACGCTTAGTTTTAATATACGATGGGACCCTTATGTAGATGTGCTACTTAGTATAATTTGCGGGAGTTCAACGGAGATGCCTTATACGAGCTTCTAGGAGCACAGATTCGAAGATTTGTGAATTTGAAACGCACGTCTTAATATTTTAAAGCTTATACATGCCTAAGGCATATATTTTTTCAGTAACCGCAGCATACCTAAGGTAACCACTCAAATTTCTTTTTACCGTAGCGTAGTTACTAGTTACAGTAATAACGTCACAAGAAGTAACCCTGCTCGGATGGTAAGTTTCATCGTCCTATCTCTTTCTAATTTTCATTTTAAGGTTAAAAGTGCAATTTTACTGTAAAAGTGTAAAAACTCCATAGAACTCCTTTTCTATGGAAAACATTAAAAGATTTAAAAGCCTATCTGTCAATATTTTTATGCGCATCTAACCCAGTGCATGTAACCGTGACGTCATAACTTTAACAAAAATGGCTAATCTTTGCGTTCCTTAACCATATAACAATAGTTATATCAAACAAGAAAGATTCGTGAGACCGGCCCATTAAAGTGAAAAATTTTGGGGGGCATCAGTGGGAATGAATAGTGCTTCGTTAGTGCTTTAAAGTGCTTTAAAAAATTTCTTTGGTGCTTTAAAAATAAACCCCCCAAAAATAATTCAAAAAATAAAGTGGGAAGCTGGCCTCCCAATATTATCAAAAAATAATAAATTTGGGCTTAAACGATCGACAATTTAAAAAGTACTTTAGTGCTTTAAAAATTTTTGTTTGTGCTTTTTATACAAATGAAAAATATCAAAAAAACCCAAAAAAACGTAAGCCAGCCCCTCAAAGTTATCCAAATTTTATGATTTTGGGCGCAAAATGTTACAAATTTATCGTATTGTTTAGTGCTTTCAAAATATTCGTTGGTGCTTTTAATATACACCCTCAAAAAAATAAATAAAAAAAGTGTGAACCTGGCCTCCAAAAATAACCCAAAAATAATAAACTTGCTCTTAGATAGGAAATTTAAAAATATTTTTAGTGCTTCAATAAATTTAGTTAGTGCTCTTAGAAAAAAATGAAAAAAATCTAAAATACCCGAAAAAACGTGAAGCCAGCCCCTCAAAATTATCCAAATTTTATAATTTTGGGCGCAAAATGTTACAAATTTATTGTATTATTTAGTGCTTTTAAAATATTTGTTGGTGCTTTAAAAACGGGCCTCCCAAAAATAAAAAAAAACATTTCTAAGGTGTAAAAAATAAATGCAAAGGCAACGGTAAACTAGCTGAGTCGAGGCCGGTTGATCCGACTCTTGAGTTCATTTCTTACGTATAAATTCATTTTTTTGTTAGAATTATAGCGTTTTCTGATGATAGTCCAGTAGGTCCAAAACATAAAAACAACCTTTTATGTTTTTAAAGACATGTCCAATATTTACATTGCATTTAACAAAAAATAGTTTTTGAATAATAAAAATTATACTGAACTTTTAAACCATTAGACCTTTACATGACCCTGAACCCTTGTCTTTTAATTATCCATTCTTTAAGTTTGACTTGACTAATCGTCAAATTATAAATTGTTTTCTGAAGATGGCCTACTAGGTCCGAAACATAAGAACAACCTTTTATGTTTTCAAAAACATGTCCAACATTTACCTTGCATTAAACTTAAGATAGTTTTTTAATAATAAAAATCCTATTGACCTTTCAAACAATATGACCTTGACATGACCTTGAACTCTTGTCTTTTGGTTATCCATCCTCTAAGTTTGAGACCTTTAACTATTGTGGTGCATGAGATAATTGAAGTCAAACTATAAATCGTTCCCTGAAGATGGCTTACTAAGTCCGAAACACAAGAACAACCTTTTGTGTTTTCAAAAACATGCTCAACATTTACCTTGCATTTACCTTAACGTAGGTTTTTAGTAATAAAAATGCTACTGACCTTTCAAACAATATGACCTTGACATGACCTTGAACTCTTGTCTTTTGGTTATCCATCCTCCAAGTTTGAGACCTTTAACTATTGTGGTGTATGAGATAATTAAAGTCAAACCATAAATCGTTCCTTGAAGATGGCTTACTAAGTTCGAAACACGAGAACAACCTTTTGTGTTTTCAAAAGCATGTCCAACATTTACCTTGCATTTACCTTAACATAGGTTTTTAATAATAAAAATGCTATTGACCTTTCAATCAATATGACCTTGAAATGACCTTGTACTCTTGTCTTTTGGTTATCCATCCTCCAAGTTTGAGACCTCTAACTATTGTGGCGTATGAGATAATTAAAGTCAAACTATAAATCGTTTCCTGAAGATGGCTTACTAAGTCCAAAACACAAGAACAACTTCTTGTGTTTTTAAAAATATGTCCAACATTTACCTTGCATTTACCTTAACATAGGTTTTCAATAATAAAAATGCTATTGACCTTTCAATCAATATGACCTTGACATGACCTTGAACTCTTGTCTTTTGGTTATCGATCCTCCAAGTTTGAGACCTCTAACTATTAAGGTGTATGAGATAATTGAAGTCAAACTATAAATCGTTTCCTGAAGATGGCTTACCACGTCCGAAACACAAGAGCAACTTCTTGTGTTTTCAAAAATATGTCCAACATTTACCTTACATTTCCCTCAACATAGCTTTTTAATAATAAAAATGCTATTGACCTTTCAATCAATATGACCTTTACATGACCTTGAACTCTTATCTTTTGGTTATCCATCCTCCAAGTTTGAGACCTTTAACTATTATGGTGTATGAGATAATTAAAGTCAAACTACACTGGCTTTCAAAAGTCTTGCACCCCCCCTTTAAAAACTTTCGCGTTTGTCTGACAGAAATAAAATTTTCTTTAAAATAAACCTTAAAGCCTCTGTGATATAATACACAAGATAAAAAACCGTTTAATTAATTTTCTTCAATAGTACCACGCGTTTAAAAAAAAAAGTGTAAAATTCCTGAAAATTGACGAAGTGTAAAAATTAAAAATAAAGCAAACTCGGGATTATTAGTGAGTAGTATTAGTACTCCTTGTTCTAAATGATGCATTCAAATGGTTTCGCATACTTTTAATGGGGCTATTAATAACTTCTAGGGGTGCATTCACCATTTTCTCGCAACGCAACAATTAGCCTCTGTCTGCTTTTTAGCGTTTTTTTTCGGATTTTTTTTTGCGGAAAACTTGTTTAGAGACAAAATTCCACTATGTCCAAAAGAATTCAGGTTCGATTAGCTGGCAGGCCAGTCACATCACTCCCTGTGAGAATATTTCGACATAAGACGCGGATTCCCATTGTCGCCCTTAAAAGCAAAATTTCGGGTTTTTTTATGAACTCCTAGTGTAGGGGTTATTATGCTAACATAACATTTTATGCAAACCCGTTTTCATTGGTCAGAGAAAAATTTAAGCGGGATGTTTCGTGGGTGAAAAAAATTGATTTTTATTGGTAAGTCCAGGTTTGCCCTAATGAGTAATGATTATCTTTGAAGAGTTTGGCAAGATGCAAAAAGACAACATCGATTGCATACTTAAATTAAAGTTGCCCCATATCATACGGGTACTGAAATGTTTTGGAGGGGTATAATGTTTTACGAAAAGTTTGCTCTGATTCATAGTCCTGGGAATATCGATGGTCAAGTTTACGAAAAGACTTTTGTTTGTCTCCTAATATATCCTCCTCATAATATTTCTTCTCAAAATTTTGCATTTATGGGCGACAAAGGGACTCTGCGTCGTATGAAACATGTCCGAATATTCCTACAGGGCGTGAAATGAGTGGCCTGCTTACTTATCAGACCTGAATTTCTTTGAGCATCTTGAGATCATGTCTCCAGAAGAGTTTTCTGCAAAAAAAAACCGAAAAAAAAACGCCGAAAAAGAGACAGGGTCTTATTGTTGCGGTGCAAGAAAATGGTGAATGCACCCCTAGAAGTTATTGATAGCCCCACTAGAAGTATGCGAAACCATTTGAATGCACCATTTAAAGCAAGGAGAACTAATCCTACTTACTTATAATCCCGTGTTTGCTTTATTTTTAATTTTTACACTTTTTCAATTTTCAGGAATTTTACACTTTTTTTTTAAACGCGTGGTACCATTGAAGAAAATTAATTAAAAGCTTTTCTATCTTGTGTATTATATCACAGAGGCTCTCGCTTTAAGGTTTATTTTAAAGAAATTTTATTTATGTCAGGCAAACGCGAAAGTTTTTAAAGGGGGGGTGCAAGACTTTTGAAAGTCAGTGTATAAATAATTCCTTGAAGATGGCTTACTACGTCCGAAACACAAGAACAAGCTTTTGTGTTTTCAAAAACATGTCCAACATTTACCTTGCATTTACCTTAACAAACATTTTTAATAATAAAAATGTTATTGACCTTCAAAAAGATATGACCTTGACATGACCTTGAACCCCTGTCTCTTGTGTATCCATTCTCCAAGTTTGAGTCCTCTAACTATTGTAGTATTGGAGCTATGTCAATGCAAACATTGACATTTGAAAACGTCATAGCTCTTTTCCTAGACATAGATTTTTTTTTTATTTTTAAAGCACCAACGAAATTTTTTAAAGCACTTTAAAGCACTAACAAAGCACTATTCATTCCCACTGACGCCCCCCAAAATTTTTTACTTTAATGGGTCAGAATCACTGGTCTAAACAAGAATGTGTTCTCTTACAACAAAGAGGGACAGCAAATAACTATGGTCTTATGGTTATTGGCGCCAAAAAATCCCTAAAGTTAGTTCTGCGGGGTGATTACGGAATATTGCTTCGTACGAAACCTAATGGTCTTCTTATGTAGGTTTCGTACGAAGGGGGGCACTTTTTCAAAAAACTGTTTTTACCAAATGTCTCGGATATTTCCCAGCGATCTCCTATTAAAAAAAAGCACATTGATCGCGACACCCAAATTTTAAAACATAGAAATAATATTGTAAATCATGACATGGGACCTAATTCCAACAGCCCCTTATTTAGATTGTTAAACCGTAGGTAGTCAAGCATAACTTTTGTATCTAGTCAAGTGGAACCATTTTTAGTATATAAGGTAATTTAGGTGTTCTTGTAATCATTCTATCTTCTGCTGAAGATGACAGCTTAGCTGTCGAAATACGTATTCAGATTTTTCTAAATAAAGTGTGGTTTGGAGAGAATCTTTGTTTTATATTATTTAAATGATAAGCAAGTAGTAAAATTTTAGTTTTAGGTAATTGGGCCTTGGTATTAAGCTATTTTTGTCGTTAATATGTGCTGTTGTTTTCAAGATAAATAAGATGGATTTTTTTTCACAATTTTCTAAGGATCCTAGGCATGCTTTTTACCATGAGCGAAGGATACTGCACATGCAGTAGAACGAGATGGAAGATAAGGCTATTGAAGACCATATGTCACAGTTTACATTTCAAAGTGGGGTTATTAACTTTCCATTTATTTGTTTTTTTAATAAAGGAAACTGCTTTTTAAAGAATTTAAGATTGTCTTAACGTTTTGTGTAAGTAAACCCAATAAAGCGGGCTTTAAAAATAATAATTTTAAAAGGTCATTGGCATTGCACCTATGTTGTATCTTGAAAATCCAGACACTTTTTTCATAATCTTCAAAATTTTGAGTTGCCAGGCCTGAATTTTGACACTTATAGTCTTCGTTTATCAAATATGGCGACCTCACTTTTTGCAACTGTTTGACCTCTTTATTGCTCTATATAGGTCTTTTAAATGTGTGGTGTTGGGCCATTTTTGGGACACCTGTATACATCATATTAAACTTACCAATGTTTGTTGGTTTTGAGACGTGGGGATCGTAGCATATCCTGGAAAAGTAGCTGAAACAAAAAATATAATAGACCCTTGTGATTAAATAATTATTTGTACCTTAAATGTGTCTTAGAATCTTAGCCCTAGGCTTTGATTCTTGAATCAAACTAAAATAATTTAGCATACTAAACCGTTTGAGGAACGCGTTTGTCACTTTAAAATAACTTATATTCAGGGTTGGGAATGATTACTTCCAGGGTAGATTTCGGTGTTTGGGTCTAGATGGATCGGTTGGTTTGGATATTTGGGTCGAACTTGGACATCTTTTTTGTGACCTAAGAGGTTCACACACACAAATTAACCAACCCAGAACACCCCTTTTGCGGGGGTTGTAACCCTCAGGGTAAGGATATAAGGTTATAAATTTTTGTTTTGTCTATGGAACTGGTTTTATAATGTTTTTAGAAACCCATATGTACAATTTCAACCCCATAGGTGCACCCCTTTTTGCCATTTTTTCATAATCCAAATTTTTTTTATTTAATTCTTTGGTATATTTAAGTAACACACAACAAATAAAAAAAAAAAAATTTTTACGCGTTTTGTACAGAATCATTCTACATGAAAAATAAAGTTTTTGCCAGACTACAAGTGCCGAATTTGTAGAATCCTTGGCTATGCTGCTGTCCAAAGGTAAAAGACCGTACTATCGTGGACATGGAATTTAAAACGATTTTTTATCAGCCATCTTTGATTTTTTGAATTTTACTCTATTGTGAATGGAGATTTTTTATGTCAATTCTTAAATGTTATTTTGACAACAAATGCGTCAAATGTATTTTATTAAAATAAATTATGTAAAATGTGCTGCCGGCGAGAAAAATACTAAGAAGATATTTACTTTTTTAAATCATTTTGTTTTAGCATAACAATAGGGCTCTAATCTTCGTAAAACATCGGAGAAATGTTTCTTGTTAATGTCCACTTGACTGAAGAATTGATCGTTTTAAATTCCATGTCCACGATAGTATGTCCCAATTTCATAGTTTTGAGAAAAACGGGTTTATATTTTTACGTTGGTACTTTTTAAACTCTACGTAATTTAGTGATTTTTGCAAGTGTACATGAACTTACGGTTTTTTTGCTTAGTAACGGCATTTTTACTTGCAAAATTGATGACTTAGTGGACTTTAATGAAATAAATATGTGCCTAAGATGCCAAAAATAAAAAAAACTCAATTTCGTTAAATTGTGACTTACGGTCTTCTTTCTTTGGACGGCAGTATGGTAATTATCTAAAAATCAAAAAAGTTATTTGAGCATGTACAGGCTGTCTACTTGGAGGGCATATACGAGCTGACCGCGTCATAAAATTTAATGAGGGGTGATTAGATGGAGCTGGCCGCATTTTCCTGCATGGGTCATGGTGGAGCTGGCCGCGGTACTTTTTCTACCTGCTTCCATGTTAAGCAGGTAGAAAAGGAGCTATCTCAGAAGTTTTGTGGAAGATGAGTATAAACACTAAACCAATTTTATTTTTATAAAATAACAACGATATCTATCAATATTTTATTGAAAAAATTATTTACATTGCAGTTTGGTGACATTAGCACATTTGTTTAAATATTCTTTTTAGCAGCAAAACTTACCCTACCCTACCTAACCTAGTGTCCCCCAGTGGATGTGTCCTCCAGTGCTTTTAAAAAAGTCTGTCGGTAACAATAAAACTTAAAAACACATGCATTGAGTTTCAACGTTGCTGGCTTGTTTTAATGATATTAAAAGTCTGTATATTATCCAAAGGATTCTACTTTTTATAATTTTCTAATATCATAACTCAATAAAACATCAAATACATAAAAATAAATCTAGGCAAAATGAAGTTAATTAGTCGCGACCAGTACGACCAAACCATGCACCCTGCAATTAGGCGCGACCAGCTAGTAGTCTTTTCAGGTAGATGTGGCCAGTTGGTATACTCCCTTCTTGGATCGCGTTATTTGTTTCCGAAATTCGGTGATAGCACAGCACCTAGCACCCTAACGTGCCTGGTGATTCTTTATTACCCAAAATTATGTTATAAAATAATAAGATTTTTTTTAAAACATCTGTAAAAATTTTCATTTAATAGTAAAACTTTATCCTATATTTGCCTTTACCAAATGGTGAAAGGGGTTATTGCGTAAATAGACTTACCGGTTTGATTACCTTGAATAACTTGCTTTCCTTGGGCCGTAGTTAACATATGTGGAGTCAACTGATTTCCCTGAAAAGTTTTTGCAATAACCTGTAACAAACAGAACTTTGCATTAGTAATAGTATGCTGATGTCAAGAGAATTTAAAACTAAAAGGGTATATGTTTACCTTAGCTAATAATAGTATTTGCAAAGAGATTATACATTTAATTTTAATGTATAATCTATTTAGAGAAGGTATAAAAATTCATTGTTTGGTTCCAAGATCTTTTTGTTGACCCAATGTAAATTATATGGACTAATGAGTAACTGGACGTAAACAAACAAACGATTTCAATGGAACTTTCCTATGCTAGCCTTTTAGATCTTCGACCCACACACCGGTTATGTCATGATTATAAGCAATTCATTTTTAGTCATTCTATTTCTATGAGTATTTGGTACAACAAGATTTAAAAAACCAATTTTGAACATCCTTGGTTATGTGGCATGGAACAGAAGAGTGGTGCCAAAAAGAAATCCGAGTGAGCAATGTGTTTTTCTAACGTGTGGTACACAATAATTCTTTCTACGTCTGTATTAAAATGAAAATAATTAATAAAAATTGGGATAAAATATGCATCAATGTTAGGAAATTTCCGAAATTGACAGATAAACTATGCTAAGAACATCTATTGTAAATGACGAGTGCGTAAAGTTCTACTTTGTTAGTCGTGCGTAAAATTCTAGTTTCTGGGTATCCGCCTAAAATAGAATTTTTTCTACGGATACCCTGAAAACAATATTATGCAGTTGAGTTACAGTTGTTGAAAATTAAACTAACCTAACTTTGCATATGTGAAACACAATCAAGTAGTTGAAAAACCTTCTTACAAACCATAAATAATTGTTGTAACCCAATGTTTCTGTAGCCAGGCTACTTCAAAGCCTTAGGCTGTCTGGATCAACAAGGGGGACCTATAGCTTAACGTGGGTTCCGAACCACGAGGTTGCGAGCCTTTCGACTAGTTCCGAACCACGAGGTTGCGAGCCTTTCGACTAGTACCTGAGTGGTCACCCATCCAAGTACCTACTAGCCAAACGTTGCTTGATTTCAGTGATCATGTGATCACTGTCCAAGCAGCCTGTAGTGGAACTTTATATAAGAAATAGGGATCTCTATCACATTCGTGATCAATCGGGCAATGATAACCCCCTCCCTTTTTTCAAAATCCTTGCACCCGATTAATCACAAATGCGATAGAGATCCCTATTTCTTATACAAAAGTTCCACCACTGGCTCGCACCCACCATGGCCTTGATTTTGTCATTTGCCGTGTGAAATAGTAGTTTACACAATTACATCGGGAAGAAAGTTTTCCCGCATGAGTAGGTGCATTTTGAGTACGAGCGTAACAAGTACTGAAATGCATCCTACGAATGCGAGATCATCTTCTCGATCGAATTGTGTATTTCATATTTTGCATAAATACCTTTAAAAATAATAAAAAATATAAAAACATACCCAAGTTTTTAAAATATTTAGTGTGATCTAATACTGTGTTACTGTGTCAGACAATGAAACCAAGTCGGGAAAGTAAGTTTTTCGAACTGTTTTTTATTTTTTGCACTAGTTCTGGAAATAATTGTTTCGGTTGCCTGACAATTGTAGGTAAATAGTATTTTATGATATATGATTGCAAAAAGTAGCTTTACACACAGTTTAGTCAACCTTATCCGTCAATTTAGCAAACGTTATGAAATTAATAAATATTTTAACCACTAAAATTTCATTTTTTAATGTTCGTACACAGTAGACTCGTGCGCTATTTGCAGGACACACCATTATGTTTACCAACCTGTATTTGCTGCGGATTGATTCCGGTGTGCAAAGGCATAAGTAACTGTCCTTGGGTATTGTAAATTTGAGGTAAATACATTTGGTTTTGCGTAGGTTGTTGAATGACCTGAACGGCTCTACCATGGCCCCAGTCGGCGTTTATTTGTTGAGGATGACCCTGGGCATGTTGAAGTGGAGACATTGTCGTTATTGTAGTACTTCCAGATTGTGCTGTGGTAAGAACTTGTCCGCCTCCTTGAGTTTGAATAACTTGCCCTTGAGGAGTGACTTGCTGGTGGATGGATACGGTATGTTGTGGAGGTCCCATTTGGCCACTGGCTTGAAGCTGACCATCTGGAAAAAGATACTTACTTAAACAACTTTGCATTAGTGTACGTTTTACACGAATGTAAATGGAAAAAAGAACATCTAGTTAAAACAAAAGAATCCTTATTTGTTTTTAAATTAAATTTGACACAACATTAATGAAGTAAATTCTAAAGTTATTATTCCTAAAGGCCAGAGGGACTACAGAAAAAAACTTAAACTGCTTGAAATGTAAGAAGTACACAAAACAAGTTAAAGTCTTTAATAAAAAAGTTCAAATCACCAACACGATCAATTCTTCACTATCCTTAAAACCGACCTTTCTTGGTCGGCCGTACGCTAGGAATTTATTGTGAAAATATTTATTATGCACGGTTTGAAGAAGATAGCAAATGATGTAAAATATAAATTCTAATAGGCTGAAGGACTTCGGTCGATGGCCATTTAGTTTAAGCTTTTAAACTAATAAAGAACATTTATTATTATTATTTATAAATTCTACTATAAAATATAAAACAACGATTCTCTCCAAACCACACTTTATTTAGAAAAATCTGAATACGTATTTCGACAGCTAAGCTGTCATCTTCAGCAGAAGATAGAATGATTACAATAACACCTAAATTACCTTATATACTAAAAATAGTTCCACTTGACTATTATAGATACAAATAGTTATGCTTGACTACCTACGGTTTAACAATCTAAATAAGGGGCTGTTGGGATTAGGTCCCATGTCATGATTTACAATATTATTATACTCTTCGCAGACAAAGTCGAAGAGTATTATAAATTCGATCCAAAAATCCTAAAATCGTCAATTTTTGTCGTAGAGCAAAAATTTTTGCAGATTCGTGCGTTTCATCAAATTTTGAACAACTTTCAAAAAATCCGTCCGTCCGTCTGTATGTCACACTTTCTTGTGCGTACGATATCTTAAGAACGCAAATTTCAATCATGTTCAAATTTTCTGGAAAAATCATTTTTCACAAAAGGAAGAACCCTATTGTTTTTGAAAAAAAATCGGGTAATCATAAAACTGTTAAAATCAATTTTTAAAGTTAAAAAAAATTATAACGAACTTATTATTAAATTAATTTAAAAAATATTTCAAACTAAATTAAATATTGGTAAAACCTATCAAAATTCATCAAAAATTTTTTTATAACTCTACGCGTTAATGAGAAAAAGCAATTAATAAAAGCTAAAAATGTACTTAGAATGGGACTTTATGCGTCGTTTAGAATGAAAACAAAAGAAAAACGTAGTAGTCCTTTAAATAATATAAAACAAATGAAACAATACAAAGCTAAGTTTTTGTCGCGTATAATCGATCTTTATTAATATAGCGTCGGTAGCTCAGTGGTTAGATTTCTGCCTCTCAGCCGGACTGCTCGGGTTCGGCAAGAGCGGCAAAACTTTTTTTAATTTTTTTTTTGCTATAAAACTATTTTTTTTAAAATTTTATTACTGCGAAGAGTATCCAATAAAATGTGCATACATTATATAAAAAACATCCCTTGAATCCAATAAATCTGCAAAGAGTAACTTCTAACCCACTCAAAGATCTAACCCATTTCTTGTTTCTATGTTTTAAAATTTCCAAACTTTCCAAAGTATCTAATGAACGATTATCATTTACAGGTTTGACTAATTTGAGATTTTGAATACTAATTGATTGATTATTACTTAATACATGGTCAGCTAAAGCAGATTTCTCGGGTCTATTATATCTTACATGTGCAAAATGTTCCTTATATCTAGTTTTAATAGAGCGCCTAGATTGTCCGATGTAAATGGCTTAAATGGTTACATTTTATCTGGTATATTCCTGCTTTATCCACAGGTTCGTCTTTGTCTTTGGGATTTCCTAACATGTTTCCCAATTTGTTGCTGGTGCTGAAACCTAACTTAATGTTGTGATTTTTATAAATTGTACCTAAACCTTTAACCAATGCTCCGTCGTAGGGTATTTTTGCATATCTTGTAGTAGTTGTAACTGGAGTTAAAGTCGTAACACTATTGAGAAGAGCTTTAAATCTCTTCTTCCCAACAATGGTATCAACTACTCTAGCACTGTATCCATTTATCCTTGCTATGTGTTTGATGGTTCGAAGTTCCCTGTTAGGAATGTTGGGAATCATGTTAGGAAATCCCAAAGACAAAGACGAACCTGTGGATAAAGCAGGAATATACCAGATAAAATGTAACGACTGCGATGCCATTTACATCGGACAATCTAGGCGTTCTATTAAAACTAGATATAAGGAACATTTTGCATATGTAAGATATAATAGACCCGAGAAATCTGCTTTAGCTGACCATGTATTAAGTAATAATCATTCAATTAGTATTCAAAATCTTAAATTAGTCAAACCTGTAATAGATAAGCGTTCATTAGATACTTTGGAAAGTATATAAGAAATAATATTGTAAATCATGACATGGGACCTAATCCCAACAGCCCCTTATTTAGATTGTTAAACCGTATGTAGTCAAGCATAACTTTTTGAATTTAGTCAAGTGGAACTATTTTTAGTATATAAGGTAATTTAGGTGTTATTGTAATCATTCTGCTTCTGCTGAAGATGACAGCTTAGCTGTCGAAATACGTATTCAGATTTTTCTAAATAAAGTGTGGTTTGGAGAGAATCTTTGTTTTATATTAAACATTCGCCACAGAAATCAGCAAATATCCATAAATTCTACCGTAAATTTTCAACGGTGGCCTTTTCCAAGTGCAAGAAAGGAGCAATTCTCAGTTTGTGATCTATTTTAGATGTGTTTTTTTTATTCGATCTGATTAACGTCAGATATTTCTGTCAATTGTTTTTAGTAATAGCGGTTTCGGTTGGAAGAACTTTTTTTTTTGTTAGATTTAATGGAGTCTAGCCACATAAAGGCCGATTTATAGAACGTTACTTTCACTTTATTTCCGCTTTACTTCGGCGTAACTTTACAGAAAATTAAATAAAATACATGGAAATGTATTAGCAAATTTATACTTCACTTTAGCGCTACTTTGCTGATTCATTTAGCTGTAAGTAGTACTGTCAAAAGCCGAGCTTGGCCGATCATGCGCAAAATTTGCAAAAATGAGATATTCACCCTTATTGTCAAGGGTGGTGATTACGGAATATCGCTTCGTACGAAACCTGCTGGTCTTCTTATGTAGATTTCGTACGAAGCGATATTCCGTACTTTCTAGTTTTTTGAAATTTTGACAAGAACTCTGGCGGTGCGAGTTTATGTCAGTTCATAAATAGTTCTTCCAACCGAAAACGCTATAAAATTTATTTGTTGAAATTTTTTACAATGTCGTAGTTTTTTAATTTTGTTAGATTTACCCAAATAATTTTAATATGTGACTAGTCATAGTCCTGTAACACAGAAAGCCAACATGTTTCTTCTCTAATTCAAACCCATGGTTTCAATTTTAATTTTTATGGTAACTTTTTATCTCAATTTCGTTACTGCAGCATCCCCGTTTTGTAATGCATTTTCTATACTATGTTTTATTTGAATTAAAGGTACAGGGTGTCCCACGTAAGATGACCCAACCCTTATCTCAGGAACTAAAAATGCTAGCAATTTTTTTTTTTCGCAGGATTGTTTGTAATGAACCAAATTTTTATTTTTAGTAATGTTTCACTATACAGGGTGTTCCATTTACTCGGAACACACATCCACTTCCTTATTTTAAATGGAACACCCTATATTTTTTTATATTTTTACATTCTCCTAAAAATAAGGATTACTTTGTTAAAAGTCCGAAATCTCCAACTTTTTTAGTTTTTGCAAAAAAAAATTTTTTCTGAAATGTTTTCCAGATGCAGCAGTTTTTTAAAAAATTTATTGCGCTTTTCATGGCGGATATTTTTACATGAAATTTAAACAACGTATAACTAAGATGCTTAAAAAACATATTCATCTAAAATTTGACCAAAAATCGTAAGCGGAAGTGAAAAATCCGCCATTGAATATCGATACATTAAAACCATTTTATTTCTGAAAAGTTGAACGCAAAGCTATAATTTTTTTTGTCCCATTGAATTTATTTTTTAATTACCTTTCATTTGATACCCCACTTCCCTATACCTATCTCCAACCCTTTTGGAGATACTCGATAGGGGTGTTTTTAGGAACCGTTTTACCCCAATTATGTTTTATTTAAATTTAACTAAAAAAAGGCTAAGACAAGTCGATTATCGTTTAAAAGGGGACATGTAAGTGATATATTTTTTGTAATTGGGGTAAAAACTATTCGTTAAACTACCCTTATCGAATATCTCCAAAAGGGTTGGAGATAGGTATAGGGAAGTGGGGTATCTATACCTCCCAAAAAGTCACCAGTCGATGCTGGTTCGCTTAAAACTAAATCATGGCATGTTTCCAGCTCACCTTGCAAAAATTGGCCTTAGACCAAACGCGATTTGCGAATGCGACCAGCAATCGATTGGTGATTTGAATCACTTGTTTTTGTCCTGTTTCCAAGATTCCGTACCCAGAGTAAAACTTTTCCAATTCCTTAAAAACAAAAACATTTACCCTTCCTTTAACTTATCCCACCTTTTATATAAAGAACTCTACACCGAAATAATAAGTATTATTAAAGAAACAAAAAAAATATCTGTGGCAAATGGCATCATGCCAATGCCAAGACGCCCCCCCCCACAACACACCCCTACACATATATTAGACATCATACTTATTATACTCTTCGCAAGACTATGTCCGAAGAGTATATATTGCAATCGATACGAAAATCCTAAAATCGTCCATTTTCATCCTAGAGCAAACATTCTTGCAGATTTGTGTTTTTCATTGAATTTTGAACAACATTGAAAAAAATCCGTCTGTCCGTCGGTCGGTCGGTCGGTCGGTCGGTCGGTCGGTCGGTCGGTCGGTCGGTCGGTCGGTCGGTCGGTCGGTCGGTCGGTCGGTCGGTCGGTCGGTCGGTCGGTCGGTCGGTCGGTCGGTCGGTCGGTCGGTCGGTCGGTCGGTCGGTCGGTCGGTCGGTCGGTCTGTCTGTCTGTCTGTGGAGTGTCACGTTTCTTGTAAACACGTTATCTTAAGAACCAAAAGTCCAATCCAATTCAAATTTAAAAAAAAAATCGATACCTTTAAAAGGAAGAACACTATTGTTTTTGATAAGAATCCGAGTACTATAAAGCCCCCATTTTAGCCCCTCAAATGAAAAAAAATATTCGACACAAAACATAGAAAATTTAATTCTCCACCAAAAAGTATTCCTTATTTTTTTTGTCCGACCCCCCAAGTACCCCCCAGCATAAAAAACCTCCTATCTCCGTTATTATTTAATCTACAGAAAAAATATTATTTACAAAATTAAAGAACATTAAATTTTCCATTAAAAATATTGGTTCATTTTTTGTAAAGTAAGGTTAAAAAAAATAAACTATTTCGGTAGCAAAAAACTTCTTAGTCCGAAACTTGTCACGCGTCGGTCAAGAAGGCCATGCCAAAAATCAGAACAAATAAGTGTTTTTTATTCGATCTGATTCACGTCAAATACTTTTGTCAATTGTTTTTGGTAAAATTTATTTTGTTACAAAAAATTTCAACAAATAAATTTTACTAAAAACAATTGAATGAAATCTGACGTTAATCAGATCGAATAAAAAAACACGTCTATAACCTTAAACATGTTAAACGTCAGAACTGACGTTTATTCTCTTCGTTAACAAAATTCTGTTAATAGTTTTCCCTCTTCGCAGATAAATAACATAATTTGTTTTATTAAAAAAAAAACTAATATCCCATAATGATGGAATACTATAGAATGTGTAGCAATTATATAAAATATTGATTTAGCTTTGATTTAAAACATAAAATTACACTTCTACCGAATCCGAATTCTACTCGAGCTACTCATTTGCGAAGATTAACTTCTACGCGTTTTGACTTCTACCCATTCTAGTTTAATACAAAAAGGATACTTTATTTAAAAAAATTAGCTTTTATTTTAATGTTAAATTTCTAAAAATTGTTTTCTTACTTAATACCATTTTGGACAAAATTTTAAATAGGATCAGTTCCGCTCTACCCAAAATTCTTAATGACTCCGTGAGACCACGAGTCAATAAGTTTGTTCGTACAGGACCTTAGACTAGTTTGAAACTGTCAAAATCATGCGCATTACAAGAAAAAAAGCCATTTGTTGAAATGCGCATGATTTTGTAACACCTGACAGTTTCAAACTAGTCGCAGGTCCTGTACGAACAAGCCTATTATGATTGCTCCAGTTTGGATCATGATTCAATGGATCCTGTGATCCGTAAGCAATACGCCCTATTGTTTAGACAATATTAAAAATAAACAATTATTTTTACAGATATTACGAGCCACGAAATTGTTCATGTAAATTAAGCAAAAAAGTTATATTCCTAGGTTTTTGGTGAAAATCAGATTTATTTACGATTTTAAAATTGACAACCTTAAACCCATAAATTTCAATTTCTTTGATACATACAATATACATTTTCTCTATTTTATTGAAAAATGTTACTTACTAGAGGCATTTACAGTAACTTGCTGCAAATGTGGACTTTGTGAAGTAACCATTGTTTGTTGTTCTTGTTGCATTGATACCTGTTGCAATTGAACAGCTTGAGCTTGCGCATTAGCGTCAACAATTTGTTGCTAAAACAAAAAAAATACAATTATAAAATAAGCTTTGGAGCCAATACCTAACTAAGCCTGAATCGATTTTTAGGAATTATGATAGTTAGTTGATTGAACAAAGAAAACCAAGTCTTAAATCTCCTAGCCTCTATTATTGTTGTTAGTTTAATACAATTGAGGTAGATCTTTTAAAACGTTATAATCGTCCCATCGTCAGTCTTCACCAGACTATAAATAATAAAAAATATGATTTACTAAGGGTACTGGGGGTAATTACCACCTGACTCCTAAATTTCCGCTAAAAATAGTATATATTGGTCCCACCTTACTACTCCCCCGACAAAATTACCTAAATTCGCGCTTAAATATCATTCCGGAATGTAACGTACAAACTACAAATCAATATACAGGAAGTCCGCGTATAGTTTTATTTTGATATGACAAATAGCTGGGAAGGAAAAACAGTTTTTTAAAAAAGTGCTTCCTTCGGAAATAATGGCCGAGCAGGTAAACTAAAAACACGTAATCGTAAATAAACTGCTCCAAGAAAGTTAAGGATATCGTTGTTTGTCAACTTTCCTAAAGTTTTAGAAGAAAATTTTTTCTTTTAAAATAACAAATAAAAAAAAAGAAATCTTACCATGAACTTTTTTTTTAAATTTCATTAGGTATTCAATAATTTTTTGGACTTTGATAAAAATGTGAATATTTTGAATTTTCTAATCGGTTCAGAAAATCATTCAAGTCATTTTCAAAAGTACCGTTACTGTCTTGTTTAATTTTTAAGAAAGCCCAGAAGCCAATAGAACACTCGGGATAATTGAGATCGGACGACTCTGTTTGATATCGCACTTTTTTTTAACGTTAGTCAAATTGTTAAACCTCGTTTTGATAACCGTCAATTTGAAACAGGAGCTGGTTCTAGAAGTACTTAAAGTCGTAAATCAGGCGCTGCAACCAGTACCAGAAAGATACCTTACGGAATCAATTCGAAGAAAACCTTTAAGTTCGTATAGATCCTTGCGGAAGCGGCAACCAAATGCCGCTGATGCTTCTGGATCGTTTTAACGATAAAAAAACGTCTTCACAAAGTCAATGTAAGATCTAGGCAATTTTTCAGAAGAGTTCCGTCAACCCCAGATCTCAAACAAAAATCATTGGAAGGGTAAAAGAAAAGAGTAAAGTGGCAATCTGTACTGCTTACTAATGATTCCAGATTTGGTAGATTTTCTGCTAGTCGCCATGTACGGGTTTGAAACCGTGATCATAGTTAAAAATCTGTTGCATCTGAATTCCCCTGTAATCAGTACAAATTTCCTTTTTTTATGCCGCTATACTCTTTTCTTTTCCCCTTCCAATGGTTTTTGTTTGAGATCTGGGATTGACGGAACTCTTCTTAAAAGTTGCCTAGGTCTTACATTGACTTCGTGAAGACGTTTTTTTATCGTTAGAATAGATCCACAAGCACCATCGGCATTCGGAAGCCGTTCCCGCAAGAACCTATACAAACTTAAAGGCTTTCTCCGAACTTAATCTGTAAGGTATCATTCTGGTACTGGTTGCAGCGCCTGATTTGCAACTTTTAGGACTTCTAGAAGTAACTTCCGCTTCAAATCGGCGCTTATATCAAAAGGAGGTTTAACAATTTGGCTAACGCTAAAGAAATTGGCCATATCAACCAAAGTCGTCCGGTTCCAATTATTTCGAGCGTTCTATTGGCTTCTAGACCTTCTTAAAATTTGAACAAGACAGTACCCCTACTTTTAAGACCGACTAGTATAATTTTGTTAACCGATTATAAAATTCGAAATATTCACATTTTTATCAAAGTCCAAAAAATTATTGAATCCCTAATAAAATTTAAAAAAAAAGTTCACGGTAAGGTTTCCTTTTTTTTATTTGTTATTTTAAAAGAAACATTTTTCTTCTAAAACTTTAGGAAAGTTGACAAACAACGATATCCTTAACTTTCTTGGAGCAGTTTATTTACCAAATGATTTTTTCTAACTATTATAAAATTTGTACAATCAATAGAGGCAATAAAAACGGTCATTTGAAATTAAAATGGACAAAAAATATTCAAGAAATAAAATACTTTCTAAAGGCTTGTAACTACAAAAAATAAATTTCAAATTCAATTAAAACAAAAATTAAACATTTTTCAAAATTTTTGTTTAACAAATTTAAGGAAAAATTACTGGGAGAATTTAAATCTAAAATAAAAAATGGGATTTGTCGGCCAAAATATGGTAACAATGGCCAACCTCCCGAAGAACCGGAGGTGCTGGCATGTTAAAAATATTTTCATTCGCAAAAACCTTAGAATTGACCTCCGTATACAAAATTTCATAAAGCTTATGCAAACCGTTCCTGAGATATTTCTACTGGAACCTCCTGATGGCCCACCCTGTAAAATTATTTCTAATCTTTTATGATCACAACATTTAGTTATTAATCCTTTCACCCAAATTAATCGAAACTATAACGAAATTTCTTAAGGTTTCTAAGAAATTACACCGTATAGCTAGGCAGTCGCCCGCTTTTCAGCCTGTTGTAGGCAATCCTTAAGCAGACCTGGCGAGTGATAAAACTTTTATATTGTATTAAATTCCAAAAAATGTGTACATCAGGGTTTTCCGGGATACATTTCCCCCTCCATAACTTATTTATTTTTAATAGATGAATATTAATAAGTACTATTGTGGAAACAATAAAGCGTCGATTAACTTTTCTTCATTGTGGTTATGGCCATAGCTTAAAAATTAAATTTTAAGTGGGTGTAAATGGGTTATCCTTTTATACTATTTTGCGATAATTGCAGCCTATTTGTCGTGCTAAAACAAATAAATTTAAAAAA
The DNA here is from genome assembly GCA_963920755.1 of Cartodere bifasciata. Lineage (NCBI taxonomy): Eukaryota > Metazoa > Arthropoda > Insecta > Coleoptera > Latridiidae > Cartodere > Cartodere bifasciata. The sequence continues at coordinate 10,935,071 of OY987195.1, forward strand.
GCAAATGTTTCGACAATTCTTATTACCTAAATTACATTCTTAGTTGTATTTTGAGTACAAAATAAATCTGACGTTGCTAATTTTGTTGTTGTTAAAGTGTCAAAATAAATGTGACACACTTTAAACCCTGTTTACATCTAGCAATTTTGCGAAAATCTAGTCATGTAGATAAAAAATCGTTTACTTTTTTGATTCCACAATAGTACTTCGCGCCAATTTTCCAAATTATCTGTCAAAAAAAGTGACAACACCTGGGGCACAAATGTCATCGGAACGCAACGTAACACAATAATTATTTGAGGTTATGTTTAACAAACGCGTTATCAAACCATAGATGTAATATATCTATGGTTAATTCTTACGCTTACGGAATCATAAAAATAAGGCCATAAAGTGTAAAGAAGAAGAATAGGTACCCAGGTAAATCAGCTGATTTAAGGAAGCTATCAAGAAAATACAATAGATGGACAAAAAAAGGTTTAACCTGACAATAGAGACACCAAACAAAGCTTTTGTCATTAGCTTTACCTAGAGTGCCTTGATTTTGTCATCAATCGTAACTAAAAGTTTTAATTGTTGTTACTTTGCTAATTATGTTGATGACAGAATGTGTATGACAAAGATGGAATGATGCATGGCGCCACTCTATAGAGCGACATTCAGCCCAATTGTATATGCATTGAGATTAATGTCAACGTTGACATTATGACAGATAACGGACATTTTACATGTAAAATTGTCATTTATCTGTCATATCTCAATGTTGACATCAATCTCAATGCATATTGAATTCTCTTGCTGACTACAGAGAAACTGTTGGCGAGCAGACAAACTAAATGTTATGACAGACAGTAGGGATACCTTCTAGATAACTAGGCCTGAAACGTTTATAATGACAAATGACAAATATAAAACATGCGTCGACCTGAAAGGAAGTATGCCATGAAACCAAGTTATCCCTACTGTCTGTCAAAAAAAGTGACGTTTGTCTTATTGGAGAAGTCAATAGAATTAGGCTGAATATCTGTCAAAATCATCGAGGCACTCTAGCTTTACCCATCAACACACAGACGAATGAATCTGTTTTTTTGAAATTCGTTTATGATGATTGAATTAAAAATTTACCTGTTGACTTTTTATTTCACTCATATTGCAACTGTGGTTTTGACTCTCTTCTTTAACCGACTCGTTTTGTCTATCCAAATTTAACAAAGTGTGTGCAATGTCATATTTGCAATCATCCGGAGTAATATCATGAATTCCCGCTTTTTGGGCAAGGGTTTCTAAACACTGCAAGGATTGACTTCCTTGATGGGTATGATTGGAGAGAACGTTTGTTTGTTGTTGATTTTGCTGTTGATTTTGAATATCGTTTGAAATATGTTGAGTCGATTCTGATTCTTGTTTTGTACTATTATTCGTATTAGTGGCGTCCTTTAAAGGCTGTTTTTGATGTTGGCTATCAGCCTGTTGTAGGTTATCGTAATGCTGCGTTCTGAAAAACGTTAAATTATTAATTTTTAGTATTTTAGTAATTAAACAATAAAAGCTTTAGACTTAAAAAATTTCTCAATATACTAAGCTACTAAAAGACATCTACCGTTTGAAATCGAAACAAATAATGTGTTCGAGACCCTACATATTTTATACACAATATTTCATACACAAAGGAGCCACGTGCTGCGCTCGGTAGGTAGATTCTGGTTTATCGAGGGGCAATTTAATGAGAGAATTAGTGTACATTTTTTGTAAGAATTTGTGAAGAATTTGTTAAAAATTCGGAGAATTTTTTAGGAATTAGTGTACACAATTTGCCCATCTGATTTGCCCCTCGGGGTTTAGTTTTCTGTGTATCTAATACAATTTTGACACTAACTCCTCCCGGCTAAAATGTACAGTGTGACCCCGGTTGAATTGACTTGGGTTATTGAAAATTTTTATTTCATTACGAACTTTTTAATTCCAAGGCAAACAAAATAGATATTGTACATAATATTTTTTTTTTGAAAAAACGGCCCAAATTTGGTTCATATTAATAAACTTACTCTAAAATTTAAAAAAGAATTAGTAATAAAAAAATTAAAATAAGAAAATGCGTGTGCGTTTCTGGGTAAACCAAAAGTCAGGTGTCCAAATATTTTAGAGCTGTAGATTGTATTTCCTAATGATTAATAGAAAATAATTAGATCCCTAAGTAAAACGATTTTCCAGATACTACTAATAGTTCTGAAGATTTGTAACAACCTGTATTTTGTTGGGTGTATTTGCATTGCGCCGGTGATTAACAGGGACGTACCAGCATTCTTCGGGGCCCGCCCGCAAAATTCTTTAAGGGGCCTTTTTTGGGAAAGAAATCATTTAAGTTTTAAATTTAATACTGTTTTAAAACTTTTAAATATAATTTAGGAAAAAATAAGCGAAAAAATCCGTACAAATAATAAAAAAATATACGGCCCTGGTGATTAAGAAAACACTTGGTATTGCGCCGATTTGGTCATACAGAAATAGTTTGCATTGCCCCGCTATTGTTATACCAGGAGCTAAGCATACCCAGGTAAAAGGGATTAGGAAGACTCGATTTAAAAACATTTACAGGTATATTCTAAATTAAAAAATATTAAAATAAGTAACATTTTTGGGTTATTTTCTTAGCATTCATTTTTATACTAGTCTTTTTTTTTCTTCATATATTAAAATTGATAATATTGTGTTGACACATTTTTTATGAAAGTGTATCGATCTCAGGTATATTCTGACTATCACGAATAAACGCATGGGGCTTGTTGAATTTTCCGTCTTACAATTTTTGCAGGCTTTTCGGTGATATTATCAGTAGTTTTCCGTTTTCCGCTAGTAGATATGTATTGTCTTGGTAGATAATGTGCTGACAAGGATTCATAATTTCTCCCTAGTTTGTTTTTTTAAATTTCAGGGCTTTAGATATAATTTTACAAAAGCACTGGGGGACCTTTTTCCACTGGGGGACACTAGGTTAGGTTAGGATTTGCTGCTAAAATGAAGACCAATGACTTATTTGTTGGGGTGACAAAGGAAGGGATTAAACAGATTCAAACCAGCAGTGGAATTCTGATCTTTCGATTTTGATAATTGATAGTAACTATTATCGTATCAGGACGATTTTGTTGATTCTGAAGGCATTTTATGGTCGTGAAGCGACGACAAAAGACGCCATGTTTCTACAAATGAGAATCGTTTTGGCTGTGTTGAGGTTAGTTTTACTCGATTTCGACGTGTTCAAACGATTTGACTGATTCTGAAGGGATTTAAAATCGTAAAATCACGATAAAAGCCGCCATTGTTTCTCGATAGCTAAAGAGGTTGCGAGTATCAAATCTATCTCACTTTTACTTACCTTTACCTGTAAAACCATCCTTGTCTTGTTAATATTTTAACATTATAGGAACACAAAATTCTTCAAATACTAAAATATTAAAAACAAATGTACTTTGAAAAGTACTATTATCTACCTCTATTATTAATTATTTTATTAAGAGAATTATAAGCTTTTAAAAAAATTTTATGACCGATTCTGCCACATTAATTTCTTAGTTTTCTACCCTTAATTAAATTTATTACATAATAAGTAATTTTCTTTAAATACTTGTTTATTAAATACGTAAAAAATATTTTTTATGACTAAGTACTTATTTTTAATTTCACTCACAATTATATTTAATTGTTTTAAAATATCTTAATTACCAAACAACTAAAAAAAAATGTTTTTTTAGACAATTCATTCCTTAATTAATTTGTACTTAATACTATAGTTTTAAAATAAAAAATTACGCATCAAATTTAAAATATATTTTTTTAATCTTAAAACATAAAAGTTATGTATAGAAAAAGATAATTAATTAAAAAAAAAGAACAATCTTCATACTTGGTTATGCCATTTGGGGTTGTAATTATCACTCACAATAAGAATTATCATTGCCAATAATTGGGTACATATGAATATATTTTTGCAATTTTCTTACCGAAATTAATATTTTTGTAATGCCGTATTTCCTTAAAAATCAACAAAAATGTTTCCCACAAAAAATTTAAAAGCTTTTTTCTTATTTGAAGACTAAATAACAAAAAATTATTATTTTCTTTAAGGTGGGTTATAAACTTATAAAACACTACTAAAAATGTAGCTAATGAAAAAATAATCAAATACTTAATTTAATAAAAAACTTTGAGCAAACAATTTGTTTGAAAGTATTTGTATTTCTTTTTATTTCATAAAATATCCCTTTAAGTTTTACAAAACAAGTAAAGACTTTTAAAAAACTACTAAAATACAAAACTAAATTTGAAAATGGTGCATTCCTAGGCATATTATAGGTTAGAAAACCAGAAAAAGTAGTTCAAATGCCTAACTTTGACATCAAATCCCGAAGATATTGCCGAGTTGAACGATATCAAAATGATAATGCTTCAGAATCAAAAGTATCGTTGTTCTTCGATAACATAAAAATAGTATCAAAATAGTTCGAGAGAGACATCAACATAATTTAAGAAGGTTTCTCTCTTTATTATAAGTTCTTTTGCCGTCACAAGTGCAAATTTAGTTAATTTTTAAGAGAATATTATGCAACTACTTACGCGTTAAACATAAACAAAAATTGAAAAGTGTTCAACATTATTACTGCAAAATTTTTTCAATTTGCTAATTATTCATTATTAGCTATTTTAAGAAAAGAATGGAAAAATGTGTAATAATTGTTTAATTGCCAAAATATAAGTAATTAAAAAGTGAAGAAAAATATTGTAATTATGACCAGTGGCTCCAAAAAGTTTGGAATATCGCTTCTAATTTCGTAAATACTTTTCCTAGAAGGTTGATTTTTTCGAGGTCGATTTCATTTCGAGAATGTGTCGCTTGCTACCCTTAAGTTACTAAATGTAACCCCTTTTAACAGAATTTGTTTGTGTTAAAAAGGTTGGAATATCGCCTGTAAAATCGTAAATACTTTTCGTAGAAGGTTAATTTTTTCGAGGACTAGTCAACTTTCTTATTTTAAATGGAACACCCTATTTTTTATTTTTTTTTATTAATTTGGATGACATTAGCAGTTCAACAATATGTCGCTTGCTACCCTTAAGTTACTAAATGTTACCCCTTTTAACAGAATTTGTTTCTGTGTTAAAAAGTTTGGAATATCGCCTGTAAAATCGTAAATACTTTTCGTAGAATGTTAATTTTTTTGAGATCCATTTTTATTTTCTGAATACGCATCTAACAAGCATACCCTCAACTTTACAGGATGTTCCCCTTTTTTAGGAGAATATACAACTTTCTTATTTTAAATGGAACACCCTATTTTTATTTTTTTTTATGAATCTAGTGATCTAGATTAAAAAAAATAAAAATCAGGATCTTCTATTTAAAATAAGAAAGTTGTCTAGTCTCCTAAAAAAAAAAGGGGAACATGCTGTATAGTTAAATGCATGGTTGTTAGATGCGTATTTAAAAAATAGAAATGAACCTCGAAAAAATTAACTTTCTACGAAAAGTATTTACGATTTTACAGGCGATATTCCAAATTTTTTAACACAGAAACAAATTCTGTTAAAAGGGGTAACATTTAATAACTTAAGGGTAGCAAGCGACATATTGTTAAACTGCCTATGACATCTAGATTCATAAAATAAAATAAAATATAGGGTGTTCCATTTAAAATAAGAAAGTTGACTAGCCTCCTAAAAAAGGGGAACATGCTGTATAGTTGAGTGTATGCTTGTTAGATGCGTATTAAAAAAATAAAAATGGACCTCAAAAAAATTAGCCTTCTACGAAAAGTATTTACGATTTTACAGGCGATATTCCAAACTTTTTAACACAGAAACAAATTCTATTAAAAGGGTAACATTTAGTAACTTAAGGGTAGCAAGCGACATATTGTTGAACTGCTAATGACATCTAGATTTATAAAAAAAAAAAAAAATAGGGTGTTTCATTTAAAATAAGAAAGTTGTTCAGTCTTCTGAGAAAATTGGACACCCTGTATATTTGAATATAAGTTGAAAAGATGCGCATTAAAAAAGTAGAAATCGACCTTAAAAAAATCAACCTTCTAAGAAAAGTATTCACGAAATTAGGAGCGATATTCCGAACTTTTTGCACATCCTGTATAAAAAGGGTAGAAGTAAAACTATTACTAACTATTATTAACCCTAATTAATTCTAACAAAAAAACATAGTATGTATCTACTCTATCCAGATAAATACCTGAAAATTATTTACCCAACAATTATTTTTTGCCTTTGTAGACCGTAAGTAATGCCTCTTTAATTACTCTTACTTTGCTAATTATTTATAAAGAATTATTTTCCATTTTGTCATTCAATGTAGTTGGTCCACATGCTTTTTTTACAATAGCTAATAATAAACTAGTGATGGGTTAGGTCAGTGAATAGGTTAGATTAGTGAGCCTGTTAGAGTTTTTTTATAAAATGCCGACATTTAATAGGATACTCCTCGCAGTAATCAGAAAACAATAAAATTAAAATGAACAATAATTTTTTTAAAATTACAAAAAAAAATCTGCGAAGAGGTTATACTATTAACTTTTCTATAAAAAAAAAAGATTTATTAGCGAAAAGCATAAATGCGTAGTACTTCTGTCACTGACGTTTAGGATTTAATTTGGCTTTAGAAAGATGCATTTGCCACCTTGACCGAACCTAGACTTATGTGAGCTTTTTTATCACTTAAAATCTATTTTGTTGACCTTTTTTGTCTTAAAAACTTCACAAAAAAAAAACAAAAAATATATTTTAATACAGAATTTAATTTTCTTTGATTTTTATGACTTAAATTTTTTTTGTAAATTAAAAAATAACGAAGATACGGCTTTTTTTTAAATTGGGGGGCTTACGTGGGGCCGGACAAAAAAAACTTAAATATACTTTTAGTAGAGAATTAAAAGGGCTTTAAAGTTACCAGAAAAAAAATTCTGTAAATTTGATAATAACTGAAATATGAATTTTTTCTCACTTGGGGGGTGCCGCAGCCCCCCTTATTATTTTTCGATTTCTTTCAAAAACAATAGGGATCTAGATTTTAATGAGAACGATTTTTCCTGAAAATTTGAACTTGATGGGAACTTTGGTTCTCAAGTTAGAGTGTCTACAAAAAACGTGACAGACGGACAGACGGACGGACAGACAGACGGACGGACGGATTTTTTGAAAGTTGTTCAAAATTCGATGAAACGCACGAATCTGCAAGAATTTTTGCTCTACGACGATTTTTGACGATTTTAGAATTTTCAAAACAATCACAATATACTCCTCGTTTTCGACTTTGTCTGCGAGGAGTATAATAATTAGCAAATAAAAAAAACATTTTAAATACTTTACTGGATTTATTTCTGCAAATTTATTACGTTTTTGAAATATTGTTGAATAATTAGGTACATTTAAATGTTTAAAATTAGTTTTAGATCAAATATAACAAAGCATAGTTCAAATGATATTTAATGCCGAGAATTGCCGACGACAATAGTAATATCATAAGAGTATCGTTTGAGACGACAATAGTAGGAAAGTATCAAAAGTACGATCGTATCAGGGAGACTATCGTATCGTGTCTTCAGAATTCCACTGCAGGTATACGAATTGACCCAAAACAATAGGTATCATAAAAGTGGCGCAATACACACTATTTTTGTATACTCAAATTTAACCTTCGGCGCAACAGGCATATATCCATTTTGTTGATGGAGATATAAGGACGCTTATAGCCTAAAGATGACAGCACATCATTAACGAAAAAAATGCAAAGGAACAATTCATCTAATACTTTAAACATTTGTTTATCCTTTCAATGTTTAAATTAAATAAGGAATTTAATTTTACGAAAATTTTATGAAATGAAACTAAAAACAACGTGAATAAAATCTAATGCAAGAATGTATGATCAAGAATCTAGGTGAGTTTTTAAGATGTATTTTCACAATCAGTGTTACCGAACTTATGCAATTTTGTTCGCATTTTCCTTCATGAATATAACCGATTTCATTTTTATCTCTGAGAATTTCCTAATAACTGACCAATGCGTTTATGCACCAATATTTAAAGCAGCCTGTATATGATCATAATTAAAATGAAGAATAGTCAATTATTTTATTGATTCCACAATAGTATGATGTTCAGGAATGCCCAAAATATTGTTAAAGAAAATCTTTTTATACCATATACATATGTATACTTTTGAGGATATAAAGGCCCCAAAACAAAAACAAAAGCTCATATTAATAAAAAAGATGGCTACTCTATCTAAAAAAATTTACTACCTATTTGTTTATCTTTTAATGGATAAAAATAGTATATTATCATCCTAGGTAGAGAAGAGGTTCATTATTGACCTAGCGCAAAGATTGTATCCCGAGCCGCGCAGCGGCGAGGGATACAATTGCGCGAGGTCAATAATGACCTTCTCTACCGTGGATGATATATTATTTTTTTTACTACTAGCATTTTTTTGAAAAATGTTAATTTAAAAATATGTTCAATTTTTATCAAAACCCTGTATATGATTTTTACAAAAAATAAATCGAAATTTCCATGGAAATGACAATGACGTTACGTCATTCAAAGCAATAAAAAGTTCTTCACATGGATGTTTTTTTCCAAAATAACTCATAATTTGCACGTAAATAGCGTAAATGGTTTAAATAATATGATGGTCACTGATAAAGAATTTGTAAATATAATGATAATGATAGAACACTGACACAGCTACAGAAAAAAGTGCGACATGTTTACAACTGTACAATTTTTTTTTCGTTAAAATGTTTTTAAGTATTTTAAAGTAGTTATGTTTTCAAGATAAAAAAATCTTCATAAAAAACTTACAAAAACTGCTGTAAGTACCGTTCTGTTTATGAAAAAAACTTAACATATGATTTTGTCTCCCTAGGGAGACAAAAAAAAATTGTTAACCTAGGTGGTAAAAAATGATTTTGAAGGGTTCTTAAAAAGTCAATAATGACACTCTTTGCTCCTAGTAGTAAAAAAACATATTTTTTACTTAATGCGTCTCTATTGTCACATCAACATTTTAAAATTATTAAAAAAAAAAATTTACCCAGTCCCACATAACTTTTTTTATTGCCATATTTGGTCCTTTTCCATAGCTGCCTGGTAGAGAAGGAGAGCAATTATGCGGTTCATATTTTTTTTGTAGAAACATATGTCTATTGTCAACTAAAAACTACTACTAATTTTAATCTTCCAAGAATTTAAAATACGATTCGATCGTGTTTAAATTTAACGTAATCAGTAACATTTTACAATCAATGCTGTTTTTAAACGAAGTTAAATCACAAACAAAATTATTTTTATTATGAATCTCCACTAGCACAATAACATTTTAAAGTAATCAAAAAAAAATTTACCCAGTCCCACAGAGCTTTTTTTGGACCTAAACTTGGTCATTTTCTATAGTTTGGGGTAATTAATAGTAGAGAAGGAGTGCAAATAAGCAGCTGGTGATTTTTTAATAAAAAGAACTAAAAGAAGTGTCCATTGTCAACTTAAAATTACTACCAATTTTGATCTTCCAAAATCGTAAAATCGGAAAATTCTATTTTTTGTCTAAGACAAGAAAAATTATGAAAATTCAGAAAATTGTTTTTTTTACTACCTTTACAATGGGTAAGGATTGTACCTACCAAATATGAAATAAATCAAATAATAGCAACTATGATTGGTCGATTTTACATGGAATGTCCCATCAATTTAATTCTAAAAAAATTTCATGAAACAATTAGGTAGTGCTTTTTTTTGGCTACGGATCACAGAATCCATTGAATCATGATCAAACCAATAAGTAGAAAATATTCACATTTCTAGCTGACTAGAGAGGTAGGTACCGTTGGCGAGTAGACAAACTAATATTTGTAACGTCTCGAAATGTGATTTTTTTAATACCTTCTAGACAATAAGGGCCATTAGGCTTTTATAATTCGGAAAAATGAATGAGAGTGCGCCGGCCCCATAAAATGAAGTATGCCATGCTACGAAATCACTTTTTGTCTGCCAAGAAATGTGACGTTTCTCTTATTGTCAATTGGATAATCATTTTTCGTGAAGTCTCAAAATTTACTTTGTCTTCTTGTCAACGGTATCTTTCTAGTCTGCGAGAACAGTGAATAGGCTATTCAGAATAGCTATTTGACGTAATGAATTATTTATGTCAAATTTTAAATAAAAATGTATTTGAAATTGATTCAAAATATATGTCAAATTATCAATAAATTGATATGATCCATACTTCACCAGAATCTCCCTGAATGCAGGGCCGTCTCACCACCTTTTTGCGCCTAAGGCAAAACCATTTTAGGCTCCCATTTTGAACGTTACGACGCGCCGCCAGCAAAATTTTTTTTGAGATAAAGATTAGGCTTTTTTCTTGCAATCGGCGCCTATTTTGGATTTGGCGCTGTTTTACTACTTGTCAACTTTTAAAAGTTTCTATATTAAATAAAAACATTTTTTAAATACTAGCTATTAAGGCTAAAGATTCAATTTCATAGATCTTCTTATCTGTGCTCCTAAAAGTTCGTATAAGTCATCTCCGTTGAGCTCCCGTCAATTTTACTAAATAGCACATTTACATGAGGGCCCCATTGTATGTATATTAAAACTAAATGTAGTTTTGAAAACTACAAAAATATTATGGTTCTATTTAAATTGGTTCTTTCTTTGTGTCGAAAATGTGAAAATACAAAAATATTGTGATGATTTTTGAAGTCATATACTCATGTACATAGATGTGCTATTTAGTAGAATTTACGTGAGCTCAATTGAGATGACTTATAGAAGCTTTTAGTAGCACAGATAAGAATCTCTAGCCTTAAGATTACCGAGATCCCGATGGAAGCCATTAATGACTTAAATTCACTACATCATTATTTTCTGAGAAACAAGAATTCTTGAAATTCAAACAAATCTAACCCCAAAGGGCTTTTTTCGGAATCAAAGAAATAAACATTGCTATAGCGATGCCATGAACATTGCTAATAATTGACTTCTTATAGAAAGTACGCAAACTACCAGCACCGACACCAGCAAATACAAAGCATGCCTAATACTTAATATTAAGAATTGTCCGTAACTATGACAACATTGAGCTGTTCTGTTGGTTGATATGGGGATATAATCCCCTAGAGCGGTATTTTCTCGGAGTTTGCCATAGCAAGAGGGGGAGGGCTTGTCTAGCGAGTGCGCTCGTCAATAAGACATAAGGGATTGTACGAGGGATTGTACATTAATGTAATATTATTTTACTCGTAGAAAAATAGTGATTGCAAAACGTTAACACCTCGGTTAAAACTAACCTCTAGTAAATAGTAAATAGGTTAGTATAATCACTCTTTCTACGTTTCAAGAATGGCCAAACCATGTACATATCATTCAATTAAAAATATAGCAAAATCTATATACAGGATGAGTAGTAGTAAAAGTTAAAACATAGGCAACACGTGTATTAACACAATCTATGTATTAGTACACGCGTTACCTATGTTTTAATTTCTGCGCTATTACTATAACATAGGCACTATTACTATTACCGGATCTATGTTTGGTCCTTTACACATATTACTTCTTACGGCGTACACACTTTTCTTAGGACCCTAATTTTATTTAACTAAATTTAAATATACCATGTGTCAGTTCTGAGTAATGAAATGCAACCTTGTTATTTTAAATGGGCCAGCCCATTTTATTTTTTAATAATAAAATAAAAAATATCTGTATCGAGAACTCAAAAGGCCATTGACCGGTCCTTCAGTCCTTATTTTTTAATATTTTTTTTAAATCTATAATAAATTTGAAGGTTAATAATATAGGTTTTCAGGGGAGATTCTTGATTAAGCAGCTTGCTTAAGAACGAAAGGTCCAATTATGTTTAAATTTTTAAGAAAAATCGGTATTATTAAAATATTACGCTATTTGAAGCGACGATAACCACAACTAATCGGATATACATATTAGACAAAGAATACAAAGATATTTATTTAGTTTATTTATAAATAAATATATTTCTTTTACAACAGAGAGAGTTAGGTATATAACCGATTACTTGTGGTATCCTCGCTAAAAATAGCCTAGCTGCCCTTCTATTTTTTTGCAAAAAGTAATTTTCAGTCTTTTGTTCGACTCCACCTAAACCCCCCAATGGCCTCAATTAAAAAAAAACCGGTATATATAAGTTATTTTTTAACTTACCAAAAAATTTAAATTAAAGGCCATTTTTTCTTTTTGTCAAGTTTTTAGTGATAAAAAAAGTCCCGTAAGTCTAGGTTGGTTAAGGTGGCTTTGCAAAAACACTTAAGACAAAACTGGCATCTAAAGCCAAATTAAATCCTAAATCCTATCAGAAATGCTATTTATGCTTTTTAGTAATACAATTTATTTTTTGCCAATTGGACTTGTAATAGGAGATTAACTATTTTGGTCTCTTTGCGAATCAACAAATTATTGTTTTTTTAAATAAAATACAGGGTGTCTCAAAACGGGCGCCCACGGACCCCAAGGCGTGGTAGAGGAACACAAACGATTTACAAAATCAGTAACAAAAATTTTTTGTGCGGGCCCATTCCAAAGATATGGGGCTTCAAAGGTACAAACTTTGCACCCTTATAGCGACTTTCTTAAGTAATAATAAAACATAATTTACTTAATTATTGAAAGACAGGGACTAAAACTAATTATTTATTGCAAAATTTCGGTCCAATGATGTTTATTTCCCATAAAAAATGAATTTTAATTTTTAGAATATTACCCCAAAATCTATGCGGCAACATTGTCTTACCTTTTGATTTTGATTAAAGTTTCCATGCTCGTAACTAAGGGAAACTGAGCATAAATTTTATTTATCAGTGATAAGTGTCATTAATTTATTGTTTACATCAATTTTTAATTCAAGTTTTTTTAAATGATTCGCTTTTACTAACAAGAAATATGGTAATACGAATCCACAGCATTAAGTGCCCCAATAAAGTTCTTGTGAGAATAGAGCCGATTTGATCCAAATGGTAAAGGTGTTTAGTTTGGAGCAGCATCAGAAATTTGTTTTTTGAATGAAATAAGTTCCAATGTGAGCCCCAATGCAGAATTACTATTATTCCCCAAATGAAGAACCTCGTGAAGAACAATAATAGATGTGCTACCAGAAAAGCCGTAATTTTTAACAATTTTGTTGTTATTTCGAACATACATTAGTTTTTACCAATTACGATATGATTTTATTGATTTGTTACATTTTATAAAGAAAGAAGTATAAAATTAAGGTATTCAAACTATTTTGTATTTTTAAAATTAAAAATAAACATTAACCTATTTCCTAATGTCAAGTTGAAGTTTCATGTTTGCTCACCTACTAACTTGATTTTTTTTAAACTAAGCGGATTTAAACTAACAGTGCTGCCAAATTTTGCTAAGTTTGCAGCCCCATATTTTTGAAATGGGGCCCCCAATAAAATTTTTGTTTCTGATTTTGTATATCGTTTGTGTTTCTCAACCACACCTCGGGGTCCGTGGGCGCCCATTTTGAGACACCCTGTATTATGATTAATTCAGCCTAATTCTATATGCATTAAGATTGATGTCAACTTTGAGATATGACAGATAAATAACAATTTTACATGTAAAATGTCAATTATCTGTCATAATGTCAACGTTGACATCAATCTCAATGCATATAGAATTGGGCTGATTGTCCTATTACCTAAATGTTAAAATTTTGTTATTGTTAAGGTGATTTTTAACCGAGGGGGGTTTCACTAGGGGAATTGGTGTACACAATTGGAGAAATTTTTTAGGAATTGGAGGAATTTTGCGCCATAAATTTAAAATTTCCCGCCAAAACTATATAATGTTTTTGAATTTCGCGCTAAAATTAACAATAAGTTTATATTTTGCGTTAAAAATTCTGAAAGTATGTAATGCATTTGTAAAGGTTTTTTTAAGAGAAATTCTAGGGAATTTTTTCGGGGAATTGGAGGAATTTTTTAGAAATTGGAGGAATTTTTTGGGAATTGGGGGAATTTTTTAGAAATTGGTGGAATTTTTTGGGAATTTTTTACAATGAATTCCTCTTGGGGGAAGTGGTGTACACTATTTGGGTATGTAAATTCCCCCTCGTTTTTAACTAAGTTCCTGTTAAACTCAGTTAAAGTCAATTTTAGCCAATCACAATAGCTTAAATCGACGTTAAGAGGAACTTTAACTAATAGTCACTTTACCAAGTGATGAAAATAATGGCGCTAAATCACATTTGAAAAATACGTAATAAAAAATATCTTTATTGAGTCAAACTCAAAGACCATTGACCGAGTCAAAAATACGTATTTAATTAAAGAGTAATTTTTAATTTCCAAAAAGTATAAGTGATGGTTAAGTTTTCATTGATTGAGTCTTTTAAGAAAAAAAATTGCTATTAGATTTAGGTATAATATGTAAAGATAATTCCAGTTTTCAATCTTTTCTAGCTTATACTATCAGCTTTAAGATATGAGTATTAAATAGTACATCTGCTTTAAAATGGCACTACCCCAGAAAAGCGTTTGTACAGCACCAAAGCATACGGAGGTTTACCGAGTTTAGTCGAACAGCTAAAACTCTTTAAACGAAGCGTCATTCGCTGTTGGTGTTGCTTGGGTTTGGTATTGCTAAAAATGCAAAACTTTAAACTTGGTAATGACTTATGGTAGGTAAGAGTTGAAAAATGTTATTGCTACTTTCCTAAATTTAAAATTTAATTTAAATAGATTCTTTTACTTAACTTGAATGAAAAAAGAAGTTGGTATAAACTAATTAATAAACATTTATTATGCCGGTGCTCCTTGCATTACATAAAAGTAACGTAGACACATTTTTTAGCTAATCGGATATCTACAAACATTAAAATTAAATTTTTTCTTGCACCGATATTTTTTTTAATGTTAGGTAAGTATAAAGTAAGTATAGTTCTGGAAGATCCTTAATTACTTTAATTCTCCGTAAAATATATAATTATTTGTAATAAAGATGCTTTTATCAATAAAATAACATTCTGGTAAAGGTTAAAATAAATTTCCACTTGAGTATCCTATAGTGCGGAAAGGCAAAGGAAAAGTTTTAAGCCAAGCAAAACATATAACCACAACACAACAAAGATTAAGATTGACTAACAAATTTCGAAGAAGTTGTTGTTGAAGCCAATAAAGCAAGCTATAAATTCCTTTTAACATTTAACAATCATATTTTAAAATTTTCTTTGTCATAGCACCCTAGATTTTAGATTTCTCAATTTAAATTAACTTGGTTCATTACTTTCATTTAGAAATGTATTATGGAATCGAAAGCGAATACGTGCCTACTTACTGCTAAAGAAATTATACAATATGATTGTGAGTTAGTTAAGCAAACACCAAAACATGGAAGCTAAACAAATATCAACATACCGTTACGTCGCGCGTTCTGATATCACCTCTTGCCCCTCCAATCCAACTCACTGAACCGTTAAAATAAATATAATTCTAACTAATATAAAAATAAAACAAAAACTGACCTTTTAGTATAAAAACCATAACCTCTACGTTCCATAGCACAAAATCCAACATAGACAAGTTAAAGACGATTTCATAAAAAATTATAAATTTAATCACTATTATGGCCTACACTCTCTAACCGAATTCGCAATAATTTCTACCTACATTACCCCTGTGAGGTATGGACGCGACTGCGCCCATCAAGAAAAGAAAACGTATGAAAGCAGTCGTCCTTCAAACTACCAATAGAAAAACAGTATTCCCTTCCACTAACCTTATTGGTTGCCTTTTGAAAATGACGCTAACAGAGACAGGAACCAAGGGATTTGATGTGGAAACGAAAATTTTAAATTTATTCATTGAGATTAGGAGGGAGGCACTCGCCAAGGATAAGGATTTTGTTTCGTAATACCGTGTTTTGTTAATGGCGTAGTTAATACCTACCTGCAAGTTAATAAATGCACGGCGAAAAAATGGCCACCACTCACCATCAGATCTTTGAGATTTTGACCCATATATTAATATGTACTATTGATAACTATCTTTTCTATACAATAAAATCCAAGAATTCCTTAGTCCTAACAATGAGAGACAAATAAAAGGGTCAATAAGATTTACCTACTACTTTCAATTCAAGCAAATTTTTATCAATTTTAGCAAAATAAAAAAAAACCTTATAATCAATTTATAATATTTTTAAATTTTTATCTAGGTACTCTACAAAATACTGGTGGCTCATTTCATTTTAAACTGGAGATTATGCCTAATTCTAAAACAGATAGATAGAAAAAAAGATTTTACATTACTGTTATTGTTATAGCTTTTATATTTATATAAAAATTCAATAAAAAAATAGTGCCGGTATAGCGTGAGATATACCCGTGTTAATGCTTATATTACAGCGAACAGTATTCGACCTTTAACATTGAGAAGAATGACATTTAAAACTTCATTTATTTTTTTTTAAATTTAAAAAAATAAAAAGGTTCTAAATGTCATTTTGTCAATGTTAAAGGTCAAGTACACTGTTCCAAATTTTTTGTCATAAATTAGTCATTAAAAAACTAACAATGTCAAATTTTTGTCAAAAGCATAATTAGTGGCAGCGCTTAACGGGGGCGAGGGGGATATAGCCCCTATACATTTTTTTGCTAGCGCCGCCACCGCCGATTAATTTTTGGCAAAAAAATTCAATAAATAACATTTCAAACATTAAAACATTTTAAACATTAGACGTGTTTTTTTATTCGATTCGATTTTCGTCAGATATTTCTGAGAAGTTGTTTTTGGTAAAATTTATTTTTTATTTGACTGAACAATTGTTGATTTTGCAGGTAAAGGTTGACAGAAAAATCTGTCGTACATCAGATAAAATAATTACGTCAAATAACAAATAAATTTTACTAAAAACAATTGACAGAAATATCATATCAATATGTAAATCAGATCGAATAAAAAAACACTTCCATTATTTATTTTTTAAAAACTTAAATTTTGTGCCAAACATTTTTATAGTTAGAAATATCATTAGAAAAAAATAAAAACAAAAAAATGCTGAATTCCGCCAGATTGCTAAACCGGAGGGTAGAAAGTTTTAAAAATTTGCAAAAAATGATTAATTAACATACTTTAATAAAATTTAAGCGAAAACAGATTTGGCTTGGGGGCACTCTAGAAATACATTTAGGTAAAAGGAAAGGTAGATCACAGGCTATACCTACACTCAAAAAAGTTTTAACACCTTAAATTGCACCCTTAATTTGCATAGAACTCATAGAAGTAATTTTCTTTTCTGTTGAATTTTTGGAGCAGTTTGTGGTAGGTAATGTGCAATTAGTTTTTTCTATATATTCTGGAAATAGGTGTAACCCCTCCTTCTTCGTAAATGGGGGACTTTGACTCTGTACAGGATTCTACGAACTTCTTATTTTTAATGGCATGCAGCCTATAGCTATGTTTTGTGCCTGCGGCGTAATACGCTTGGACCCCCGCAGCGGTGCCCGTAAATCAGTAAACGTGCTCCCACTAAAATGTGAGTGCCAAGGCCCAGTAATTTCATTTAAAAATTCAATGTTTTTTGAAAGAACCAATATTTTTTGATTATTTCCTGCTGAAATTGTGTCGAGGACCCACAGAGAAAAAAAAGCCCAGTCTGAATTTTCTGATCCATCTGACCGCAAAATCCGCCCCTGAGTAAAATTGATAAAACTTTATTATTTTGTCTAAATCTAATTTTTGCGTTCCTTAACCACGCATAACCATTATAATCGTAGTTGTATCAGACGAAGATAGATAGATGCGTTTCTCTTACAACAGAGAAAAACAGCAAATAACTATATGGTTTTTTGGTTATTGACGCAATAGAATCCCTAAAGTCATTTACCTAAATTTAAATTAAAACTAGAAACTTTAACTTGCAAGATTAAGAAAAAACTCGAAATATTTAAATTAAATTTATTTTATTTCATAACCATTTTTAAAAATCATTGCCAGTGGTGTAATTATCATTGGACTAAAAAAAAAGTCTAATAATGTTTACCCACCTACTATGCTAAAAATACAATGGAATCTTTCGACCATTCGTTATCTTTGTTGTTGACGCAAAGTGCATTTCCCCTAGCCGACAAGCTCAATGTTTTTATGAAGTAGATATTTAATCTGTACCATATTTTTGCTATGCATAGTATATTCTCTCCGCACCACATGGATTCGTTTCAATACCCACGCATAAACTAAAGTAGGGTTTGGTTTAGAGAATCCCTTTTCTGAATGCACCATCTGCATCAGACATTATTTTCCCCGATGAATGTTAGGTCTTAGGTAGTTCAAAAGTGTATAGCTACATGCCATTAACCGGTATATCGATCGATCCCTTCTTTTCATGTTGGCGACTGCCCAATCAATTCAACGTTGCTTGTGCTTAACAATGATTAGAAGGCAGGGAGCTGTTAGACACGTTCAGTTATATGTGACTGTGATGTAATTAAGCATGGTACTCATACTTGTTTGTGCAGGTATCTTTAAGCTTTCTATAAGTTATGTTTGTTCGCCTACTTTACATCAGTCTATTTCTGCGACTAAGGGTAATCATCAATGCTCAATGCTCTGAGTGAGATTACCCCCAATCGAGAAATTTAGTCGAATTTTAAAACATTCTAGAGTTAGGTTCTTCAACGTGACCGAGTGTAAATGTGCACACGAAGCCGCATTTTTACTCTACTTCGTCTCCAAGTTAAGACAATCTAAATTACATCATCTCAACACTAAATGTACCGGCAGACTATTTTGTTTTTGGATAACCCCTAGGGCTTCTATGAGTTTATTTTTGTACGGTTTTATCTTTCAAAGTACGATAACGAAAATAGGTAATGCTTGGCATTCACCAGCCAATATTTTAATTAAACGCAGATACCTTGGCAGATACTGAACACCGAGTACCGACTGTGTCGAAAATGAACACGTACCTACTGTGACTTGATTTGGCATCTTAGTACGTGTTGGGGAAGGAGAGGTGTTGTTAGTATTGTGCGTGTGAATAACTATCGATCAATTTGCGAGTTTCGCTAATTAACTAGTTTATATTACATCTTGGTTTGGATGATTCATTCTCAAAATTCTGTTTTCAAAAATTGGACGATTTATTTCTCAAATCTTACAGAATAGCTTAAGTTACTGGAATTATATACGTAAAGCTTTTCGGCATTTATCAGCAATTGCCATGGTGATAACCTTTTAAACGATCAAAAAGATTTTCAACACTCTTTTTTCCTTAATACCGTTTTTAAGAAACACCCTAAACCTTTTTTCTAGTTTCTTCCCAAATAATGACTAAATAATAATAACAATAATTGTTTTCAAATTAATCATTGCTTTTTAATTATTATAGCCACAGTTCCGGTTTAAATATTGTGAAGTTAGCGCCGCTGTCAATTTTCTTTTTCTTTTTTACTACCCCACCACTGATTAGTAGTTCAATACGCATCATTTTATCCAACCATTTCTTCTTTTTCTTCTTTCAATCAGCTGTTTCAAAGATGTAAAGCCTTAACAAATTTTCTAATTTAATTTTTGCTGTTTTAACGCCGTAATGGACATATTTTAATACACACAATGTTCTAGTAAGTTAAACATTTCTCTTCCTTTGATTTTTTGTTAAATATTCAACCTTTTAGATATAAGGTGTAATAATTTTTAACGTTTGAAATTGGTCATCGACCGAAAAGCTTTACGTATATAATTCCAGTAACTTAAGCTATTCTGTAAGATTTGAGAAATAAATCGTCCAATCCTAGTTTATATTAACTAATAATTGTAGTGAGTGACTATATAATATTATATAATACTGTAAATGTACGTCAATCTGCAGATTGAACAAATTGATTTCATTTTTTCGGACTTAAACCAAGTCATTTTGGTAATGGTTAATCTTAAGATTCACCACTTCGTGATGGTAAAAATTGTTTTATGCTGAAAAGAAAATAAGTGGTTAGGTGATTATTCCTTACATTTAAAACTAAAAAACATAAAATTTTGTACTTTTTATACAAGTTACAGTAAATACAGAGTGTCAAAAAAAATGGCACATAAACGCGATGGTACGTTGTTGGGGAATGACTAGGAAGCTCCAGAAAATTTTTGAAAAAAATCTCAAATACCTTCGGAGATATGAGGCCCCAAAGTGGGAAACTTTAAACGCTTACATCTCCGCTTATATCTTGAAGATAACAGCACACATTAGCGAAAGAAATGATGTCAATTGTTTTTGGTAAAATTTGTTTGTGGAAATTTTTTGTAACAAAATAAATTTTACCAAAAACAATTGACATCATTACTTTCGCTAATGTGTGCTGTTATCTTCCAGATATAAGCGGAGATGTAAGCGTGCACAGGCATGGCAGTGCGGTCTAAGCCGTTGACGGTTAAAATCGCATGGTAGCCTGAGTGGGTTCGATTCCCACTACCTCCAATAAAGTGTGGTGTGGCTAGGCTTTAGAGGAGGTTGTTGGTTGTATGTGTTCGTGCTTATATGTATATTTCCAATTAGGCAGAAAATGTCATAAACGGGAGCACTGCTGTGTGCGTCAACTTTTAAACTCTTTTTTTAAATTGACAGAAATATCTGATGTAAATCAGATCGAATAAAAAACACTTCTTATAACCCAAGAATCCCCACTATAAACACTTTTTTAAAATTTTACAAGTGAGAAAATATTTCTAGTAATTAGGTAAATCAAAAATGTTCTATAAAATTAAAATTAAATTAAACTGATTTTTCAGGGTTATTTTGGAGGGCTAAAATTCACTAAGGGATCAAAATCGGACACATGTTTATATAAACTTTTTTTCTTATTTTTGTCCAAGGAATACGTGGATAAGTACTACATCACTGGGACACCCTGTATGCTCCTTAGAATATTTAAAAACCATTAGGATATGAAACCCTTCTTGAGAAAGTTTAAGGAGCCACCCAGGGGGCCCTCCTCCCTCTTTCTTTAACATTTGTACATATTTTTTTTTAAATAACTGTTTGTGATAAATGTTTTATAATCAGATGGATAATTACTAATATGTTAGTTTTTAACTCCATATTATTATACTCTTCGCAAGACCAGGTCCAAAGAGTATATTGCAATCGATACGAAAAATCTAAAATCGTCAATTTTCATCCTAGAGCAAAAATTCTTGCAGATTCGTGTTTTTCATCGAATTTTGAACAACTTTGAAAAAAATCCGTCCGTCTGTCTGTCGGTTGGTCGGTCGGTAGGGTGTATGTCACGATTCTTGTAAACACGCTATCTTAAAAACCAAAAAGGATATCAAACTCAAATTTTAAGGAAAAATCAACCTTTATAAGAGGAAGAACCCTATTGTTTTTGACAAGAATCCGAGTACTATAAAGCCCCCTCTTCAGCCCCCCAAATCAAAAAAAAATCGTAGCTTGATTATTATTAAATTTACAAAAAAATTATTCGACATAAAATATAGACAATTTAATTCTTTACCAAAAAGTATTCGTTAGTTTTTTTGGCCGACCCCCCAGTTACTCCCCACCACAAAAAAACCTCCTATCTCAATTATTATTTAATTAACAAAGAAAAATATTTTTCCCAAAATTAATGAAAATTTAATTTTCTATTAAAAATGTTGGTTCATTTTTTATAAAGTTAACCAGTAAGGTTAAAGAAACAAAAAATAAACTTTTCAGTAGTCCGAATAGCGTCACGCGTCAGTCATGAAGGCCATGCCAAAAATATTTCAAACAAAGAAACAAAAGCAGCTGTCAGAACAAATAACCTAAAATATGTTAAACGTCAGAACTGAGTTTATTCTTTTCGTTAACGAAATTCTTCGTGTTTTATGTCAATAGTTTGCACTCTTCGCAGATAAAAAAAAAATGTTTTACTAAAAAAAACTATTACCCTATAATAGTTTTCTTGCGAAGAGTATTCTTTAGAATGTGTAGCCCTTATATAAAATTTTAATTTAGCTTTGATTTTAAAAATCTAAAATTCTTTTTGTACCAAATCCGAATTCTATTCGAGCGACCCATTTGCGAAGAGTAACTTCTACGCGTTTCGACTTCTACCCTACCCATTCTAGTTTTATGAGAAAAGATCCCCACAGGTGTCCCAAATTCTTCATTTATTTATGACTATTTTTGAAAACACTATTTTTAAATTTAAAATTATATAATTTAAAGATTCTTTTTACACATTTTGACAATGAACTTCCCAAAATATCTGCCAGCCCCCCAAAATCCCACTTTGTCAAAAAGTATACATTTTTACACTTTTTTTTAATAACTTTGCAGAATAAATGATTAATAATAAAAAAAAATCACTAAAATTATTTTGGATAAAAAAAAATTATTTCAAGACCCCCAACTGCTAGCCCCCCATTAAAGAATTTTTATTTCTGCGTTATTATTGTTTTAATTAAAATTATACATACTTTCACGATCCTATTTACAGATTTATATTTTTTATCTCTCTTTTACCAATTAAACAAAATTAAATTAAAACCGGTTGCTGTAGAACTGTATAGAACAGCAACAGACCAGTGATTCTGACCCATTAAAGTAAAAAAATTTGGGGGGCGTCAGTGGGAATGAATAGTGCTTCGTTAGTGCTTTAAAGTGCTTTAAAAAATGTCCTTGGTGCTTCAATAATAAACCCCCCCAAAAATTATTTAAAAAATAAAGTGGGAGGCAGGGTTGTACATGAATACTTTTTTTTGTATTCGAATCCGAATACGAATACTTAACTACATGTTAAGCACTAATACGAATACAAATACATTTGAAACAACATGTATTCGGGTACGAATACTAATACAAAGTATTCGTATTCGTAAAACTACGAATACAATATTGCGAATACAATTCCCACGATTTTTGGCGCAAAATTTAAAATTATTGCAAAACGAACTTACTCGTTTGTGTTCGACTATAAAAATGTATTCGTAATAAGTATTTTTGAATTTACGAATACGAATACTATCACTTGAATTTTTACGAATAAAAATACAAATACAAAATCATTTAAAAAAAATGTATTCGAATACGAATAACGAATACTGTTAAAGTATTCGAATACTGTGTTCTAATACGAATACAGTATTCGAATACGAAAACTTGTATTCGTGTACAACCCTGGTGGAAAGCTGGCCCCCAACAATTATCAAAAAATAATAAATTTGGGCTTAAACGATCAACAATTTAAAAAGGACTTTGGTGCTTCAAAAATTTATGTTTGTGTTTTTAATACAAATGAAAAAACCACAAAAAAACGTAAAGCCAGCCCCTCAAAGTTATCCAAATTTTATGATTTTGGGCGCAAAATGTTACAAATTTATCGTATTGTTTAGTGCTTTTAAAATATTCGTTGGTGCTTTTAATACAAACACTCAAAAAAATTAATAAAAAAAGTGTGAACTTGGCCCCCAAAAATAACCCAAAAATAATAAATTTGGTCTTAAACGATCGATAATTTAAATATATGTTTAGTGCTTTAAAATGTTTTGTTAGTGGTTTATGAAAAGATGGAAAAAATCAAAAATACCCAAAAAAAAACGTGATGCCAGCCCCTTAAAATTATCCAAATTTAATAATTTTGGGCGCAAAATGTTACAAATTTGTTGTATTATTTAGTGCTTTTAAAATATTATCGTTAGTGATTTAAAAAAAAACTTCCCAAAAATAAAAATAGATGAAGTGTGAAGCAGGCTCCCAAAAATTAATCAAAAATAATTTTTTGTTGAGCTTAAATGATCGGGAATTTTAAAATATCTTTAGTATTTTAAAAATTACTGATGCAGTGAATTTTATTGATACTTAAGAATACATCTGTGTTAAGAATCAATAAAATTAAATAAAAAAATCCCAAAAATTGTCCGACATTTTCAATTTTAAGCGCAAAATTTATTTAACTTTAAGAGCTTCAAAATATTTTCTTTATTTATTTATTAGTAGGTATAATTATTCAATGCGTGGAAATTTTTTGTTTTGTAAACACAATAAGTACCAAACATAATTTAGTTAAAAGATGATGGTTATTGGCAATTTAAAAAAACTCAGGTACAATGGTATTCTTACAATATTTTACAATGCATAAAAATACAGAGTAATCATTTTTAGGGTTGCCTTTGCATTTATTTTTTACACCTTAGAAATGTTTTTTTTATTTTTGGGAGGTCCCTTTTTAAAGCACCAACAAATATTTCAAAAGAACTAAATAATACATATATCATCATATCTCAATGTTAACATCAATCTCAATGCATATACTATCCATTCACTTTTTTTTTAAACCAGAGTAGGCGAGCCATAGGATGACAGATTTTACCCTGTATATTGTCATTAATGTCACTTGTGTTTGCTGGTTATGTAAGAAAAGTCAAAAAAATTAAAAAATGCATTTAAAAACATGTTCAGGGCATCTGAATCAAAAATAATGGTCTCAACATATACAGAAGTATTTATTTTTTTATTAAATTACTTTATAATGCTCTAATCATTAAAACATTTAAAAGTTTACACAAAATAGGAATTATTTATGTAAGTACTCACTGTTAAGAAGTCCTTTTACGTATTATAGGATAAATTAGCACTTTTAAAAAAATGTCTACAATTTTCTTCATAAATTCTCACATCTCAAGCTAAAATTGTTTCTTTTTTTCAATTTTTCCGCCTGTTTTATGTAACTCAGTAACTGTCATATTCATTTTGGCATTATTAAATTTTTAGTGTCAGTAAATTGGAAAAGTAATGCCAACTTTGTGGAAAATTCAACTTTTCAAAGAAAAAGGTTCTAGTTTTCATAGGTGACTGCGGTTTTTAAAAAACATGAATGGATAGTAGAATTAGGCTGATTGACATATAAATGAAAAAGATAATCATTATAATAAAAAGAACTTTTAAGCGGATACTATCGTAGACATATTCCATGTCCCCGATAGTACAGTTAAATTCACATAAAAGTGGTACAGTGTCAAAAAGTGTCAAATTTGTTTTTATTAAATTTAGCGTTAATTTCTTAATTTCTAGTTATTTATTTACAGTATTCATAAAAATGACAAATCAACGAAACATTCATCGGAAATATAATTAAATTATGGCAAAATTAAGGCCAAATTTAACTAAACAAATTTGACACAACTTTGACACTGTACCACTTTTATGTGAATTCAACTGTAAGTAATGTAATTAGTAATAATACACAAAAATCAAAATTGTTTTTTCACACCAGCACAATTAGGCTGAGTATGCTAGAATATTGTTCCTATAGAAACTTTGACCTCTCTCACTCTCTCTTTTTAGATTAAATAGGTTACTCTTTCTAAAATCAAATTTAAATTCTAAACGTCAGTGTCAGACTTGTTCTTCGCTAATAAGGCTGCGTTTTTTTTCTTCTTCAAAAAAAAAAGAGAGAGATTCTGCCGGCAGGGATTAAAAATACGACATCTTCCTAAAAATAGAGATCTTTTGTTACATTTGTATTAATTTTCACTAATCATTTTTTTTTAGTGAAAGAAATAATCGATTTTTTAAGAATCGATTTTTGTCGCACTATAAAATTTTATTTATAATTACTAAAATCAATTTTCATTGTAAAGAAAATTCTTGCGGATGTTTTCGTGTTTTGCATCATATTGCATCAAATTTTAAACTGAAGAAATACATCCATCCATCGTTCTCTAGGATGTTCCGTTTCTTGTGTTAACACGCTCAAAAACCAAAAGTCTAAGCAAATTCATCTTTAAGAACAAATTAACCTAAAGAACCCCTTTAGTTGATTGAAGAAAAAAAATCGTTACCCTACTACAATGAAATTGATTTTTTTGCAAATAAAAATTTTTTTTAAAAAAATATTTTCTGGCATTAAAATATTCTCACCGTTTCGTAAATACGGCATCGGGTACCTATACAAAATTTCATAAAGCTAGTGCGTTCCTGCGATCTGTCTAATGAAAACTTTTGGCGGAACATCCTGTATAGTCGGACCTATTATTATTATTCGTAGGTAAAAATTAGCTTAGGTGGGTATATTCACTCAAATATTTCAAGGCCATGAAAAATCCTGTCATAAAAGAAGGGTCCATAACCTTATCTAGAATAAATAACCCAAAGACCACATCTTCAGGTAGATTTTGTTTTGTTGAGTTTCTTGGTTTGGAAATAATTTTAAACACATATAAAGTAACAGCAAGCCATTTTACCTACTCTTTTAATTTTAAAAACAACCCCCCGTTTTTTTGGCTTTTAAAAAACCCTTAAAGAGGCTCTATATTTAAATTTTTTTTTTGAAATTCTGATATTTTAGAAATTATCAATCCTTAGGGAGTGACGTCTGATCTCAGAAGCGAAATAACATTTAGGGATTAAATTTAAACCATATCTTCTCCATGAGTTTAAAAATCTTTTAGAAAAAAAAAGTCAATTCAAGAATTTTATAACACTTTTTGTGCGTTAACCTTTCCACGTCTTTAAACGACAACTTTTTTATTTGGGTGAAACAAGTTTCAAATTAAACCATCTAAAACGGATTAACGACGTCCCTTACGTTTGTAGTTTAAAATTTTTCACGAAAATTTTTTTGGTGCCGGTATAGAGTGTGATCTACAACCGTTACGTAGTACAGCGTGTGATTTACCCTTCCGTCTACCTAAATTTGTTGGTAGGGACTATGTTTTCTTAAATTCATATTTTAAAATCAATAGATAATCTTACCTTTTCCATGAAAATGGTTAAATCATACCAAAGACTAATCCCAACTTAGTTGATTTTGCAAACTTATAATACAAGATTTATATTATCTAGTTTTTTTTTTTCAAATTTCAGGGTTTTAGACAGTCTTTTATTATGAAAGCACTGGGGGGCCTTTTTTCAGTGGGGGACACTAGGTTAGGTATGTTAGGTTAAGTTAAGGAAAACTTAATTTAACTTAATGTCCCTCAGTAAGAAAATGTGCCCCAGTGCTTTTCTAAAACTCTGTCCAAAGCTCTGAAATTTAAAAAACAACAAAAACAAACTAGAGAAAAATTGAGAAACCCCGAGATAAACCCTGTATTATAGTTAAGTTTACAAAATTAACTAAGTTGGGAATAGTCTTTGGTATGATTTAACCATTTTCATGGAAATGGTAAGGTTATCTAATGATTCTATATCTAGATTCAAAGAAACATACTTCCTAGAAACAATTTAGGTAGACGGAAGGATAGAACAATCGCTGTAATACATAATGGTTGTAGATCACACCCTGTACCGGCATCATTTTTTTATTTAAGTATACGACTCATTTGTTGTAAATACATTGGATGGTATGCATAAAGTTTTAGTACTTGCTAAATACTTGAAGTATTTAGCAAGTACTTAAACTTTATGCATACCACCCATTGTAACTTTACTATAGTACAGTCAAAGAATATAAAAGTTCATATTCTTTGGTACAGTTAGCAGGGTTTATCGTTCGTTCGTACAAACTATTTTTTCGAAATAGGCGGAAATTGCGTATATGGTACAAGGTAAGATATGGACAAGTATAATTTTAAAGGATTAAAAGTTGCACTTGCGTACAATACCGAATACCCAAACTCATCAGTGTTGAGATGTTTCAAAAATATTATTTATTTACATTACCTACATCATTACAGTTCTGTGGCAAATAGTAAAAAGGGCAAAAGTGTAAAAACGTCATTTGTGCATGTCAGAATAAAAATCGTATTCTTACAAATAAATATAATACAACCTCAGTCTTGTATTGAATTCGTTAATGAAAAAACTCATTTTTTTAATTGTCAAAAACACTTATACCCTTTTTCCTATTTGCTACAGAGTTTTGACCTAATAAAGACTTATGTAAGAATATTTTTAGTAGCAATTAACCCGTTATTAATTGATAGTTAAGCATGCATTTTCCTAACAATAATTGAATTTATATGGGATGCACGCTCTGCTACTAGCTAGAGGCCGACATTACTAGTAAGTACTAGAAACCGTAAATAGCTAGCCGCCGACAATAGCTCTGGAACGAAAAAGTATGAAATCTACCTTTGTCTAAACCGACTTGGCAACAACTACAGAAGGAGTAGCCCATTTGGTCATATTTTTATTTTAGCAGCAAAACTTAACCTTACCTGCCTAACTTAGTATCTCCTAGTGAAAATGTCCACCAGTGCTTTCATAAAAGTCTGTCTAAAGCACTGAAATTAAAAAACACACATGTTTTGAGTACTTGCAACGTTGCCGGACGCAGGTTATTGTCGGTTTCTAGCTATTTCGGTTTGTAATGATGTTCTCGTGTCTTGTATCAATGGGACAACCTGTAGATAAAAAAAATAGTTAACCAATATTCTGCCTAACATGCTAAACAAGATTTACTGACCCACCTAATGACATTATTATTTCCCCAATTTATTTGGGAGAATACCAACTGGCCGCATCTACCTGAAAAGACTACTAGCTGGCCGCGCCTAATTGCAGGGTGCATGGTCGAAGTGGCCGCGCGATATTTCTGGTTTGGTCGTACTGGCCGCGACTAAGTAAGTTCCTTTTACATAGGTTTGTTTTCTGTATCCGATGTTTTATTGAGTTATGATAATAGAAAACGTATTATCATCGACTATCCCTGATACGTGATTCTGATGAGCCCCAATATAGGGCGAAACAGCTGTCAATCACTTCAGGTTTGGTAGGTGCATACATTTAAGAAATAAAGAAGGACTTCTTTTATAACTTGGCGTCCCGCCTCTGGGGTCGACAGTGAATCTTAGATTCCACCATTTTATATCAGATCTTGACCGCTCACGCGGCTGTTGTTTACCTTGGACACTGGCGGCTTTAGCCTCCTAATATCCTTGAGCTGACCTACTCATAGTGCCTGCATAGCAGGACATGACTAGGCTGCCTTAGTGTGAGTCACTTCTGCTTCGGCAGATGGCGGTAACATCTCAAGTCCTTCTTTCGATATTTGTTGAAATACACAAGTTTCTTAAAGTTATGCATCGACTATCCCTGATACGTGATTCTGATGAGCCCCAATATAGGGGCGAAACAGCTGTCAATCACTTCAGGTTTGGTAGGTGCATACCTTTAAGAAATAAAGAAGGACTTCTTTTATATTTTTGCAAACACAATCGGTTGTTCTTATGTTTCGGACTTAGTAAGCCATCTGCAGGAAACGATTTATAGTTTGACTTTGATTATTTCAAATACCACAATAGTTAAAGGTCTCAAACTTAAAGGATGGATGTACACGAGACATGGGTTTAAGGTCAAGTCAAGGTCATGTCTTTTAAAAGGTCAATAGCATTTATTTAAGAACTATGGAAAGTTTAATAAAAACTAAATGTTGGGCGTGTTTTTTAAAACATAAAAGGTTGTTTTTATGTTTCGGACGTTGTGTAGGCCATCTTCAGATAACGCTTTACAGTTTGACTTTCACTATCTTCTGCTGAAGATGACAGCCTAGTTGTCGAAATACGTATTCAAATTATTCTAAAAAAAGTGTGGTTTGGAGAGAATCTTTGTTTTATATTTAACTATCTCAAACAGCACAATATAAAGGTCTTAAATTTGAAAGACTTTCGTTCCAGTTTATGTCAAGGTCATATCGTTTAAAAGGTCAATAGCATTTTTATTATTAAAAAGCTGTGTCAGCTTAAATTTAAAGTAAACGTTTGACATGCTTTTAAAAACATAAAAGTTTGCTTTTATATTTCGGACTTTGTAGGCCATCTATAAAATTTGTATGTTTTTTTTTATGTTTTGGACGTTGGACCTTGTCACCTTGTAAATTATCTTTAGGAAACGCTTTGATTCTAACAAAATAATTTAATTTATACGTAAGAAATAAACTCGAGGATCGGATCCACCAGCCCCGACTCAGCTAGTTAACATCATTAAGTCTCAAGTCTCATTCACATAAAAATTAGAAGTCTTAGTTATGCTTAATTTTGGTAAAATTAAATGCATATTAATAAAAGCGTTCAGATAAAAAGATCGAAATTCAGCAAAATTAAGACTCTTAATTGTCTATCTGAATGACTTAGAGTTTTAGTTGTTGACGTTAAAAACCAATACAACCAAGTGAACTTGTGAGAGAAGAGAAGGTTGTTAAGACTAGTCTAGACTCGAGACACTTGCTTATGGTTTGAATAGTAGGTACAATAAATAGCGCGCGCCGCTAAAATCGAGAACATTCTCTATACAGTGTTGCTGAGTTGCTCTAGCGACCTTACCCATCCGACAACTTTTTAGAATCATGGACTCTTCCATGCTATCACAGCCCCTACCGTTACAAAATACAACCTATGAGAGGTTTTATTTTAACCAAGAAGTATAAAGTATGGATTAAAACTTACCTTTCACTTTTGGCCAATAAGGACAGATGCTATTTGTGAAAACCCAACATTGGCACTCACAACACAAAATTAAGTATAAACACTAAGATTCTAGGGGTATAGAAAAGTTCGTAAAGTTAACTATGGATGAGTAGGTATATATTACAAAAGACTCGGCAAATGTCGTTGACGCTTGCCCTCTAAAAGATGCTTGTTCAACAAGAATATAACTAGTTTTCATTGGGTGTGGCAATGACCACTCATAGTCAGTTATAAATCTGCGCATTGTAGGCGGTGCGTTACTTTATTGATGCTCGGTGGGGACGTTGTCGACGAACTTTTCCAAAGCATGTAAAGGGGGGATAGGGCACCTGATGGGTTAGTTTTACCACCATTGTGTTGGTTGTTAGCTATTATAAAAATATTATGGCGAAAATAAAAATTTATGCTACGCCTTTTTTTATACAGGTCAATAGAAAGTATGGAATATTGCCCATAACTTCGTAAATACTTTTCCTAGGACCTTGATTTTCTTTAGGTCGATTTCTAACTTTTTCTTACGCATTTGTAAAAACTAAATTTAAATATACAGGTTGTGCCAGTTCTATGTAATAAAATGCAACTTTCACCCCATTTTTTAATTTTTTTTCCAAATCTATAATATACAGGATGACCCAGAATTAGCGCACCACCTGTATGGTACGTTGTTGGGGCATGCCCAGGGATCCCCAGAAAATTGTCAAAAAAAATCCATCTCATACACTCTCGAAGATATGAGGCCCCTAAGTGCAAAACTTTAAACGCATATACCTTAAAAACAACAGCACGTATTAACGAAAAATATGGTTTAATACAAAGCTGCAGTCTATCTTAAACCATTTCACCAATTTTTTTTCTTTTACATGGTCCAATAACATTTTTATATTCAATTTAATTTTACAAAATTTTCTTGAAATAAGCTGACAACATTGTCAATAAAATTTTATGCAAAAGTGTATAATCAAGACTCATAGATGGGATTTTTAGATTTATTTTCCTAGACTGTGTAGTATTTTCCTAGACTGTGTTGCCGAATTTAAGCAAATTTGTTCGCATTTTTCTCAATGAATATAACAGATGGATTTTTTTTAACAATTTTCCTGGAATCCCCAGGCATGCTCTAACAACGTACCATACAAGTGGTGCGCCACTTCTGGGACATCCTGTATTTTCAGTTCAATGATATAGGTTTTGTTACAACCCCTCACCCGCAAAAAGATTGTCAATCGCAAAAATACACTTTAATTATTTTAAGATATTTACCGCTTATGGGAATCTTTTTTTGTTGGTTTTGGCACTAAGGATTTTTTTATGAAATCTAAAGTATTTTTAAGAAGTTTTAATGGTATGTCCTTATTGTTTTAGGGTTTGAATAAAATAAAAATAATAAATTATACTAATAATCAACAGAATTAGTAAAATAAATGTTCAGGGAGTATTGTTTTTAAGAAATATTTTTTTAATTTTTTAAAAACATCATAATTTACTTTTGCAGTATTACATTGTTAATGTTCACAAAATACTAAAGCCATATTTTGTAAATAATTTAAATGTGTTAAAAAAAAATTACCAGCTTATTTGGCTATAATTTTTAATTTTCTTTTAAAGGTGAAAATTGGTGCAGCTACATTTTATGATAACTTATAAAAAGGACATTGGATTACCCATATAACTTTTTGGCGCCCCTAAGATATGGTTCTATTAAGGTATATTTTGGGGATCCTATTAAAGCTATTATTTAGAAAATATATGTTTCTTAGCCCCGTTATTTTCATCTCTTGTTAAACTGATTTTTAGTTAAAGTTCCTGTTAATAGCTCAGTGGTTAAGGGGTAAGAATCCGCAAATTGTGCTCACGGTCTAAAATTCACAACACATACTCTTCAAGACATTTTAAAATAAATGGCTCGATGAGACATTTCGAAATTTTGATAGGAGCCCCGCTGTGCCCCCTTCTTTTTTTACGGTTACTTTATTTTGTTTTACCTATGCGTTTTAACATTTTTTCATGAAACTTTATATTTGGGTTTCTAAGAAGATCCAGTAACCACTTTGGGTGCGCAATATTTTCAAATGTTTCCATGGGCCCCCCTAGGGTCCATTAGTACACTTTCTTCATGGCGCATTTAAAGGGGTAACAGGTTGAATTAAACCTTATAACTTGGAACATAAGTTTTGAAGGACATACTCCTGCGATCTATTCGATGAGACATGTCGAAATTTTTGTTAGAGCCCCCCTGCGCCCCATTTATTGTTATTCACTATTTAACACATCCTGTTGGTTTGAATGTTTGATTGTCACAAAAATGAATACCTAGGTTCTTTGCATCCCACTTTATGAGTTCAGATGATTTGAAATTAGTTTAAAAAAATGACAAGGGCCCCATTCAGCCCAAAATAAGATTATTTAAGAGATGTTGTTGTGGGGTGTTCCAATTTGCTGACAAAAGTTTCTACATGTCTCATCGAATAGATCGCAGGAGTATGTCCTTAAAAACGTATGTTCCAAGTTATAAGATTTAATTTAACCTGTTACCCCTTTAAATGCGCCATGGAAAAAGTCTACTAATGGACCCTAGGGGGGCCCACGGAAACATTTAAAAATATTGCGAACCCAAAGTGGTTACTGAATCTTCTTATAAACCCAAATATAAAGTTTCAAGAAAAAATGTTAAAACACAACGGTGTAAAAAAATAAAGTAACCGTACAAAAAGAAGGGGGCACAGCGGGGCTTTTATGAAAACTTGGTAATGTCTCATCGAGCCATTTTTTTTTAAATTTCTTGAAGAGTATATGTTGTAAATTTCAGACCGTGAGCACAATTTGCAGATAGAGGCCTTATTTTTCCCCTTAACCACTGAGCTATAAAGTCAATTTTAGCCAATCACGATAGCTAAACTCGACCTTAACAGGGACTTTAACTAAAAGTCAGTTTAACAAGAGATGAAAATAACGGGGCTTATTCTCTTTAATGTAAACCATAATATTAGTCCGGATAATACAGGGTGAGTAGAAAGTAACGCATATCGCTTCTAACGGCGTTAATACTATTCTTAGAGCCTTAATTTTTTTTAGTTAGATTCCTAACTTTTTCTAGCGCATTTAATGAAACTAAATAAAATTTAAATATACAGGTTGAGTCAGTTCTGAGTAATAAAACGCAACTTTGTTATTTTAAATAAGACACCCCATTTTTTTATTTTTTTTTCCAAATCTATGACAAATTTGAAGTTCAATAATATGAGTTTTGCTACTACCCCTCACCCGCAAAAAGGTTGTCAACCGCAAAAATATACTTTAATTATTTTAAGGTATTTAACGCTTATGGGCATCTTTCTTTGTTGACTTTGACACAAAGAATTTATTTTATGAATTCCAAGATATTTTCGAAAAATTAGTGGTATTTTTTGGAAATTAAAGATATTTTTACGGAGTTAAAGGGACTTTCGGGGAATTGAAAGTATTTTTGGGGAATTAAAGGTATTTTCGGTGAATTAAAGGTATTTTTAGAAAATTAAAGGTATTTAAAAAAAAAAAAAATTTATGATGTTTTAAAAAGTGTTAACCATTTTCTTTTTGGAAAGTAGAGGTGTTTTTTTGGAAAAATTAGAGTATTTTACTTTTCTATTATAAATTACTACTTAATGCCAAGCCTATATCATTGACTTGCAAATTTATAGTAGATTTGAAAAAAAAATAAAGAAATGGGGTGTACATACCATTTAAAATTACAAAGTTGAATTTCATTAGTTAAAACTAGCACAACCTGTATATTTAAAATTAGTTTCATTAAATGCGCAAGAAAAAGTTAGAAATTGACCTAAAAAATAATTAAGACTCTAGGAAAAGAATCTTTCTACTAGCGGTAGGAAAGTTGAATTTCGCGCATAAATTGGCGATTTCCCGCACCCATTTGCGTGTGGAAAAGTCTTTCACGCACGCAAAAATTTAAAAATTAAGTTACATGCACTGACACATGTAAAAAATGTTTGTTACTTATTTAGCTCACATCCATAGTATTATACACACATGGCAATGGTCTAGGGATATTCAGAAATTTTTAAATATTTTTTTTGCCATAATCCAAATCCCATAATTTTTATTTTATGTGAAAGAAAATTTATCTCTTCTAATGTTAAACCACTTACTTTTAATTTTTTCAAATAAGACCACCAGTTTTTTTATTTTATTAAAGAACTGTTTTATCCTTCCTTTTTCTTGGGGAATAAGTTTAGTTTCTTTCAATATTTAAACATAAATTTTGGACTTATCGATTATGTTTACCTTCTTTACACTTAAACAAAGCATGAAAAAAAAAACATTTGAGTTTCGGGTGTATGCAAAGAGCTGTGAACTGGATTGAAACTGTTAAAGGACAATCTGACAAAACCAAAGTGATGGACAACAGTCAAAGGGTCATCTTGGACTTAAAGGTGAATTTTGGATTAACTGACATGTAAGGAAGGAAAATAAAGGCAATCCATGTTTAACATTAACCGCCAAAGATCGCTTTCTCCAAAAAGTTGCCTTACGAAATGCTACCGTTACGTGCATAAAGTTGCAATATGCAATGCTCCGTGCTTATGCACTCAATTTTGGAAAAAGAGCTGTTGCTTATTGACACAAGAAGCCTGTCGTTGTTCTAGAAAATCTGAGAATTGTCTGTCGCAATGGAAAATCGCGAAGCGAAGCAAGAATGCACTTTCAAAATTTTGGAGCTTACAAATTCTTAAAAGGGAAAAGTGTTGACACATCCATTTACGCCTTCCAGTTAGGCATCTGCAGTGAAAATCGCATTTCACCTCGGAATTTCTTCCAGCAATCTGAATATTTGCATACACCTTCATTGTACCCTTCTAAAAGTTGTCTTAAAAGTCACCGTGCTGAGCAAGTCGGCGTCACGAGATATTTGGGCCCAAAGGTCCCCAAAAACTGTTTTTTGCCAATAACTTTCTTTCTGTGAGTCTAATGCTATTTAAAGTTACCAAAAGATAGAGACTTTTTTTTGGGACTCCAGCTATTCTGAATTATCTGAAAACCATAACATAGTCGAATATTTGCCCTAATTGAACAAAAATCCCTCATTAGCTCCCACTCCTTCCATAATATAGTGAATATGATATTTTTTTCTTGTCAAAAATGACTACAGCTACCATGAATTATCTAAAAACCATACCACAGTTGAATATTTAGCAAAATTGAAAAAAAAATTACCCCTTTACCCTCACCCCCCCCGCAGCAATAATTCAATATTATGTTTTATCAATGAGAAAAATAATTTATCTGCCCGAAAAACCCTAAAAATTATGCAATAAACAAATTTCTACTAAAATGAAAAATTTTCGGGTAAACTTTTTGGTAAATAATGCTTGCTTAGCACGGTGACTTTTAAGGTAATAAAAACAAGAAATTTTCAAACTTCAAAGAAAAAAGTTGCTTTCGGCGCTATATTTTTGCTTTACAAGCTTTTTTCACCAGTTAAATATCCTGCGGGCGCCCATGTTAGAACGTGATAACAGAACTCTTGTGAAAATGGAAAGAACTTGTTACATTTAAAACAACTACCAAAGTAACTCTGGGTTGAAGGTAATGGTAAAGGTAAAAAAGTAAATTTTTGTTAGGTACTCGGAGACAAGCAAAGGAGTTTGGTTTTGGTTTGGTGGTTACTTAAAGGCTTCTGACACTTTAAGCCATGACATTCTTTTAGCAATTCTCTCTGGTCCAACTGGTCTAGGATTAAACAACTCTGCAGTTTTGTTATTTAAGAGTACCTGGGGGCATGGTTCAAGTGTCAAAATAGATATAGTATTTCTGAACCTCTGAACGTGTTATCCGGAGTACCACAGGGCTCTATTTTAGGTCCTCTCCTATGTATTTCAAATACTTCTTGACTATAAAAATCTTCAATCTTTAAAATATATTTTGTACGCCGACGCACTCAGTTGTATTACTCTTTTGATCCAAAGGACCTTTTTCTGACTGCTAAAATTATTAATAAGGATCTTAAACGGTTATTTGATGCGTCAGAAGTTCATTGATTGAAAATTAATGGCAACAAAATAAATGTTTTAATCTTTGGAAACTCCAAAACAGTTGAAATGTACTCCCCATACGCCTGGAAAGTATAAGGTTATATTTTAGCAAATCTACTAAAAATCTGGGCATTATTTTTGATCCCACGCGGCGTTTTAAAACTCACAATAATTCTTGCATAAGATTTGTTTCTTTAAATTTTAAACTAGATATAGAAGTAAACGTAGGCTAGATTTTACGTCCAAGAAAATGCTGTGTGAGGCACTGGTTCTAAGTCGGTTCTCTTATTGCGAAAAATTGTACGGTCCTAACATAGATAAAGCGGGTACAAGTAGTGCAAGACAATTGTTTGCGGAAGCTTTTTGACGAAGAACATAAGAAGAACATTATACGGGGAACATATTTCTTACAAACTTGGAAGGGCAAAATCATCGCGTGGTACATCTATGTGCTTATAGGTACCACAGAATTTATTGTGTACAAAAGTCCTGCAAAGCTATTTGGTTAATTGACTAGAATGAACTAATTGAACGGATGTCCATAACGTTAATGTATCTGCATGCATCTTTTCAACCTATATTCAAATATACAGGGTAGGGTGTCCCAGTTTCTCCAAAAACTGGACGACTTTTTTATTTTAAATGGAACACCCTATTTTTTATTTTTTTTATGAATCTAGATGTCATTAGCAGTTCAACGATATGTTGCTTGCTACCCTTAAGTTACTAAATGTTACCCCTTTTAACAGAATTTGTTTCTTTGTTAAAAAATTTGAAATATCGCCTGTAAAATCGTAAATACTTTTCGTAGAAGGTTAATTTTTTCGAGGTTTATTTCTATTTTTTAGTACGCATCTAACTTAACTATACAGGATGTTCCCCTTTTTTAGAAGACTAAACAACTTTCTTATTTTAAATAGAACACCCTTATTTTTATGAATCTAGATGTCATTAGCAGTTCAACAATATGTCGCTTGCTACCCTTAAGTTACTAACTGTTACCTCTTTTAAGAGAATTTGTTTCTGTGTTAAAAAGTTTGGAATATCGCCTGTAAAATCGTAAATACTTCTCGTAGAAGGATAATATTTTTGAGGTCCATTTCTATTTTTTTAATACGCATCTAACAAGCATACACTCAACTATACAGGGTGTTCCCCTTTTTTAGGAGATTATACAACTTTCTTATTTGAAATAGAACACCCTATATTTTTTTTATAATCTAGATGTCATTAGCAGTTCAACAATATGT
The DNA here is from genome assembly GCA_963920755.1 of Cartodere bifasciata. NCBI lineage: Eukaryota > Metazoa > Arthropoda > Insecta > Coleoptera > Latridiidae > Cartodere > Cartodere bifasciata. The sequence continues at coordinate 10,972,781 of OY987195.1, forward strand.
CGCTTTAGGGAGCTTTGTATTAGTTGTCTAGCACCTTAAAAAAGGGGAACACCCTGTATAGTTGAGTGTATGCTTGTTAGATGCGTATTAAAAAAGGGAGTGACTAGAGGTCCTCTAGCCCGAAGACTAAAGAGCCGACCGGTTGGCTCTCTAGTCTTTTAGTGCTGAAGAGCCTACCGGTAGGTGTTGTAGCCGATATTACAGAGCCTACCGGTCGGCTCTTCAGCCTTCGGGCTACAGATCCTACCATTTTAGTTTGCTTACTTACTCTTTAAGTAATTAACTTTCAAAGTTTAAGTTGTTAACCGAGGTTATTTAAATTCAAATTTAAAAAATAAATTAAAACTCAAAATAAAAAAAATATATACAGGCATTTCTAGAGTTTTCTTCAGTTACGGGCAGACCGAATTTCATAAAAAAAAATTAGAACAACATAATAATATCACTGATTTGTGTGCTTGCGACAATTAAAAATAAAATTTTAATTGGTGTACTGGTTTCGCAAAAAATCACAGTAACCATATTTTTTGTGCATTATTAATATAAAATGGTAGAATCTAAGATTTACAACAAACAGCCAAGTTATTAAAGAAGTTTTAATTAATTCTTAAGGGTATGGACTATTTTATTGCATTTTTAAGTTATCTTAAAAGTATTTATTTTTTTGTTATAACGTCTAGATTATTAATTTACATTTACAATTTTAATATTTTAACTAAACTTTAACCGTTGTTTAACAATATAAAAGAAATTCGAAAAATTCCCTTACTCTTAGATATGATTCTTTTTAAAAAGTATTTAAAAATTTTTGACGTTGTTAATTAAAGTAAACTTTATTTGGCAAATTGATTATAATAAATAATAATAACATACAAATACCAACATACATTAACGGCAGATATCGTAAGCACAGAAACGAAAGAAATTCATCGCAATCTATGATAAAATGTATTGTTGGTTGCCTAAATTTCAGGAAAAACAGCACTTCTTTAAATAATCATTCCCAAGAGTACAGGACACATTTCTATTTGTAAATTGTATTAACTAGCAAGAAAAAAGATTAAAGTACAAGGTGAAATACTTTTAAAATACATAATAATTCATATTCATATAAAATTTAAGTAAATAAAATTATTATTTTTTTTGACCTATTTTCTTTGCTTATATTTAACCATTTAGAAAGAAACTTACGTGACAAAAAAGTATTCATCTGGTTTTTCAGTTTATTTAGAATAATTATTTGCTGCAAGAAATACATTTCTTCTTAAACTTTAGTAGTGAATGATTCTACAATTTTTCGTAACATAAAATGACAAAAATTTGATGAAAATATGTAAATTTGGCAGATTTAAAAGTATTCTGCATTATCGGCATTTAAAAAAAAAATGAATGTTGACAATCAACAAAGTGACATTCATTAAAAAAATTTCGAAATTTTGTTAAAATGTAAGTATACAAACACTTTCCACAATAACGATACGTAATCCACCTGAAAATTATGTTGTAGCATGGTGAAACTACATTCTTCAAAGTATAATTATAAACGGAATAAGCGAAGTAAGGCACAATACATACGCATCATCCGCAAGAAACTTGACCGTAAGACACACGAAGCCCCTTGCACCTGTTACAAGATTATCCAACAAAAAACCTGGTTCCACCACGTCCTTTAGGTGCATCACAGTGAAACTTTTGTGTAAAATAACCAAGTGTTTGTGATAAAAACAAAACGCCTAAAGGTTTCTTCAAAAATCATTAAAAACAAAGTGGAAATAAGTCAATTGAGTTGAAAGTACGAAGGAATCTAAAATACACATTGCTCTGAATAATCCAAGAACGTTAACAGTTCGTATGAATGCAAAAACATAACAAAACAAGCCCTACTTTTCTGCTGCACTAAGTTTACCTGATACGGGGGGCCCAAGACATACAGGAACGTATCACATTAGTGTGAACCTGCAGAAACTAAGGTAGACCCTCTTTCTTAAGTAAAACCTAACATAACAACAAGAAATTCATTTTTAGATAGTAAAACAATGCAAAAACCTACAATTTTAAAAATATCAACAGCCCTATATTGCAAGATCTTCTTAACAACAAGAACCTGCATGGACATTACCTAGAAGCTTCATTTCACAAAGAACGACGATTTCCAAAGGGCCTCTTTAAGTTTTTATAAACAAAAATAACATTTTACATAAACGAAAATAATATGTATACTCCATAACAAACGTTTTACTCCTAAAATGGGGCCATATTGGCGCTGTAAATCGAGATTGAGTACAGAAACTAAGGTACAGGGTGTCCCACGTAAGATGACCCAACCCCTTATCTCAGGAACTAAAAATGCTAGCAAATTTTTTTTTTCGCAGGATTGTTTGCAATGAACCAAATTTTTATTTTTAGTAATGTTCCACTCTACAGGGTGTTCCATTTACTCGGAACACACATCCACTTCCTTATTTTAAATGGAACATCCTATATTTTTTTATATTTTTAAATACTCCCGAAAATGAGGATTATTTTGTTAAAAGTCCGAAATCTCCAACTCTTTTAGTTTTTGCAAAAAAAAAAAATTTCTAAAATTTTTGCCAGTTGCAGCAGTTTTTAAAAAAAATTATTGCGCTTGTCTTGGCTGATATTTTTGCATAAAATTTAAACAATGTATAATTAAGATGCTTAAAAAACATTTTCATATAAAATTTGACCAAAAATCGTTACCGGAAGTGAAATATCCGCCATTGAATATCGATACATTAAAACCGTTTTATTTCTGAAAAATTAAATGCAAGGCTATATTTTTTTTTGGCCCATTAAATTTACTTTTTTATTTCCTTTCATTTGATACCCCACTTTCCTATACCTATCTCCAACCCTTTTGGAGATATTCGATAAGGGTAGTTTTTCGAATAGTTTTTACCCCAATTACAAAAGAAATATCACTTACATGACCCCTTTCAAAAGATAATCAACTTGTCTAAGCCTTTTTTAAATTAAATTTAAACAAAACATAATTGGGGTAAAAACGGTTCCTAGAAACACCCTTATCGAGTATCTCCAAAAGGGTTGGAGATAGGTATAGGGAAGTGGGGTATCAAATGAGAGGAAATAAAAAAGTAAATTTAATGGGCCAAAAAAAAATATAGCTTTGCATTTAATTTTTCAGAAATAAAACGGTTTTATTGTATCGATATTCAATGGCGGATTTTTTACTTCCGGTAACGATTTTTGGTCAAATTTTATATGAAAATGTTTTTTAAGCATCTTAATTATACATTGTTTAAATTTTATGCAAAAATATCAGCCATGAAAAGCGCAATGATTTTTTTTAAAAACTGCTGCAACTGGCAAAAATTTCTGAAAATTTTTTTTTTGCAAAAACTAAAAAAGTTGGAAGTGACAACGACTTATTTGGATGACCACAGAAAAAAAAATCCTTGGTGATGGAACGAGGACGATTTTTAAAATTAAACCGTTAGAGGCGTTGTGATCGCTCTTAGATTTACATGCTAATTAAAAAAAAAGAAAAATAATAAACAAAAAGACTACATTTGCCCAACTATGCTGAAAAACTTATTAACTTATAATTAAATTGTTTGTGAAACAAACCCCGGTAAAATTTAGGTCGAGATTTAGGTAATAAAAATGTAAAAACTGATTCATATGCAAAATAATTATTTGTAGGTATATTATATATATTAACTTCAAAATGCACAAAGAAGATGGTAACTAGTGTAATAAAATGGTAGGTTCTGTAGACTTAAGGCTAAAGAGCCGACCGGTCGGCTCTTTAGCCTTAAGACTAGAGGACCTACCGGTAGGCTCTCTAGTCACTCCTTTAAAAAAAAAGGGAAATAGATTTTAGAAAAATTAACCTTTTACGAAAAGTATTTGCGATTTTACAGGCGATATTCCAAACTTTTTAACACAGAAACAAATTCTGTTAAGGGGGGGAAACATTTAGTAACTTAAGGGTAGCAAGCGACATATTGTTGAACTGCTAATGACATCTAGATTCATAAAAAAAATAAAAAATAGGGTGTTTCATTTAAAATAAGAAAGTTGTATAGTCTCCTAAAAAAGGGGAACACCCTGTATAGTTGAGTGTATGCTCGTTAGATGCGTATTAAAAAAATAGAAATAGTCCTCGAAAAATTTACCTTCTACGAAAAGTATCGGGTGAGCAAATAAAAACGGCCCATAAGTAGGCTGTGAACAATGTAAAATCTGCCAATCAACAATATTTTGACAATGCCCACGGCCTTCTTATGGGCCGTTTTTATTTGCTCACCCGATATTTACGATTTTACAGGTGATATTCCAAACTTTTTAACAGAGAAACAAATTCTGTTAAGAGGGGTAACATTTAGTAACTTAAGGGTAGCAAGCGATATCGTTGAACTGCTAATGACATCTAGATTCATAAAAAAAAAAAATAGGGTGTTCCATTTAAAATAAGAAAGTTGTCCAGTCCTGAGAAACTGGGACATCCTGTATATTTGAATATAGATTAGAAGATGCGCATTAAAAAAATAGAAATCGACCTCGACCTTCTAGGAAAAGTATTACGAAATTAGGAGCGATATTTCAAACTTTTTGCACATCCTGTATAACATTTAAATATGCTCTATAATAACGTTTCGGACATTCCAAAAAGAGAGAATGCAAATCTTTTTAAACATAAAATTAAAAAATATTATCTTAATATGACGTAAAAAATATATATTTTAAAAATGTACATTTTCCAAATCCAAATTTCTGATTTTTTTCAATAATTTCTAATAAACGGCATTTCTTTAGACGGCTCTGAACTTTGATTGCTTAGAACGCTACCGCTTGAATGGTTTCTCTCATGGCCTAAGGCAACTACATTTGCTAGAAACTACTATAGGTATGGCGGACACAGGTAATGAAACAAGTGACTAACTTATACGTATCCAAGCATTTGCTGGTCAATTTATGGAAAAAGTCAAATCTGAAAGTAAAACTTTTTAAACTTCACTTTTAGTAAAAATTTCAAAAATGGTTCTAATGTGTTATTTTTTTCGATTAAGGTGGAACAGAACGAAATGCACAGAAAAAGATGGTGATCATCCAAAAACAAATCTGTGTAAAAACAGTTAAATTTGGCAGCCTAGTTATATACCTATTGTACCTATTACCTATAATTTTCAAAACGAAAAGTCATCGAAATAATTCAACGATTAAAAGTCAAAACGATCGGATCTTATTACTCTGTTTGCCGTTTGTTGTAGTTTTCGGAAATAAACTAGTTATGTTCATTTAATACATTTATTAAGAACAAAACATAAAAACAGGTTAAAAACAAGCAAGTGCGTTTTAGCGGTATCGGTTGACATCAAGACTGGCCGCGTTCGAAAATACTTACGAGCTACGTTACAACACTTTTTTCCCCTTAAAAACAGGACTTAACTTAAATGAACTTATATTTAAATACATTTATAAATCAAGGCGCTCTGGAGCTTTCCTAACTCTTTGAGTGCGTCTTAAACTATCATCTATAACAGTTGGAGTCGGTGAATCATTTTTACAAGGTAAAGGAAAGGATACTTGACGTGGAGGACTTTTGGGAATACTCTCAGTTGAGGAATGTGTTGTTGGATTTGTATTTATCAAATTTTTATCTAACGGATTTTCCGTATTATGATCTAAAGCTGCTTGAGGCAGAGGATTCTTTACTAATTGATCATTGGGTAAATCTTGGTTATTTAATTCTGTTAAATAACATTTTCTTAAGTCGTCGGCATGCATAAATCTTGTCTTTCCGTTGACAGCAACTAAGTATGTCACCTGACTTAATCTTTTTAAAATTTTTCCTTTCGTCCAAGTTTCGACTTTATCATTATTTAATGTTACTAATACGTTTTCGTCTTCTGTAAACTCCCTCATTACTTTTCCTTTATTAATTTTCTGTTTTAACTTTTCTTCTCTTTTGTGTTCATTGCTTTTAGTAGACTCTTTTAACATGCACAGTCGAGTGCGTGGCAAGGTTCTAAGCATCCTTTCAGCTGGGCTAACTTCAGTAATTGAGTGTGGAGTTGTTCGAAAATTTAGTAAAAAATTACTAATCTGATGGACATGGACACTCTATTTATCTCATTTTCAAAAAGTTGTTTCTTTAAATTTCTTTTTATTATATCGGGTGTAATGGTGGCGAAAATAGACACTTAATACCATTTGTGTTGCAAAATATTTTATATTCAGTGCTGTTGAACGGTGGACCGTTGTCTGATTCAATTTCTTCTGGTATTCCAAAATAGGCAAATGTAATCCTTAGTTTTTCGATGGTTTTTTCAGCATTGGTTTTCCCCATTATGTGTAAATCTAACCATTTGGAAAAACTATCCACAATTAGAAGTAAATGAACACCCTTATAATCGAGAAAATCTATGTGAACTCTTTTCCAATTTTTAGATGTTTTAGGCCATGGTGTAAAAGGAACCCTTGGAGCTCTATTTTGAAAAATTTGACATGGTTCACATTGTTTGACATATTCTTCCAAATCGTAATCGAGATTCGGCCACCAAACCTCACTTCGAGCCAACATTTTCATCCTTGTGACACCCACGTGCTGGTCATGAAGTAGCTCAAGAACATTTTCTCTTATCATAGGGAATTATGAAACGATTTCCCCAATAGACACAGTTGTTTTCTACCGATAGATCATGCCGTTTTGTATAATAAGTATGTAAAGCAGAATCTTGTAATCTATCTGGCCAACCTCTCTTTGTAAGGTCAAGAACTTTAAATAACACCTGATCACTTTTGGTTCTAGTCGCAACATCATCAGCAGATAATGGTAACTCATTGAACTAGCAAACGAATATATATGTTCTTCCAATTCCGTATTTAGTGGAAGTCTTGACATAGCATCAGCATTTGCTAAATCAGTACCTTTACGATATTTAATATCATAATCATACGACGCTAATTCTAAAGCCCAATGTTGCAAGAGCGGCTGCTAACGTAGGTATATTTTTATTTGGTGCTAGAATTGTTTTCAGAGGTTGATGATCGGTTAATAACAGAAACTTTCTTCCATAAATATACTTGTGAAATTTTCTAACAGCAAACATGATGACATTTTGATAACGTGCTTGAAGCAAACATAACGGGTTTTCTACACCATCAATTATATGGCTTAAAACAGCCCCCACTGCATAAGGTGACGCATCGGACGCAATAACAATTGGCTTTTTTGGATCGTAATGTACCAAGGCAGTACTATCTATGATCATCTGTTTACTTTTCGTAAATGCTTTTTGACACTCATCGCTCCAGAAGAATGGAGTATCTTTCCGTTCTAAATCATACAGACATTTTAGTTCTTTTGAAGCGCAGGGTAAAAACTTATTATAATAGTTCAGTAAACCGAGATATGACCCAAATATGTCCCAAATAATCGACAGTTGTTTCAAAAAAAAATACATTTCTCGAAGTTTAATCTTATATTATACTCAGACAGTTTAGACAACACTTTCTCAACGTTAGCCTTACAATCATCAATAGAACTTCCACCGATTATGACGTCATCTATGTAACATGCAACACGTGACATACCATACAAAATTTTATCCATAGTAGATTGAAATATGGCTGGTGCTGACACAATACCGAAAGGTAATCTTGTAAATTGATAAAGTCCCAAATGTGTATTCATTGTAAGAAGTTTTTGTGACTCAGAATTAACTTCAAGTTGAAGAAATGCATTCGAAAGATCCAGGATAACAAAATATTTAGATCAACGCAAATTCGGACAGCTTTACTATTTTTCTTTGGTACGACTACGGCTGGACTAGCCCATTCTAAATGTTTAACTGGTATTATAATCCCTGACTTTTCTAGTTCTCTTAACTCCTTCTCGACTTCTTCTTTAAGAGCATAGGGAATATGATAAGGTTTGTGGAAAACAGAAACAACATTATCTTTTAGCAAAATATTAGCCCTAACATTCTTTATAGACGTAGACCGATCAACATTAAAAACATTTTTAAATTTAGTTTTAAGATCTGAGACATAAGACTTTTTTAACTCTTTTCGTCAATAAAATTACAACTTTTAATTGACAAATTATTTCTCCATTCAGGCATAAGAACCAATTTCTACCTAAAAGTGGTTGGAAATCACCTTTAGCTACCAATAACGACAATTTGTGATTAATATTACGACACTTGACATTGACATTTAATTGACCTTTGACCGACAATTTTTCTCCTGAAACCGTTCTTAACTTACTATTACTTGGACTAAATTTCATATTTTTAAAATTTACATTAAACGAATTTTCAGACAAAATTGTGACACTAGCTCCCGTATCGACTTCAAAAGTTATATACTTATTCTCGACTAATATAGTTGAAGTAACGACATTATTTTTGACTATATTTATACTAAAACTACTTATCTTAACATCCTGATCATCCATCAACGATTTTATCGCAGCATCCTCCATTTGATGATCATTGACTTCTTCTTCTTCTTCATCGCACTTGTGGACACGACGAAACCCACACATTCTTGAAGTATGACCTGTTCTCTTACACGCATAACATTGCCAATCCTTTGCTGGATAAGAATACTCATCGTGGAAACGACCGCATCTAGTACACCTTTTCTTTGACCCCCAATTCACAGAGGCTTTATTTTCCCCGGACTTGACAAAAGTTTCACTTTTTACGGACATATTTTGACTTCCTTTTCTGTTGGACTGGTAATTCAACTTATTTACTGACTCAGGCTGAAGACTTTCAAGACCTTTTCCGGTTAATTTCATGTTGGACGCAATAAGACAAGCTCTGGCAAAAGTAAGGGAATCATCTTCGTTTAGTAGCTTAGTTTGAGTATTTCTGCAATGCAATCCCGCTACGAATCTATCACAAAGAGCCTCGTCAAGAAAAGCAGCAAATTTACACGACTTTGCGATGCTTTTTAAACGTACAGCAAACTCTGACACAGACTCTTGTTCCCCTTGACAGCATTTATTAAACTCAAAACGTTGTGGTATAATAAGCTTTTTTGGTGTAAAATGCCCTTTTAGCAGAAACACTAACTCGTCAAACGTATGCTCACTAAGTGATTTTGGTGTAGCTAAATCTCTCAAGACATTGTATGTACTTCCTCCGATGAAAGTTAGAAATAAATCCACTTTTTTTTCGTCTCTGACACTATTACGTTTAAACAAATATTCCATTCGTTCGACATAGGCTTCCAAATCTCTTCCATCACCGTTAAATTGTTCAATAGACCCAATCCAAGACATTTTAGACAATTTTTAGAACAATTACAGCAGACCAGACTAAGACATCGACAGTAGACACGACAAACTTGACAAGTATTTGACTGACTGATTGTACGCACCGGCTTTCAACACTGTTTCTGAACTTTTCTCGAAAAAAATCACTATGACACTGATCGTAGACATAAATTCTCGTCGCCAGATTGTTGTAGTTTTCGGAAATAAACTAGTTATGTTCATTTAATACATTTATTAAGAACAAAACATATAGTCTACTCGCCGTATAGGAGGAGACCAACTTTTTTTTGGACCCACTGGCACACCAAGCTCAATCGAAAGAGCTTTATTTTTACTACCGAAAAAACTTGGTGTGCCAAGCCAAATCATGGGCCTAACTGCGGTATCCTCTTTTAAAGATGATATTTTAGTGACATTTTCACATTTAAATACAAATAATTGTCAAAAATTGTCGTCTTCAAGTTTTGAGGCGAAAAATAGGCTGTTTTCAAAGGAAAATAGTAAATTCTTTTAGCAGAATTTAATAGGAACCAAAAACATACTACCAACTATATGTATACATAATATAAAAATGGGACAGATCCTTATTTTTACCAAACAATGAATTACTGAACAAATGTGAAGATTTATCTTAAATTACAGTGAAAAAAGATGAAAACAAATGGTAATCCCAAGATTTTAGTTTACAATATGTGTTCGAGTAGAAAAAAACACGAAAAAAGTCGTCCTTACAAAAAAAAAGTAAGCATAACTATCTGGTTTTTATATTTTACAGATTTTAGAACTAATATTAGGTGGATGGAAGTTTTTGTGCTATTTTTGGAAAGGTATTAAGATGCTTCTTTAAATTCTGTCAAAAAAATTCACCATTTTCCTCTGTAAACTGTCTTTTTTTTGCCCCAAAATTGGAAGACGTCAGTTTTGACAATTAATTTTGATTGAATATTTTGTTGAGCCCCACTGGGCCAATTTGGACGGTAAAAATATCATTTAAAAGATAAAAGTAGTGCTAACAATCCCCATTTACACAGAGTTCACCTTATGCCTGTATTTGCCCAAAATTAAATGTGAAAATGTCACTAAAATATTATCTTTAAAGGGGCCTACCGCAGTTAGGCCCATGATTTGGCTTGGCACACCAAGTTTTTTCGGTAGTAAAAATAAAGCTCCTTCGATTGAGCTTGGTGTGCCAGTGGGTCCAAAAAAAAGTTGAGCTCCTTCTATACGGCGAGTAGACTAATAAAAACGTTAAAAACAAGCAAGTGCGTTTTAGCGGTATCGGTTGACATATCAAGACTGGCCGCGTTCGAAAATACTTACGAGCTACGTTACAACACCGTTTAATCTGTTTAAGTTGTATTTTGCCTTATTTTTATTGTCGTTATACTCGTAGTTATATTAGAACAATCGTTTTAGGTGTTTATAATTTTTATATCATGTTTTATTTCAAAAATGGACCCCAGGATATAAAAATTTTTGAACAAAAAAAAATAGTTTTTTCTGGGTTTATTAAACTGCATACACATAATGGCACGGGTGCGCATAAAGCAAGCCGAAATTGCATGGGCTATGGATGGGACGAGGCAAGTTTTCTTACCTTGTGTAACCGATTATCATAGGCATGCATGCGTGCGGTCTTGGTTTTCCTTTATGCGCATACGTGTATGTGCTCCTTATTCTCAGACGTATACCCAAAAATGCTAAAAATGCTTAGAAGTAGGCCCCAGACTTAGCAATTTGTAACCTATTAAAACTAAAATATGTCTTGAATACAATTCGGGCACTTCTTAGACTGTTTGCATTTTATGTTTTTCGAAGCGCTGAGGAAGTAATGTGAATAGGGGTTTTGGAATGGTTTTTTTTGTTAAAAACAGGCCCTCGAGCAAGTGCCTCAAAAAATCAGAGTTTTAAAAAATCATGAAGATCTAGGACAAAGGGCAAGGCATGTCTAAGCAGGATGTTTAAAAAACAATGCTTGAACTTAAAGGCTTTCTTCTAAATGTCCTTTTGAAGATTTCTCCATGCTGATACAATTTTCTCTAAACATTTCTCACTACTCAGTAGGTACCTACCTAGTAGATTTTCGCACAAAAGATATGGTGCAAATACCATTTTTGTGAAGATTTTCTTTAATTTTAATACATAAATCAGTAACAACAATTTTTTAAATCGTATAAAATATTGACACACGACGGTTGACACATACGTGACAATTAATTACGAGATCTACCTAATGAATGTTGCCATATCAGTTTCATAAGTAGTGTTTTTTAACGTGATTTTCTTAGTAATTCTTCAGGAAGGCTGGTCACTCTCAATTTTTATTATTCTAAAATGTTTTAGAGACTTGTAAAAATCTTATATTAGTTTTTAAAAAAAATTCATTGGAAGATTCTATTAAAAAACCCCTGTGTAAGTCTTAGTTTATTGCGAGCTGTTCGCTGCTGCATTCTAGAGCGATTTTCGGTGCTTTTTAAGTACGCGCAGCACTTAAAGAAAGTCGGCGACCTTCAATGTTTTTACGGAAATTGATGTATTATGGTGTTTGGTACATTGTCACTAAATATAAAAAAATTCATAGGAGCTGAGTTAATTACAGTCCTACCTTAATCTTAGTTTAAAGGACCATTTTACTCTTTTGGTATTGTTAAAACAAATGTTTTCTTCGGCTTGGATTAAATACGACTCAGAATTAGTTAAAGAAAATATATTAAACGATATAAAAAAATACATAGGGTAACATGAACAGCTCGCGGCTTACTCGACTCTCTTCGACTGGTGTGCCACACACGAACTAAGAGGAGCACTTAAGGCGCTAAAATTTAAACTTAAATAAAGAATATTTTTAATTATAATATTCGGCCATCGACTAAAAAAATTGACCTCAATTTGGTATGTAACATTAACTAGTTTAATAAAGTATTTGATTTATTTAATTAACACTGTCTTACTCTAATTCGTAATCTAAAAGTCTACGTGGTACTTGAACCTTTCGCTTTGACCGTCCTTCATGCAAATCTTTCTCGGTTTCTTCAATCTCAAGCGCTTCTGGAACGCTATCTTCGTAAACCGGTTCAGGTAAATCATCGTTAACAGGCATTTGAATGGTTTCGTCGTGATTGCTCGTTTGGGGAGGATCGTCGTCGTTACTACAAGCATCGTCGTCGTTTCCACAAGCATCTTCGTACTGGAAGTTCGCATCGTAACTTTTTAATTGGTCCACAGCTGCTATTCCACTATATGGTCGGTTACTTATTTGGAAAAAGGGTGGATCGCAGATGCGATATCTACAATTTGGCAGGACCTCGTATATCTGATAGGGCCCTTTATACTTTGGCACCAGCTTACGCGACTGTCCTGTATCTGGGGCCTCTCGACGCACCACCACCAAATCTCCCTTTCTGAACTCACAATGCACCCGCTTCTTGTCGTAGTTTATCTTCTGTTTACTTTGACTTTTAACGATATTTTCTAAGGTTTTCTTTCGTTTCTCTTCTAAATTTTCTTTGGCATCTATCTTCATGTCACTAATTTCGTTTTGTAAAGCTTCACCATTAAAGCTTCGTATTTTCTCTAAGGCAGGATGTCCCACATCATCATGATCGGCTTTGGTGTTTAATTTGTCATCTTTTAGTACTGTTATGATCTCTTTGAGTTTCGGATCTTGCTTCTGAGCGATAGCCAACCAACTATCGTCCTCCAAATCGATCGTAAGTACTTGCATACCTTGGACAATTTCAGTTTCTTCTGGCGGCAAAAATGGATTACGGCTCAAGGCATCGACTTGAATTCTTCTCAAGATCTTGTTTACTTTCTTTTTGTCCAAGGGCACACTTTCGGGATCACTGTTCAAGTTTTCGTCGTATTCTTCAACAAACACGTTAAGAATCTCTGCTTTTGCGACTTTTTCGTCTTGTTTGATTAAAATGGGTTGATCTCTTACGTTTGTGAAGGGTATAATGGTTGCACCATCTTCTAAATTAGTAACACATCGAGGCAGAAGTCGATGGGTTTCTATTTGCGGCTCTATCTGTAGGGTTCCTGCTAAGGTTTCTTCGCTATAAACGTTCACATATCCGACGTAGTAGGGAGGTATTTTGACTAGGTCTCTGGATCTCAAATCGGCTTTTCGACTATTCGGCTCTATATCGATTTTGTTTACATCGTTCTCCTGGTTATCTTCGCAAAAAATCCTTAGTGTGTTACCTTTTTTTATCACTGTAATGTTGTCGAGTTCGGTGAACGGCTGACCAATAAGTAAGTCCACGTGCTGTGCATGATTAGGCACAACAAAAATTTCCACGTCGGCGTCAGCTTGATCCACATGCAACTTTGAAATAAATTTCCCAAAAGGCCTGACTTCACCAGCTCCATATCCTTTGATCACAACTAATTTATCCATGGGCTTGTACTCAATTTGTAACTTCTCGACGACAGATTTTTTTTATTAGACAGCATTTACTACCCTGGTCGATGTAAGATTGCACATGATGTTTCTTTCCATCAAAATTTAAGACTGCATCTACATGGTACTTCTTATTAGCATCGGTAGTTAAATCACCATCCTTATCCACTTGCGTAAGTAATGCATATTTTACTTCAGGTTCATTTTGAGGTTGCTGCGAAGGGGCATCACTATTACCACTTTTGCAGTGTTTTGCAACATGTCCATATCGATGACATTTGAAACAAAGTGGTCTGTTGTCTTCATTTCGAGGTGGTAACCTCAATACTGGTTTTTGCTCGACTTCAGCACCAACTGCAGGTTTAGGGTCAACATTTTTTTTGGGTTCACTGGTCGCATAACTTTGTGTCGGAGGCTTCTCAAACTTTTTATTAGGATAGGTCGTCATATTCGCTGCTTTTCGTCGTTTTTGCACTTCTTTGTAGTTTAGCATGTCTTGAAAAAGAACATCACAAGATAAATGATGCTTTGAAAGCATTGCATCGCAAAGTTCTCGTGATTGTAATCCAATTAGTATGTGTTCCTTGCTTTCTTCCAAATTCAGGTTTAATTCAGTACACAATGAAAGTTTCTCGTGAAAATAACTGCTAATAGGTTCACCAAATTTTTGAGTGCGTTTCTGCATGTTATTCCATTTTTGGGTTTGGCTTACTTGTTGGCAAAATGTACTTCTGAAGGTTCTTCTAAAATCATCCCAGGAAACGATCGCATTTTTCTTTGTTTTGTACCAAAAATAAGCACCGCCTACAAGTTTATTTCGTGCCGTTTCTAAAACGTAGTTATCCGGCAACTGGTGGAGTAACTTAGCGCTGTCAAATGTATCTTTCGCTTTAGCAGTATCTCCTTCAAAACTAGCAATGTTTCTCAAAACCTCTGGCATAACCGCCAAGTTCGAGTACGATATGGGTGTGTTTGTTTTAATGAGGGGACATCGACAAAATTCCGTGTGGGGCCGCCATTATAATATGTTATAACTGGAGGTCCAAAATGTAAAACCTCAAATTGGACCTCTGTCTTGGAAACGGGGTTATGAGCCCCCAAAGGGCCCCCTTCCCTTTTTTTAGTAAGATCACGGTGAAACTGAGCTAAATTTTATAAATAGATGTCAAATAAGATTTTAAAATGATTTTCGTAAAAAAATACTCACAAAAAATTCCTTCCCCCCTAAATAGCCCCCAATGAGTATGTATGTATGTATGTATGTTTATTACTTTAACAAAAAAAAATATAATAAATTCTTAAAGTAAATAAAAATAAATGTGTAATAAACAATAACTCAGACTTGCACCAAAGTAAAACTTGTGCGTGCATTACAAATTAAAACAATTTTTAAGGATTTAAGTAGGTAAGTAATTTAAGTTTAACTAAATATAATTAATCAAGATTTAGGAAATCGTGTATTAATTTTCTATCATGATTTAAAACAAACTCTTTAAGCTTAACTTTAAACTTTTTAAAGCAATTTTCTGTCTTAAGATCTTCGGGTAGGGTGTCCACATGAAAAAATCTTAGGGATGCTTTTATGTAGTACAGTTGCCTAATGTCTAATACGGCTGCTTCTTTAAAGAGTAAATCGGAGTCATATGTTGATGTTTTATTTTGAAGCATTTTGAAAATTCTCTTTTGCAATACATTTAGGTCCTGAAGATAGGTTTTGCTAACGCATCCCCAGGCAACAATAGCGTAGTTTAAATGACTTTCAACGAGGGCTTGGTAAGTAATTTTTTTGTATTTCCAATTTAAAATATTTTTTACATGTTTAAGTTTATAAAGCATATATCTTAGTTTCTTAGTCAAGACCTCAATTTGCATATTCCATCTTAAATGCCTGTCGATTTTTAAACCAAGATATGTTACTGCGTTTTCAGGTTTAATTACAATGGTTTCTTCACTTGTATTTATCGA
The DNA here is from genome assembly GCA_963920755.1 of Cartodere bifasciata. Classification (NCBI taxonomy): domain Eukaryota; kingdom Metazoa; phylum Arthropoda; class Insecta; order Coleoptera; family Latridiidae; genus Cartodere; species Cartodere bifasciata. Next base: position 10,988,425 of record OY987195.1, read on the forward strand.
AAGATTGAAATTAGGAGAAGAGTTTGCATAACAGCTAAACGGTAAGTATACAGTTTTTGAAACATTGATGGTAAGTAGGTTGTCTTTGTACCAGTTTAGGACATCAGTAAGTTCTTTCTCAACTTTATTTTTTAGGTTTTCTCACGTGTCGAGTATATCCAATCACGTTGGATTACCACCAAATTTTGGAAATAGATACGAAATAAGGTGCCTAAAAACTTTGTTTTGATATTTTTTCTCCAAAAAAAATTCTTTCACCTCATAAACGAGGGGGGCCCTTAACCCTTTCGCTAGTGCATTTTCTATCAATTTATGTCACCTGAAAGGGTTTTATTTTTGAATTTTATGAAATTTTGACAAAAATGTAAAATTTGTTTTTGGGACAATGGAGCAAGTTATGAAGAATGTTTTTTCACAGTTGTACTAGTAGTTTTGTAAATTTATATAAAAAAAAATGCCTTACGCATTTAGGGGGGGGCACTACCAAATAGGCTTGATGTTTAATACCTTTTAAAATGTTTTTTTTTGTTCGCTGACACATTCTGGATACATAATAAATATTTTTACTTTATTTCTAAACACATTTTACATTAGACAATTTTGTAGCCCCCTAATGGCCCCCTTAGAGACGAAAATATATTTTACTTTGGGTTTGCGTCAAACTTTTCAAAGAGGTACAAAATTATATTTAAAATAACTTTTTTTATATAACTTTTTTTCTAAAAATTTTAAAAACCTCCTTTCAAAGACTAATATTCAATTTTTTTTTTATTTGCACCAAATTTAGCAAATGGCTGCAAAGTAGTAATTTAAACAACTTTTATGCCATATTTCTTTCTGCAAAAAAATGTGTAGCCCCCCAAATAGCCCCCTTTCAAAGATTTATATTGAATATTTTTGTATTTGCTTCAAACTTTGCAAATAGCTGTAAAGTAGTATTTTTAACAACTTTAGTCTCATATTTTTTTCTGTAAAAAAATTAGTCCCCCAAGTAGCCCCGCTCCAAAGACTAATATTCAGTCGACTTGAGGGATTTGTACCAAACTTTGCAAATAGCTGCAAAATAGTGGTTTGTGGTCAAAATCGGACATATATGTTTATAGGAACTTTTTTTCTTAAAATGGGTTCAGGAATTACCTCCTGAATTTTTTCCTACTTATTTGGTAACACCCTGTATACTTTTATTCTAATAACATTGTAGGCAAATGTTTTTTTTTTTAATCTAGCGCGACATAGAAAACATCTGTCCCCCTTTTTCCTATAGAATAATCGCCTAAATAATTATTTTTTGGATCACGTTGAATTTACGCCAAATTTTGCAAATAGTTGCAAAAAATTATTTTTAGTCCCAAAATAGCCCCCCTTAAGAAATTATTAGTTTTAGTTGCGCGTTTTGGTTAGGCGCATCTGGAGGACTGCCTTCTTTTACAAATAAAGTATTATAATAAAGTTGTAAAATATTACTTTTATTGCAGTCAACCTGTCGTATATTATATAGTCACATCGAAAAAATTCTGGGTAGAATTTATATTGATATACAATTCAACTGGGGGTTCAAAAAGTAAAAGCCCAAATTGGCGCTTTCCGGTTTGGAAACGGTGTTAATCCCCAAAGGCCCCCCTTCAATTTTTAATATTAGATCTCGGTGGATCAACACGAAATTTTACAAATAGATCAAATAAAATGTTAAAATGATTTTAGTACAAATTTTAAATAGCCCCCAAAGAAAATATTCAAACAGTTGGATTTACACCAAACTCGGCAAATAGATGCAAATTAAGGTTCTTAAAAACTTTTTTAAAAAATTTTTTATCTAAAAGAATTTCTTTTACCTATAAGCCATAACATTTGACTCTTAGAGGGTCATAGTATTTTTTACATAAACTAAAAAGTATCAGAAAAAGTTTTTTAGAACCTTGTGTTGAATCTATTTGCAAAATTTGGTGTAAATCCAACTGATTGAATATTTTCTTTAGGGGCTATTTAGAGGGTAAAGGAACTTTTTCAGGCTAAAAAAAACTTTTTAAAACCTTATCTATTTTTTGCATCTAGGTGTCAACACCTAAATGCAAAATTTGATGCAGATTTATTATTACAAATTAAAAAAGCTCTCGGAGGGCAACAATTCCGCTTCCGAAATATGTATAGATACGCCAATTGAGAATTAACCCCTTGAATCCCCCTGTTTTGATCTATATTCATAAATGTGACTGTGCTATTTGCAATGTTTGATGTAAAATCTACAAGGTTTTAAATTTGTCAATATAAGAGAACCCCATAGGATAACTACTAATTTTTATACAAAAATACACATTGAAATTAAGTCGTTTAGAATATTATTTTGTACTTACCTGGAAAGTTTGGTGTTAATTCAATAACATTTAAAATTATTCAATAAAGAGGGTCCCCAGACAAAGGGGCTTCTATTTTTCTACAAAAGTATATAAAAAAGTATTTGTTCAGAGTATATTACCTTGTACTTACCTGTAAAGTTTAGAAAAAATTGAGGGGGGAAATCCAATAAGATTTAAAATTATTCAATAAAACTGGACTTAGTAAGTATTCAGTAATAAACCCCTTGGAGGGGCTACGACTATATTTAAAGTTTTATCAAAATCCAATAAAACTATTGAAAGGGGGGCCATTATGGGGGCTACGAATATTTTTGGAAAAAAAGTGTGGAAATAAAGTTGTGTAAAATAAATTTCAGCACGTATTGCAAAGTTAGGTTTAAATACAAAAATAAGACAAATAGGGGAGGAAACTAAGCATTTTTGCATTTGGTTGTGAAAGACCCCTAGAAAAAATGTTTTCATTTTTTATTTTGTGGTCTTGCCCCGTTGCCTTCCAAATAACCCCTTTTTATAAAAAAAAATTGATTTGCACCAAATTTTGTAAGTAGGTACAAAATAAAGTCTCAAAAAGATATTCCAAAAAAGAAATTGTTTAAAAAATTTCCTTAACCCCCTAAATGGCCCCCTTTTATTGGGTATAAAATTTTGTTTTGTTGGATTTACACCAAAATTTGTTGATGTATGCAAAATTATACAGTGCGAAGCAAAAGTCCGCCCCCCCCACCTTAACTTTTGAACGGTTTGAGATATTGATTTAAATTTTTTTTTTTACAAATTTGCACTAAAAAAACTACCTTTTGGCGAAATTGTTTTTTTTTTAAATAATAACCCCCACATAGGGGGACTATCATTACTATCATCTTAATTTTTTTAAATGTAAAGAGGGGTCAAGTGACCCCTCATTTGAAAGCTATTTTTATTTCCAAGACAATGACGTTTACGAATTTTATATTGACTCAGTAGTTCTATTGTACTGTGCGTTTTAAAATAAAGCACAAAAATCCTGTTTTACGTAATAAAAGCAACAATATAAGACTTAAGTAACTCCAAAGTAAGTAGGGGTGTATGTTTTCTTTTTGTTTAAAAATATTAATAGTTTTTTTTTTCTTAGTATGTTTTATAACAAATGTTTTAAAATAACCTACCAGAATTATTTTTTTTTCAAAAAAATGAAGTAAAATAGGGTTAACATAGTATATTGTGCAACCAGTGGTGAAAGTAGCACTTTTCACACGTGTTGCACACTATACTTTTTCTACGACTGCACCAAAACACTAAAAAGGCATGATTTTTTAATTTTTTATTAAATAACACTATTTAAACTTGTTTATTTATTCTTGTTCTATGGTTATAAAGATAAAACGAACATTGGGTTCGAGATTAAAAAACAAAAGCCTACCTACTTGATTTAATGCAGTAAAGACATTATGGCTCATTCTTGACATTCCAAACAGAACAAATGAGGGCGAATTCTTTGCACACGCTTTTAGCGTGCGCAATGGATTTATCGCACGCTGTGTGCAATAACTGATTTTCAGTTATAGTAAGTAGTGTTTTTTTAGACATTTTCTAAGCAGTCGTAGAAAAAATATAATTAATTAAAAAAAATATATTTAGAAGCATAAGGTTTTTATTTTTTGTATTTTATTTTGGGACACAGGGTATAACACATTTTAACAAAAAAATATTACATATTTTTTTTAATTAAAGAAAAACATGCACCCTCACCTAATTTCAAATAGTTTTATTTTTTCACTGCTGCATTTATTAAGGAAATCGTTCTTTTTATTGAGAAGCTCCTAGCCAAAAAATTAATAAATATATCTTAAATTGGTAAACACCATTGTGTTAGAAATAAAAATACCTTTCAAATGACCCCTCTTTACATTAAAAAAAACTAAGTTCATAGTCCCCCCATCTGGGGGTTATTATTTTTTTATAATCCAAATTTGTCAAAAGATAGTTTTTTTTGTGTAAATTAACCTAAAAATTTTTGGAAATTAATATCTCGAACCGTTCAAAAGTTAAGGCCAGGGGGGGGACTTTTGCCTCTCACTGTATGTTTAACAACTTTTCAAAATATATTTTTGGCTAAAAAATATCCTTGGTCCCTTCGATGGCCCCCTTCTATTAGGAATGAGTAATATTCAGATTTGTTGGATTTGCACAAAAATTTGTTGATCTATGCAAAATGATATGTTTAACAACTATTTGTAGTAAATTTTCGTTTAAAAAAATTCCTTAGCCCCCCAAATGGGCCTTCTTCGGAATATAGGATTTGTTGCAATGGCACTAACATTTTTGGGTGTTTGCAAAATTATATGTTAAAACGACACTTTTACAGTACATTGTTGTTCCAAAATATTCCTTAGCCCCCCAAATGGCCCCCTTCTCCTGTTTATAAGATTTGTAGAGATTGCACCAAAATTTGTGGATATGTGCAAAATTGATTGCACAACAACAATTTACAGTACATTTTTGTTTAAAAAAGTTCTTTAGCCCCACGAATAGCCCCATTTTAATTTTTACTGGGTATAAGATTTGTTGGAATTGCACCAAAATTTGTGGATGTTAGTGCGAGAAAATCTTACAAAAAATCCTTATTTTTCAGAAATTTTTTGGGCAGCATTTTGTGGAAAAGTGTAGTATTTTATATCTATAATCATAATTACCATGTGCGCACTCATGCGTATATTAGCATTTTGTGTTAGAGCCCCCCAAAGAGCCCCCTTTAATTCGTAATACTACATCATGGTGGATCTGCACCAAATTTTCCAAATAGACATCATATAAGGTTCTAAAATGATATTCATAAAAAAAATTCTTCCAAAAAATTCCTTTACCCCCTAAATGGCCCCAAAATGAGTAATATTTACCACGTTCAATTTACACCAAATTTTACAAACAGATGCAAAATTAGGTTCTAAAAACCCTTTCTAAGAAATATTTTTGAAAAAAAAATTATTGCTCCTTTTGGGGACCATTTCTCATGGGGGGTGAAGAAATTTTTTTACAGAAAAAGTTTTTTAAAAATGTTCATTAGAACCTTATTAAGAACCTATTTTCAAAATTTGGTGTAAATCCAACGTGATAAATATTACTCATTTTGGGGCCATTTGGGGGCAAAGAATTTTTTTTGCGAAAAAAATGTTTACGAAAATCATTTTAGAACCTTGTTTAGTGTTTATTTCCAAAATCTGGTGTAAATCCTCCATGGTCTAGTATTACAAATTAATGGGGTCTCTAGCACAAAATGCTAATATGCGCATGAGTGCGCACATGGTAATATATATATATATATATTCGTATGATTATTAATAAACATTAGTAGGTCATAGTAGGTATAAGGGTTGGTATGTGACAAATATGAACATTCAAGAATATAATAAAGTTGTAAATAATATAAAAAAGTACAAATAATGTTCTTTTTGGGATGCCCATGGACAATGTTCATACACTGATAAAGCATCTGCTTCGGGGGGAGGGGCCAGAGGAAAAACCATGGTAATTATGTTTCTAGATATAAAATATTACAATTTTTCATAAAAATTGTGCTGCCCGGAAAATTTCTTGACCAAATGTAAGATTTTTTCGGACTATGTGTGCAAAATTGTTTAGTTTGGGTACATGCTGAGAACTGATATTTTACGATCCCCGTTCAAACTATGTTGGTTACTACTGCAAATATAAAGTGACACATTACTTAGACCCAATAAAAGGAGGCTATTCGGGGGGCTAAAGAAATTGTTTAAACAAAAATGTACTATAAATGATTGTTCAGCAAACAATTTTGCACACATCCCCAAATTTTTGTGCAATTCCAACGAATCTTATTTCCAGTAGAAGGGAGCTATTCGGGGGGCTAAGAAACTTTTTTGAACAAAAATGTACCTACTAAAAAAGGGTTGCATTTCACATATAATTTTGCATACACCCAAAAATGTTGGTGCAAACAAATCCTATATCCCGAAAAAGAAGGCCATTTGGGGGGCTAAGGAATTTTTTTAAACAAAAATGTACTACAAATTGTCGTTTAGTATATAATTTTGCATACATCTACAAATTTTGGTGCCACTAATAATGCTAACAACAAAGCTTTTTTCTCCATTTTTTTTTAACTTTTAAGTTCTAAGTACAGGGTGTCCCACGTAAGATGACCCAACCCCTCATCTCAGGAACTAAAAATGCTGGCAAATTTTTTTTTTCGCAGGATTGTTTGTAATGAACCAAATTTTTATTTTTAGTAATGTTCCACTCTTCAGGGTGTTCCATTTACTCGGAACACACATCCACTTCCTTATTTTAAATGGAACACCCTATATTTTTTTATATTTTTAAATACTCCCAAAAATAAGGATTATTTTGTTAAAAGTCCGAAATCTCCAACTTTTTTAGTTTTTGCACAAAAAAATTTTTTTTTTGAAATTTTTGCCATTTGCAGCAGTTTTTTTAAAAAATCATTGAGCTTTTCATGGCTGATATTTTTGCATGAAATTTAAACAACGTATAATTAAGATGCTTAAAAATCATTTTCATCTAAAATTTGACCCAAAATTGTAACCGGAAGTGAAAAATCTGCCATTGAATATCGATACATTAACTTTCGCGTTTGCCTGACAGAAATAAAATTTTCTTTAAAATAAGCCTCTGTTATATTAATACACAAGATAAAAAACCGTTTAATTAATTTTCTTCAATAGTACCACGCGTTTAAAAAAAGTGTAAAATTCCTGAAAATTGACGAAGTGTAAAAATTAAAAATAAAGCAAACTCGGGATTATTAGTGAGTAGTATTAGTACTCCTTGTTCTAAATGATGCATTTAAATGGTTTTGCATACTTCTAATGGGGCTATTAATAACTTCTAGGGGTGCATTCACCATTTTCTTGCAACGCAACAATTAGCCCCTGTCTGCTTTTTAGCGTTTTTTTTCGGATTTTTTTTGCGGAAAACTTGTTTAGAGACAAAATTCCACTAAGTCCAAAAGAATTCAGGTTCGATTATGTTCCTACAGGGCGTGAAATGATTGGCCTGCTTACTTATCAGACCTGAATTTCTTTGAGCATCTTGAGATCATGTCTCCAGAAGAGTTTTCTGCAAAAAAAAAACCGAAAAAAAAACGCCGAAAAAGAGACAGGGTCTTATTGTTGCGGTGCAAGAAAATGGTGAATGCACCCCTAGAAGTTATTGATAGCCCCACTAGAAGTATGCGAAACCATTTGAATGCACCATTTAAAGCAAGGAGTACTAATTCTACTTACTTATAATCCCGTGTTTGCTTTATTTTTAATTTTTACACTTTTTCAATTTTTAGGAATTTTACACTTTTTTTTTAAACGCGTGGTACCCTGGAAGAAAATTAATTAAAAGCTTTTCTATCTTGTGTATTATATCACAGAGGCTTTAAGGTTTATTTTAAAGAAAATTTTATTTTTGTCAGGCAAACGCGAAAGTTTTTAAAGGGGGGGTGCAAGACTTTTGAAAGTCAGTGTATTTTATCATCGCATGTAGATATTGTTGACAAAAGATCGTCTTGATTGGAATTTTTACCCCATTTTACAGTATTTTAATATTTATATAAAATGAAATATTTTTCGGCTGAAGGACTACGGTCGATGGCCTTATTGTAAATTTATGTTTTCAATAAAATTACGTTTATTATTATTATTTGAAATATTTTTAAAAAAGATAATGATTTGGATCACTGGAAATAAAAGCAAGATAGAATACTGAAACATAAAAAGTTGGGAAGAACGTATTTTTCAACTTTTAACATTGCGACTCTGGTGAAATGCAAATTTAAGAAACAATTTGTCTATCCAAAATGTTAGATAATCAATCTGACCGTTACAAGAACAAATAATATGTTTTTTAAATACATACGTTTTGGCCACAAGTTTGTGTGAATAAATATTTTTTAAATTACATTTTCATTTCACCTACACCAAACCTCAATTGTAAATATGTTATTACATTTTAAGTATGAAAAACTTCGGTCGTATGTTATTTGTATCATTTTCTTCAGCAATAAATAATTAATATATTTTATTATTATTTATGAATTTTATAATGTTTTTTTAAATATAATTTGCAAATATTATTCAAAATTTGACGCACTTGAAGTTTTTAGATTCTTATGTCAGAAACACAAAGAATCAAAATATTTTTTTTATATTTGCGTTCTACAGGGTGTTATTTTGTAGACTTTACTAGCGTTTTGCTCAGTTATGTGCAATTCGATTTCCATGAAAATTTCTGAAGGGACCATTTAAGAACTGTGCTTTCGACTGGTAAATGCAATATTTTAATTGCTCTAATGGTTTCGCAGAAAATGACAGTAACTATCATACTAATTGATATTTATGATAATAATTATTTTTTTTCGGAAAATCTGGATTATTTTACGTATAAATCATTTTTTACATTTTTAATAAACCTAACTAGTCCTTTATAATTTATTTAATTAATTTAATAAATTATCCTAACGTAGTCGGCTGATTTAGTCTTTTTTTTATTGATTATCTTAGGTAAGTGGGCTACAGATTAAAAACTTTTCTGTGTTCTTATTGTGTTGACAATTGACATATTATGACAATCGTGATTTATTGTTAATAACGTCAAAAAAATTAGTGTCGTAAGAGCAAAACAAATTCAACGCCTGCCTAAATAAAAAAAAGAACCATTTTAACCAGGTATTTTGAGAAACTTTATAAAATTATTTTAAAAAAACGGAGATTCTTAATTAATATGTAAAAACTAATTTAAACGTAAAATAATAAAGCTTTCTCGAAAAAAAAATAAATATTACCAGAAATCTGTAAGAAAAAGGTAATGACTGCCCTTTTCTGCAAAAGTAATAAAACATTTAAAATTTTGTATTTACCAGTCGAAAGCACAGTTCTTAAATGGTCACTCCAGAAATTTTCATGGAAATCGAATTGCACATAGCTGAGAAAAATGCTAGTAAAGTCTACAAAATAACACCCTGTATAATATGCACATTATGAAACCCAAAATTTGGTTTTTTAAAGTTTCTGAATTGCTTGATTATTAAACCCAAAATTTTATTTTATTGGTTGGTTTTCCTGATGCAAAAAGATACAATCTTTCCTATGCAAAGTACTATTTATTTACAAATTTTACTATTATAATCAATCGGGGGACATAGTTTTTTTGTAGAGGGAATAATTAGAAGAATTGGAGAAACGATATCAATGGTTACATTTTCTCAAAAACGCCTATTCATTCAGTATTAAGGGTATGGTCCGTAAGCCATTTTGGTAAACCAAAGTGGCAGAAAACGACTTGTTACACAATATGTTGTCATAGAAAATGATTGTTACAACTGTCATTTTGGTTTACCAAAATGACTTACGGACTATAACCTAAATGAGTAAAGTTTACAAATGTCATTATTCAATATGTCTAACTTTAATTTATTTATTACTTCAAAATGTCAATGTTATGCTATAAGGTTGGTCATAAAAAACAAAATTTCATCTTAAGTTTTTAATTTAAATTAAAAATGCTTTTTAATGAATTAAATGAAGCAAATATAAAAAATAGTATAAAAAACTCGTTTTATAAGGCGTTTTTTATCACTTGTCCATTGGACAACTCGCCGCTGCGCGGCTCTTTTTCCAAACCTGGACGCGTGCTAAAAAACGTTTCTTATAAAACTCTATGTTTTAATATACTATTTTTATATTTGAGTTTTATAATATGCACATTATGAAACCCGAAATTTGGTTTTATAAAGTTTCTGAATTGCTTCATTATTAAACCCAAAATTTTAATTTAAAATTTAAATAAAATGCCGCAAAAAAGAAAATGTTGTTGCGTTCCAGATTGCAAATCTCGGGGCTGTGGTAAAAATATTGCATTTTACCACTTTTCAAAAATGCCCTAGGAAAAAGATCGGCGTGGGACGAACACTGTAAGTACTTATATGATATGTTTTTCTTTATGTTAATTACAAAATTCTTATTTACTTCGACGTACTACTGTAGTTATTTTTGGTAAAAATGGAAATCCTTGGGAACATTCACACTCTGAAAATGGCTTCTTATTGTAACATTTATGTTATCAGACATTTTTCAGTTTAAAAGTTTGAAATTTTAGTTTTGACAACCTTACGTCAACGCGTAGTCAAGTGTGCGATGCGGAACTATCCATAGTCACGTAGGTGGCGCGCACATCGATAAAATGAGATACTTACTTAGCGTATTTTAATCAATCGGGGGACATAGTTTTTTTGTAGAGGGAATAATTAGAAGAATTGGAGAAACGATATCAATGGTTACATTTTCTCAAAAACGCCTATTCATTCAGTATTAAATGAGTAAAGTTTACAAATGCCATTATTCAATATGTCTAACTTAAATTTATTTTTTACTTTAAAATGTCAATGTTATGCTATAAGGTTGGTCATAAAAACAAAATTTCATCTTGAGTTTTTAATTCAAATTAAAAATGTTTTTTTAAGAATCAAATGAAGCAAATATAAAAAATAGCATAAAAAACTCGTTTTATGAGGCGTTTTTTATCATTTGTCCATTGGAAAACTCGCCGCTGCGCGGCTCTTTTTCCAAACCTGGACGCGTGCTAAAAAACGTTCCTTATAAAACTCTATGTTTTAATATACTATTATTCTTTAACTATTAAATAGTAGTCTAGTGACTGGAGTATTAACTTGTCTCTAGTTTTTTAATCAAATTGACATAATTCATAACCAGAAATTTATTTAAGATCAAAAGGTTACTTTGGACTTTTTTCACAAATTAACCAGCAAATGCTTGGATACGGTTTTCACTCTACCCGGAATACGAAGTATGTAGATTTTAAGTGCCCTAGCATGGCCTTGTAGAGTGCGCCACCTCTCAAGCCGCTCGCTCAGCTGTTTGACACTTCAGGGCCGTATTTCAAATTTTAGTTCGGTGTAAACAGTGTTGGACTTAATTATTGTCCATCGTGCATAGTTTTTTTTGTCCGTAAAAATGTTTAAACGTGTAACAAAAGCGTGTAGTAAATATTTGAACAAACTACAAAAGAACTTAACTACTAATTATACAAAAAACATAAACAAATACACTCAACTTTTATCAGTCGATTCTTTGTGATGTTTGTCAGCTCAGCTTTCGAACCAATTTTGATGTCGTCGTCATGAGCTTCGCTAAACATGGAATGGTTTTACGAAATCACCAGGTGTATATGTAGGGGATTCTCCTCATTTCTTGTCGTACTTGTACAACTTTTTCTGATAGTCTTGGTTCTTTCTTATGTTTTTCAAGGCCTCACTTTTTTTATCTTCTACACTTTCTCTTCCTTCAGAAACTGTTTAATTTATTCGTAACTGCATCGTCTCTTGGATTAAAATTGAATAACAAACTAAACGGTGTCTCTTTTGTTACTCCATGTTTAGTAGTGTTTAATCCCCATTGAACTTCAGGAAGGTGTTTGTCCCAGTCACGACTATTTGTGTGTAGTGTTGTGTTGAATTAAGAAGCCCTAGTGAAAAGTTTATTAATTATTATTATTAAACAAGTGAACAGAGTTATATAACTATTATTAAAAAGTTATATAACGTTTATTTTTTGTACAATTTTTGAAACCAGATATCCCGTTTTACAGGACAAAAAACTGAGCAATTGCAATGTTACTTAATAAAGCATTAAATCATCTAGTGTTACGTACCCCGAACACCTAGTATCGATCAATATTAGTCTAGGTGTGCGGGGTACGTAACCCTAGATAATTTAATGCTTTATTAAGTAACATTGCAATTGCTCAGTTTTTTGTCCTGTAAAACGGGATATTTGATTTCAAAAATTGTACAAAAATAAACGTCACTTAGTGACATTTACCAACGAATGGTGATTTCGTAAGCCCCGGTGGACCCATGTTGCTATTATATATATTTATTGAAAGAGAAAAGGTGTCTCTTTTAAGCCCGCATTCACAGGTTTGTCTTACTATTCGTATTTCACCAAAATTAAATGTTCAAAAGTCATGAAAATAAAAACTGTACATGGGGTTTTAGGATAGACGCCCCAAGAATTGGGGTTCCAGACCAAGTTTTTCTGGGAGAAAAAAAAATTCTCTATCGATATGGCTTGGTGTATTATGCGGCTAGAAAAAAGTCATCCCTCTCCTATGTGGCGAATGAGTTATTTGTGATGACTGTTTGGGGGTTGTGATGGGTAAGCTCACGAACTCCGTCCTGTGTACAACTTTCTGATGGTGTATCGGCCACTATTACTGTTAATGAATACACCATACCAGTGATGATCTGATGATTCTACGAACAATGTTTTAATTGATAAAATAAATACATTGATGCAGGACTACCGTTAAAAGAAGACTAATTATCAAAACAAACTAAGTAATTCGCGGTAAATTGGAAGCTTTAAGGTAATCAAACCGAGGGACTCATGGTAAACCTAATTACATCTGAAGGACCACCTGTCCCTGGAGAATCCCCTGTCAGTACTACTGATGTAATTTCACCTGTTAACACCTGACATTGTCACCTGACAAAGCTCTTTCGTTTTTTGCAAAGAAAACCGTACTTAAAATCATCATCTTAATGTTACTACTATAGGTAGATCATCCAATATTCAAATTTATTACCATAATCTTTGAACGAAAACCGAAAAAATTTCTAAGCGAATCCTATCAAATCATTATTATCACTGAAGGTTGGTTAAATTCGTCTAGATGTAAATAGAAAAGCTATCACACCAGCATGTTGCTAATCTTAAGCATTTTGTTGCTGATGTTTTGAGGAAGGATGTCAGACTGTTAATTCTATACATGTAGATTGACCATTATCCAGGTGATCAAAATAAATAGAAGAAACGAAAAATACTTCCTGGTTGTGTTAAAGTTTATTGCGGCGCGCCTAGTTTCAGACCTCGCGATCCATTACCGAGTGCAACTACAAGAAATATAAACGAATTAAGCAAAAGGCTTAGTGACAAAAGTTTTACGGGTGTTATAAGGTCCGCTAACAAACCCGTGGAAGATAAAACCGTGAGTTGTTTTTGGAGTATTTTTATAATTTTAGACAGTGTTTAGTGTAGCAGAGGTAGTATTTTGATTTAACATAACCGTTTATTGCATATTACATGTTTCTTAATTTAGACTTCTAGAATGTTTTTTTCTAACCTACCTTTTCTTTAGGTCAAAATTTTTTTCTTTTAAAAAGTCCGATATTGTTTGATTTGTATCGTATTTTATTTAAATACATAACATATTGGCGACGAGTTGGTCGTTCGTGTTTATCATCAGTTTATAACGAAAAATAGACAAAATTGCGTTGGGCGTGTGTAACCTAACCTATACGTCGTGTACATTTGTTGTATAACCTCAAAGTCTGTGTGCAGTGTGTGTCACTGAAATTAACGAAATAAGCCATGTCGTTAATTGGAAATATTGAAGCGTTCAATATAAAAGGAGACTTTGAAGAATGGGCAGAGACACTCGAACATTTGTTTAAAGTCAACGTGGTGGAGGCTGGAGTTGTCCATGCTTATAACTTTTGGGCGGTGCTCCATTATTTAGTATAATGAAAAGCCTTGCATCCCCAAATAAAGTGGAATAGTGCACTTATGCGAATATGATTGAACTTCTGAAGAAACATTTTAATTCTGTGAAATCTGAGGTATCGGAAACTTTCAACTTCAATCACTGTGTCCAAAATCGGTCAATTCGTTGCGGATTATGTAGTTGATCTGAGAGAATTGGCCCGTACCTGTAACTTTGGAAATTTTTTAAACCGTGCCTTGCGAGATAGGTTGGTTTGCGGTTTGCGTTCAGAAAATATTCAGAAGAGGCTGTTGGCAGAGTCGAATCTTACAGTTGAAAAAGCAATTTAAATGGCAGTCGCGTCAGAATTGGCTGAGCAACAAGTTAGATCATTTCAACCAGAAGCAGCAGGAGTCAATAAATTGTTCAAGGGTAAAGTCAAGAAAAATGTGTTAGATTTTTCTAAACCCGAAAAATCTTCAGATAAGTTAAGTCAATCGTCGTGTTTTCGTTGTGGAAGAAAACATAGTCCATCTGCTTGTCCTGCGTTAAAGTGAAAGTGCTATAATTGTCATAAAAAAGGGCATGTTTCGTCGTTGTGTAAAAAGAAGAAACTTCATAATATGGAAGAGTCAGAGCTCAAGATGAAGAAGAAGAGGAATATTTAACAAGTTTGTCGTGTAATAAGTAGAATTTTTCCAAGAAGAAAAATATGTCAATAAATGGGAAGTTCGTAACCATGGAACTCGATACCGGTGCTGCAAGGTCAGTTATTGAGGAAGGTCAGTTTAAAAACTTATTTGCTAATGCTCTTGTTTTACCTGTTAAAATTAAGCTAAATCACGGGACAATCAGAAGCCGTCGTAGGCGAAAGTTTAGTTAAAGTTAAATTTAAGGGTAAATGTACTGAATTACCGTTATTACTTGTCAAATGTTATTCTAAGTTTATACCGCTTATGGGTCGCGATTGGTTGGATGAATTTTGTCCAGGGTGGCGAAATACCATAATGTTAGATCAGTCAGTGAATAATGTCAATTTGTTGAGGTCAAGAGCGGAGATTAAACAAATATTTTCTAAGGTTTTTATGATAGATGAAAGCTCGTACATTCAAAAGTTTAAAGTTAGCATTGAATTAAAAGAGGGGTCACACTTATTTTTCATAAGTCTTAACTTTACCTTATTTACTAAAAGAACCTGTTGAGACAAAAATAAAATCTATGGTACAGTCTGGTACGTTAATACCTGTCACTCAAAGCGATTGGGCGAGTCCCATAGTCGTGGTTGCTAAAAAAAATAAGGACTTTCGTCTTTGCGTCGATTTTAAAGTCACTCTAAATAAAGTCATTAAGTCGGATTATTATCCATTACCTAATATTAATGAAATTTTGTCATGTATGTCTGGTGGTCAAGTTTTTTGTGTGTTGGATTTGTTGGGTGCGTACCAACAATTGTTATTAGAATCTCAATGTCAAGAGTATTTAACAATAAACACACATATTGGTCTTTTTCGTTATACCAGTTTAACGTATGGAATAACAAGCGCTCCATGTTTATTTCAGTAATGTTACATGCATGTGTTCATGTTACAGTCATGTTAGTCATGGACAAAATTTTAAGTGGGTTGTCAGATGTTGCGTGTTACCTTGACGACATGATTTAGAGTCGTGTAAAGAAAACTTGCATAAAGTTCTAAGTAGATTGTCAAATTTTAATGTCAAATTAAAGGGTATTGCCGGGTTTGTTACTAAAAAGTGCCCCCAAAGCTTTTCGCATGAAAAACATATTTTCTTAAGAGGCAGGCTAATAAACATTGTTTCCTAAATTACTAGTCCTCCATCTCAACCACAAGGCAAATAATAGCAAAATTTTAATCTTAAACAAGATATTTTTTTATCACCCTATCTAAGTAGCAATTTTCTTTTTTTTTTGTATGGTAATAGACCACAACCATGAGTATTTGTAGCAATTTTTTTTTTTTATTATTTAAATTTTTTACATATTGTATTAAATTTTTAATGTTATTTTATTTTTTTATAGGCATTTGCCCAATAGTGACTACTTTCCTTTTATTATTCTTAGTAAACCCTCAAGTAGAAGTTTATAAAAATTAAATAAAAAACAGCAAAAAAAAGGTACCTCATATCAAAATTTTGAAAAAATCAAACTTTTTTCCTGATTTTTTATCTTTATTTTTATATTATTAATCTAATAATCTAAATATCATTGCCGCTACCAATCTGAGTACCCAAACCCACAATACATGAAGTTTAACAAACTTTACGTTTCATTATTTTACGAAGTAAAGTATTCCAGGAGATCTCTATAGTCCGGTGCGTAAGGTAAATTAATCTGCATTTTGAGGTAGAAACATGAAATTTGGAACATATGTTCCTTAGAATATTTAAAAAATATTTGGATATAGAACCCCCCTGAGAAAGTCCCAGGAGCACCCCAGGGGGGCCCTCTTTATTGGAAGTTTGTAGGATTTTTTTTCAAATAACTGTTTATGTTAAATGTTTAAAAATCAGATGGATGATTAATAATATGTTAGTCTTTAACGTCATATTTTTTTTTGGGAAAAATCTCCACTGGTGGCCCCAAATTTTCATTTTTATGATTTTTGATTATTTCTTAAAAAACAATTTTTAAATTCAAAATTATGCAATTTAAAGATTCTTTTTACACATTTAGACAATTGACCCACCCAAAATATATGTTAACCCCCCCAAAATCCCCCTTTGCCAAAAATTTTACATTTTCATAATTTTTTTTACCAATTGTGCAGGATAAATGTTTGACAATTAAATAAAAAATCACTATTATTACTATTTTGAGAAAAGAAAATTTATTTTAAGACCCCCCAACTGCTTCCCCCCCCCCACTAGCGCATTTTAATTTTTTCTTTATTATTTGTTTTATTTTAGATTCATATACACTTTCACGACCCCATTTACAGATTAATATCCTTGACCCCCCACAATATCTGTAAGCCCCCCAAAATCCCCTTTTGCCAAAAATTTTACATTTTTATATTTTTTTAATAACTGTGCAGGATAAATGTTGGACAATCTAATAAAAAATCACTAAAATTATTATCTTTGGGAAAAAAAATATTGTATGACCCCCAAATGCTTCCCCCTCCCCAATAACAAAATGTAACAGATATTTTGGGGGGTCCAGGATATAAATCTGTAAATAGGATCGTGAAAGTGTATATAATTCTAGATTAAAACAATATTAAAGTAAAAATTAAAATGCCGTAATGAAGGGGAGGTGGGGCCCATTTGGGGGTCTTACAATAATTTTTTTCCCAAAGATAATAATTTTAGTAATTTTTTATTGGATTGTCCAACATTTATCCTGCACAATTATTAAAAAAATTATAAAAATGTCAAATTTTTGGCAAAGGGGGATTTTGGGGGGCTAACAGATATTTTGGGGAGTCTAGGATATAAATCTGTAAATGGGGTCGTGAAAGTGTATATGAATCTAAAATAAAACAATAATAAAGAAAAAATTAAAATGCGTTAGTGGGGGGGGGAAGCAGTTGGGGGGTCTAGAATAAATTTTCTTTTCTCAAAATAGTAATAATAGTGATTTTTTATTTAATTGTCAAACATTTATCCTGCACAATTGGTAAAAAAAATTATGAAAATGTAAAATTTTTGGCAAAGGGGGATTTTGGGGGGGTTAACATATATTTTGGGTGGGTCAATTGTCTAAATGTGTAAAAAGAATCTTTAAATTGCATAATTTTGAATTTAAAAATTGTTTTTTAAGAAATAATTAAAAATCATAAAAATGAAAATTTGGGGCCACCAGTGGGGATTTTTCCCAAAAAAAAATATGACGTTAAAGACTAACATATTATTAATCATCCATCTGATTTTTAAACATTTAACATAAACAGTTATTTGAAAAAAAATCCTACAAACTTCCAATAAAGAGGGCCCCCCTGGGGTGCTCCTGGGACTTTCTCAGGGGGGTTCCATATCCAAATATTTTTTAAATATTCTAAGGAACATATGTTCCAAATTTCATGTTTCTACCTCAAAATGCAGATTACCCTTATTTTTTGAACCTTACGCACCGGACTACTAATAAATATATGAAACATAAGTTTTTTTAAAATTTATTTCTCAACCAAACGTTATATTATAATAATAAAAAAACTAAAGATATTTTTTCTTACGTAATGTAATAAAAAAAATTAATTAATTTCAAAAATATAAATGTGCAATAAAAAATAAAATACAGGCGTCCAATATTTCTTAAGGTCAACTTTTCATAATACATAATAGCTTCAGTTAAGTGGGGGCAAACCCTTAAGAAATTTAAAGAAGGGCTTCTTTTGTAACCTAGCCGTTTTGGTTTAGGTTCGGTAGAATCTAAGATTCATTAAGATCCTAATGCCGAAGAGCCAAGTTATAAAAGAAGTCCTTCCTTATATTTCTTAAAGGTTTTTATACATATGCAAGATAAAAATCCAAAACTAGTCGTCATCACTGTCCTCATTAATAATTATTTCTGTGTTGTCAACAGAAAACAATTTGGACAATATTTGAGCGGGACGAATAATTTTGGACTTGTATCTTGCATTTGAGAGATAATATATTATTGCCGCAATGTGTGAACAACAACCAACAGTCCTACTTCCATTGGCACAATCACAGCAATAGCGGGTAATTCCAGTTATATCATCAAAGTTAGGAATATATTCAATGTAGCATTTATACATTTTTTTGTTAATATGTCGAGATTTGACTAAAATTTTTATAATATTGGGCCTCTCTTTAACGTATTCTAAGGCCAAGTTATTACTCTCATCTAGAAGTTCTGCCAAATAAGATACTGATTGCGACAATTGATATGAACCAGTAAACAATATTTTCAAGTCCTTTTCTGATAGTTCTGGAAAGTCTAAAATATCTGAAGAAGTTAATTTATTAAAAGGTACTTTCCTTCTATCCCATCTTAATTCCTCCACTTCATTAGTTAGTGTGTTTTCGGTGTTTACATTATTTTTTATTTTTTCTATTATGATGTCAGAGTCCTCTTTATCAGAATAAAATCGTTCGCCATATTCATTGTTTAGAAAGCATGCAATTTTGCATAATGTCGATGCAATTGGTAATAACTTATTGTCCAATTTTCTATCAAGCAAACGATATTTTTGCTTTATGACGCCATGGACAGATTCGACTACCCATCGAATTTTAGTAGCCAGTCGGGACTCATTAGATTCTTCCGTAGTTAGTTGCGATCTCTTCCCTCTTAGCGCAGGCATAAGAACCTTAAATCCTAAATTTTCTAGAGTCGGTTTAACGTCCCTAAATCCTCGATCCACAACAAAAATGTCATTTGGCTTAACCAACTTGGTAAAATAATTGTTTGACAGAACAGCTTCCATTATTTGAGCATCATTTTTGGTCCCTTCAAACGGCCCAAGCATATCCACGACAAAGCCACTCGTAGTGCATATAGTAAAGGGTTTGCATAAAGAAGTTTTTTTTTGTCCTGAATACGATTTTCTTTGATAGTCGTTATTCGTCGACTTCTGGTGACGTAAATATGTGCCGTAAAAAATAAGAACTAATTCGTCCTTTAAATCATAGAGTTTTTTAGCTGTCTCAGATGTTTGACTTTCAATAAGTGATCTTCTATTAACAGCCTGGAGACCAAAATGTTGGGAAATAATATCTTTTTCAAAAGAATTTATTACTGAATGACATATATCTGAGACAGTCTGTTCTCTTTCAATTTCAAACACGGCACTTATTATTTTATTGCTGCTACCACTTCGCAATTTAAATAAAAAAATTATTAAAGCTTGCGTTATTGTTCTTTTTGACGAATTATTCATAGAAACAAGTTTTCCTCTTAATTTTATAAGTTGTTCCCAGTTAAGACCAGTGAAAGTCTGCAAACGTTCTTCAGAAATGTTAAAATTATCCATTTTTTTTAATAGAGGCAGATTAATATCCACTGCCATTTGATTTAAAAATGTAGGAATATCTTTTAGGGACACACTTGATGATCGAGAATAGACCTCAAATAAAATAAATTCATCTTCATAAATTTTTTTTTTAATAAATGTTTTCTGCAACATCTATTGCCTTCTGGGATAAATATTCGTTTTTTAATAAAACTTTGGATTCGCGCATTAAGAGGTACACTTACTAGATTTAAATTACCAGCCGGGCCACACAAAAAACAATATTTATGGGTAGAAACTACACGGTTAAATGGCATTTCGACATACTCAGTCTGTTGTTGCGAATCCGAGTAGATTTTAATTTGAAATTCTGAACCACTTGAAGGCATGGTTACTTGTAACGATTCAGTTTCACTTAAAGAAGACTGGGATAACACTTCACTTAGATTCTCAACGCCTGCATCATTATCATCGTTGTTAGAGCTTTCGACTTCATTATCTGGTTCAGGTATTTTTTTTTTATCTCGTAAAAATTGTGTTCGACATTTTCCACACATTGAGTCTACAATTCTTGCGTGTTTACCATATACCTTCTTTAAATCTTTAATTTCCAGTTCATTTTTTATAACTTTTTTTTGACCACTAACCTGTAAAATTGTCTATAAAGTAAGTTTGTTAATTGTTTTTGTAAGTATAATTACCTTTTTAACAAGCAAATGACATATTAAACAGCGGATGTTTCTATTACTCAATTTAGTACTACTTGTTCCAGGTTGCGACATTGTATTTTAATTTATTAGGCAAACAGAAAACAAAATAAAAGCGGTTGCAAGTAATAAAAACCGTTAACAAATTGGCACACTATTTAAAGTACTTATCCACTGGTCAAGGCACTTTATCTTTTCTCGCTCTCGCTTACTACTTTACTATTCTTTATCTCACTCACTATCTCACTAGGGTTTACTGTATTTTTGTAGTAACGCGAGCGCGCGAGCTGTATTTATAGGTTAGATGATTTCTGGAATTTTCTTTTTCGAGAAAAGATCTAGAATAATAATTCTACAGTCGAGATTCTTCTGGAACGTGCCTTAAGATTGTTCATACCTGTTATTCTAGGCAATCTAGGCGCTTTTGAATGTTTCTATCAGTGACAAATCGTCACACATTTGCCTAATTTCAGTAATTTCTTTAAAAAATTAAAACTAAAGTATGTTAAACTCCGCCTACTATGGGTTTTGGTTTCTATAGGATTTTCGCGACATTGATTTTTAGTTTATTAGATTAACAATATAAAAATAAAGATAGAAAATCAGGAAAAAAGTTTGATTTTTTCAAAATTTTGATATGAGGTACCTTTTTTTTGCTGTTTTTTATTTAATTTTTATAAACTTCTACTTGAGGGTTTACTAAGAATAATATAAGGAAAGTAGTCACTATTGGGCAAATGCCTATAAAAAAATAAAATAACATTAAAAATTTTATAAAATATGTAAAAAATTTAAATTAAAAAAAAAAAAAAATTGCCACGAATACTCATGGTTGTGGTCTATTACCATACATAAAAAAAAAAATTGCTACTTAGATAGGGTGATAAAAAAATATCTTGTTTAAGATTAAAATTTTGCTATTATTTGCCTTGTGGTTGAGATGGAGGACTAGTAATTTAGGAAATAATGTTTATTAGCCTGCCTCTTAAGAAAATATGTTTTTCATGCGAAAAGCTTTGGGGGCACTTTTTAGTAACAAACCCGGCAATACCCTTTAAGTAAATGTAGAGTCATCGGTTGAGTATTTAGGTCATAAAGTTGATCAAGATGGTCTTCATCCTTCTGAAGAAAAGGTAGCTGCAATTGTTAATGCTCCTGAACCTGTAAACATTAGTCAATTGCGTTCATATTTGGGTCTACTGAATTTTTATACCAAGTTTTTACCAATGTTGTCTTCTGAAATAAAACCTTTTTATATAATATAAATAATCAGTTCAATAACTGATATCAAAATGAAACAATGTTCATTTTGATCCAAAGAAACCTATCATAGTGGCGTGTGATGCTAGTGCGCACGGTGTTGGTGCAGTTCTAAGTCAAGGGGTTGATCGTCCAGTATTATTTGCGTCTACACCTTTTTCAACTGTAAATTCAAAAATATCACTTGTAAATTCAAGTTATCAAGTGTTAAATCCAAAGTATCAAATGTAAATTCTTATAGTCAAATGTAAAATCCAAATAATCAAATGTAAATTCCAACAATCAAATGCTAATTCCAAAGTATCACATGTAAATTTCAACTATCACATGTAAATTCCAACTATCAAATGTAAATTCAAAAATATCAAATGTAAAATCCAAGATATTAAATGTAAATTCCAATGCTTGCAATAACATTTTAAAACACCAATATCTTACAAATAAAAAATACCATTTTAATTATTTTTGGTTATTACCAGTTATTACGCATGTTTGTACTAACATAAAGATATTCTGCTTTATAATCTGAAAGCTAATACTATAAGAGTCAAAAATTATGCAATCAAACCGAAAAAATTCCGAATTGAATTTAAATTGTTATAACTGGAGTCCAAAGAATTAAACCGTAAATTGGCGAATTCCTATCAAAAACGGAGTTATAGCCCCCAAGGTGCCCCCTTGAATTTATATTAGATTACGGCAAGAAATTTTGCAAATATGTGTCAAATAAAGTTCTAAAATATTTTTGTAAAAACAATTTCTTTAAAAAAATTTCTTTGCCCCCCAAATTTTGGGAATAGGTTTTAAGGAACTTTTTTTTTCATAATCTTTTTCCAACAAACATTGCTTTACTTTATTTAGAGACCACGGACCTCCAATTACAGCCACTGAACCTTGGAGGGTCATAGAATTGTTTTCGAAAAAGAAGAATTTAAAAAAAAATTTAAAATCCTTATTTTGCATCTATGTATTTGTAAATTTTTGTGCACCTCCAACGTTAGGGGAGTTAGGGCGAAGGAATCTTTTCAGGAATTTTGTATGTTTAAAACTTTATTTAACACCTACATAGTTGCAAAATCTGGTGCAGATTTATTATTAAAAATTAAAGGGGGCTTTTGGGAAGGGGCTATAACTCCATTTTGGAAGCAGGTAGAGATACACCAATTTGGAGTTCAAATACAAAAATAGTAAACCTTAAAACATTTAAATTTTATTTTGCGCTTTGGAATTTACATTTGATAATTTTGATTTTACATTTGATGTTTTGGAATTTACATTTGATAGTTGGAATTATCATTTGATGCTTTTGAATTTACATTTGATAGTTGGAATTTACATGTGATATTTTGGAATTAGCAATTGATTGTTGGAATTTATATCTGATTATTTGGATTTTACATTTGACTATTTGAATTTACATTTGATATTTTTGAATTTACAAGTGATATTTTTAAATTTACAGTTGAAAAAGGTAGTACATTGTCTAAATCGGAAAGAAATTTTTCAAATTTAGAGCGAGAAGCTTTAGCAATTGTTTTTGCAATTAAAAAGTTCCACAAGTACTTATACGGACAAGAATTTGTTCTTTTAACAGATCATCAACCGCTGAAAACTATTTTTAATCCGAGTAAAGCATTACCTGCTATGTCAGTCGCGAGAATTGTTAGGTGGGCGATATTTTTGTCTGCGTACAAATACACACATGGCAATGGTTTAGGGATATTCCGAAATTTTTAAATATTTTTTTTTGCCATAATTCAAATCCCAATTTTTTTTTATGTGAAAGAACATTCATTTCTTCTAATGTAAAACAACTTACTTTTGATTTTTTTCAAATAAGACCACCAGTTTTTTTATTTAATTAAAGAACTGTTTTATCCTTCCTTTTTCTTGGGGAATAAGTTTGGTTTCTTTCAATATTTAAACAAAAATTTTGGATTTATCGATTACGTTTACCTTCTTTACACTTAAATAAAGCATCAAAATAAAAACATTTGAGTTTAGGGTGTATGCAAAGAGCTGTGAACTGGATTGAAACTGGTAAAGGACAATCTGACAAAACCAAAGTGATGGACAATAGTCAAAGGGTCATCTTGGGCTTAAAGGATAATTTTAGATTAACTGGACATGTAAGAAAGAGAAATAAAGGCAATCCGTGTTTAACATTAACCGCCAAAGACCGCTTTCTCCAAAAAGTTGCCTTACGAAATGCTACCGTTATATGCATAAAGTTGCAATATGCAATGCTCCGTGCTTATGCACTACAATTTTGGAAAAAGAGCTGTTGCTTATTGATCACAAGAAGCATGTCGATGTCCTAGAAAATCTTAGAAACGTCAGCTATAAGCAATGGGAAATCGCGAAGCTAGATAGATCACAAGAAGCCTGTCGTTGTTTGGGAAAATCTGAAAATTGTCTGTCGCAAGCAATGGAAAATCGCGAAGCGAAGCAAGAATGCACTTTCAAAATTTTGGAGTTTACAAATTATGAGTGATTCAAAATTTTATCTGCTGATAAGTTTTGGTTTGGGTTTTTCACTGATGATTTTTATCCTAACGGTAATATTGTAGAACTATGGTTTAAACACATTTGGAATTATCAGTAAGAAAAATATGGCCCTCTTTTAAATTTTTGGTTACAAAATTTTGCAAGTGCGTTGTCGACTAGCTTCGCGATTACCCATTGTAATTGTATTGCTTATTGTATATTATCAAAGCATTTTGCAACACACACAAATCTCAATTCTCGGGCAGAAGAGTTTGAAGAATATAGACCCAGGCCACTTTTAAATGTTGTAGCACCGTCCTGAAGAATATAATATTATATTGTCGAAACTCGAACCGAGTTTCGACAATAAGTAGAGTAGAAAGAATCTAAAAAGTTTTGTTTAGTTTCCCTGTTCAAAATCCTGCGAATCACGGACTGATAATTAATTTGTACTCGTTTGTATTAGTAACATTTTTCTCTATTCTTGAATGTTTAATATTGTTACGAGAAGAGGGGTTTTGGGGGTCGGTTTAGAGTGGGTCCTAAGGCCACACTCTAGTAGAGGGATATAGAAACAAGCAGGTTAATTCAAATTACTTATTAAGTTTATTACAAATTAACTATGTACTAAGGATTATAAAAGGTACTTACATCTTAGAAAAGGGGAGCACTGTTCACTTTAACGGGTCACACCCAAGTGCCGAAACAATTCTTTTGTGATGGCTTAGCCAACTCATAAAGTGTTTTTGTTGAGTACCCTTTAATTGTCAAAACTATTGCTTAATTTTGTAGGTCGACCGACACCTAGTTACTTTGAATTGCTCCATATAACAGCGATAATAGCCAACCCAGAAATTAGCAAAGTCATACAATCAAAGGGTACATTCTTATTCGTGACATCTCCCCCTTCCGTAAAAGCTGGACCCACAACGTCAAAAGTTACACTATTAAAAAATCGATCTAGGACACTAAATGCTGTAGGTCACAGACAAAAAAAAAATTTGTTTAGAAATGGGTTTACAAATATTTCAATGAAAAAACTTTAAAATAAATAAAAATATATATATAGATATATAATACATAAACCAACTTTTTAACAAAAATTCTACCCAACAGTGGTTACAGCAAATTACAGTAACCGATATCTTAGTTTCCATGATCCAAGTATTGGGGTATTGAAAAAAATACGGGATGATGGATTGGTCCATGGTCCATAAGAAGCTGGAATTAACTGTTGGGGTTTATTTCTTATTGTTGTCAGGGCTGATCAATTGTCGTGCATTGGTATATAAAACATAAAAAGAACAAATATTAGTGTTATGTCATTTTTGCGGCTATTAAAATTAATACACATTTTTCCGGGTAAGACTCTTCCGGTAATAAAAAATTCGCGAAAATAAGACGACTTAAGACTAATAAACATTCATCCGGGAATGTTTCTTCCAGGCATGATTCTTCTGGGCGGTAATCCGGGAACGATTTTCCGGACAAACTTAAAACTAAGAATTTACATTTAAAAAACTACGAAGATTTTCCTCGTAAAACACATCAAAACAAATAATCATTCATCCGGGAATGACTCTTCCGAGCATAGCGGGCATATATCCTGGGAACGATTCTTCCAGGCAAGCTATAATTCGTGGGCAAAATTATAGCTTGCATACAAAAAATCCAACCTGTTAGCCATACCGCTCAATTAACATGAGTGGCGATCCCTTTGCATAACAGGAGGCTTACGGCCACGCACCCGTTACTGGGGTGTTGGTGTGGTCGCGTATAAACATTTATCCGGAAATGCTTCTTCCGGGCATAATTCTTCCGGGAACAATTCTTCCGGGAACGATTCTTCTGGGCATTACAAAATATTTTATAAACAAGAAAACTCACCTCTGAGTTAAAACGCCGCGTAATGACAGGCTGTAAGTTCCTAGGTGGTTTTTGGGTTCGATCAAGAAGGTACATCTCTTTTTAACCTGTAATCCAGTCATTAGGATGCGCACAGGCATGTTGTATGGGGTACGTTATGTAAAGTCCCTCTAAGGAATTCTTCCATAAACGTTGCGCACCAGTTTGGATTCCAAACGTTTAACGTCAATAGATCCGAAGAAATTACCAATGTAGGTACATGCAGTTTGTATGTAGGAACATGTTTATCCGCCTTTTTGTAGACCATCACCCTAGGAAGCTCACGCCAAAAAGTTCCAGTGTGCACGTCCGCGAGACAACAATCGCTCAAAAATAATGTTAACAATAGTAATAGCTTCCTGAAAATCACAAAAAAATCACAAACGTTACCCATTTCTAAAAAATTTAAACTTAAATAAACACAATTTGTAGGATATTGAAACATGTACAATTAAAATTTATGACTTATTGCACATACTACAATTTGTCATTTTCAGTTATGAGATCCGTAGTTAAAGGATCCGCAGTGGGGCGGTTCGTAGTGTGGGACTCCATAGTTTCGATCCCAGTTTTGGTCGTAGTTTGGCTCATAACAGGGGCCACATTCGAAAAAGTAGTGCTCTTGGGGGACGTATTCTTGATAGCTTCTGGCGTGGTCTTTATTTTGTTCGGCGTCTTTGTGGCTTGTAGTACCGGGTCTCTCATCGAATGGCGTCTGAAACTCGCGACTCTGTAGATTGTACCCGTCCTTTGGCCCATCGTACATATTAAAACGCGCGTGTCCGTGGTTTGGTTCCACAACTTGTCGGTACGCTGCGTTATTGAAAGCAGTGAGGTATCCTCGCATAGGCTAGCCATTTTTACTCGCTCACGGGCATCGTGAAGCACCATGACCCGTTTCCGAAAATCTTCGTGGTTTGTGGCTGCCTCACAAGTAAATATGTACTGTTCCAGATTAGAAGACTGTAGTCCGTACTCGAATCTCTTCTTAAACTCTCTAACGCTCATCTGGAGATCGACTTCCATGGCGGCCTCCTTCAGATCATAATAGTAGCTCGCGATACTCTCGCTGGCTCCCTGGCGCCGATTATAAAATTTGGCTTTCAAAGCTCTTGTGGTGTCTGCACCTGCAAACGCATCCATAAAGTCTCTTTTCATGTCCTCCCAGCTTTTGCGTTCATTCCCGTCATCCGTTTTATACTCCTGTGCCCATCTTCTAGCCGATTTTTCTACTGCTAGCTCTAAAAACGTTATTTTATGAGCACCTGTCCATCCATTGAACAAGGCAGCTCTCTCATAATCTCTTATGAAGAATTTAGCGTTAGATGACCCAGGGAAGAAGCTAGGGGGATGTACGTTGTAAGGTAAAATCCTTTCTCCTCTTGGTCTACTATTTTTCGTCAGCCGTTTGTTTGTTTATCCAAAAAAAATAAAAGAGCAGTATTTTTCTCGCATTTAGGTACTATAAATAACTTTTCAGCCGGTTTTAATTGTTTAAGGACGGCACTATAATATAAGTTACCACCAAAAGAACCACTACGTATAAAAAATATTTTTGTAATACGTTCAACAAATTTAAAATTCTAATATTTTTATTTTCATTAAAAAATAACCTTAGAATAACTAAAAAAAAATTCTCTTCCATATGGAAGACCATGCAGTGTTACTTATTATTACACTGCTTATTTCGTATACCCCATCTTTTAATAAAAACTTAATTTTCAATATATTGTCTCCATATGTTCCAAATAAAATGCTTAAAATGTTAATATCATTCCTAGAAATTATAGGTCATGTTTTTTACAATACAAGTGGGTATCATATTCGACCTAGTACCTCTCAGGTTTAGTGACCTACTTATAGGAATTTATAACTCAGCATTTTTTCTGTTTAATATTATTAACTTTACTATAAGTTTAAATTATGTGAAATTGTGTAAAGGTAATTTTCACAATTCTTGACAACAATGTTAAAAATTAAAGGCTTTGGTACAGGGGTTGTAATATGAAGATTACAACCCGGGACCGAAAAACTGCTTCTCCACCATGTTACGAGAAGAGGGGTTTTGGGGGTTCTACCCCAATCTCGGTTTAGAGTGGGCCCTAAGGCCACACTCTAGTAGAGGGATATAGAAACAAGCAGGTTAATTCAAATTACTTATTAAGTTTATTACAAATTAACTATGTACTAAGGATTATAAAAGGTACTTACATCTTAGAAAAGGGGAGCACTGTTCACTTTAACGGGACACACCCAAGTGCCGAAACAATTCTTTTGTGATGGCTTAGCCAACTCATAAAGTGTTTTTGCTGAGTACCCTTTAATTGTCAAAACTATTGCTTAATTTTGTAGGTCGACCGACACCTAGTTACTTTGGGTTGCTCCATAGTAACAGCGATAATAGCCAACCCAGAAATTAGCAAAGTCATACAATCAAAGGGTATATTCTTATTCGTGGCAATATTTATTAGTAATTATACGAATATATTTATATATCTGAGAATATGCCTGCCAACGCCCCACAGTGCCACCAGTTTAAAAAGAAAATAGAAAAAATTATTATTATTAGAAAAAGAAAATAATAAATACGAGACCCTAAATGACTCAACTTCCTAGCAGTTATGGAGAGTTTATACAGCTTCTTTAGTCCAACTTCTTTCCCCTTTACCTCATAGTCTTTATCTCCGAGTTCACCTAATTGAAAATTATGGTTTATACAACTCTAGCTCTTACCTCTAGTTTCGAACAAGATATATAACCTTTCTGGTAATATGTTTTTACTCCTCACATAATTTGTTGTTTAAAATTGACCTATAATCACTATTTCACTTATTTTTATTTCAAAAACTTATAACAGAATTAAGCAGTTTGTTTATTTTGACATTTTTAAGGTTAGGATACATGGCCAACTTTATGCAGGCCTGCACATTTTACACCTTCATCTACCTCGCGGTTCTTTTTAGATTATTTGCATATTGTTTAATATCCGTCAGACGTCAGAAAACTATTGTCTAAAACGTCAAAAAAAATACTGCGAGGTAAATGGAGGTCAAGGTGTAAAGTGCGGCGGCATGTAATAACGTTGGTCCCGTTAGAATAACATATTTTATTAGCCCAGGTAGTTCAAATGTTAAATACGTAGTTTAAATGTTGATTGCGTAGTTCAAATGTTACTGCAAAGAAATCTTACCTTTTAGTCTGTAACCTAACCATAAAAGATAAAATAGTTGAGATAAAGACTATGAGAGACGGAGGTAAAGATTTTCTGTTTGAACGCTCAATGATATTTACACATATTTATCTTAGAAGACTATGAGGTAAAGGGAAAAGAAGTTGTGTAAACCGTGCATTTAATCATATTTTTAAAAGGATAGTCTAGTCTAGTAGGTAGATACTTTATTTTAATTTTAAAATATTTACAAAATATTTGATTTTTAATAACAATTATCAATTATTAGGAATAACCTTATAAGGATTTAAGATTCCTTTAGGATCCATCAGTTCTTTTAGATTTTTCATTAATGTTATTGCACCATCACTTTTTGAATAGTGCAAATAGTTGACCTTTCTAAATCCAATTCCATGTTCGGCACTTATACTTCCATTTAATTTGGACGTGTATTCATAGACAAACGGTTCAATTAATTTTAAAACATCAGTGCTAAATTCCTTTACAGAAACATTGAGGTGAACATTTCCATCCCCTAAAAAAATTAATAATATAAATTAATATTTAATGATTTCTGTGGCGAATTTTTAATATAAACTGCTCCAAGAAAGTTATGGATATTAAATTTAATAATGTTAACAAGAATATCTATCCCTTAAAATAACAAATAAAGAAAAAAAATCTTCCCATTATTAAATAAAAAAATATTTCCCATTTAAACGGACAATATGTATAAGCGCGACTTTTTACTACAATTTAACTCTTTAGTAAAACTTATAACATTGAAAAGGCTTATATTAGACCAAATATAAAAAGATAATGTCGATGAGCTCAGCTGGGTGAAAGGACATGAGATGAGAACAATTTCGGAAATCAGAAAGCAGACTAACTAGCAAGGGAAGGGACTGCCGCTACCTCTTAGCGAAATTAAAAATCAGATTCGCAAAACTACTGAATGTAAACACGATCAGTATTGGGAGTCAAACACAAGCTGTCAACATACCAAGGACTTCATATCGAAACCTTGTGCGAAAACATCAAGATTCTGTCTGCAACTGACCTAACAAGCTGAGAGCACTGCTTGGCTTATTAACGGGTCACTGTGCCCTGTGGTCTAAATAAGCACCTATACCGAATAGAAATAAAGGACGATCCAATATGTTGTAAATGCCAACTTGAAGAAGAGACCATTCAACACGTTCTGTGTGAATGTCCCACCCTTGCCAACCTCAGATTATCCATGTTTGGGGACCCCTGGCTAAGCATGGCCGACATAAGTGAGGCCCCACTTAACGTACTTCTTCAGTTCGTCCTCAAGGTAGACGGGTTGAAGTAAGGGTTTTGGGGGCCCCTTTAACTTATGCGGAGGCGGTACAATGGGTCCAATTAAGAGGCCTAAGTGCTTATCGATCTTGTGTTGACCTCCTTTTTAATCCAGATCCAGAACTCTTTAGTAATTAACGCAAATTCCTAAAAAAGCTCGTTTTAACCACCCAAACACCCTGAGCTCATATCCGTCTTTTTTCTTTTAATACCCACCAACAAGTTCTTTTACTTATTATACTCTTCGCAGACAAAGTCTAAGAGAATATTAAAAAATTAATTCAGCAAAAAATCAGCCATCAAACATTTTAATTAACCGTCTGCCTTCTCAAGCTTAGATAGATTTAAACTTAATTATTATGAAATGAAATGGTCCTAAGCACCCTCCTAGCTAATATTAAAATAATTCCAAAAATATTTAAAAATAATAAATATTGCACAAAAAGAACATTAATAACCTAAGCATATTCAAAATGTTAATGTATTGCTAAAAAAGTAACGAACATGCGATTAAATAAATTTAGCCAAATGAATTGGGCATATTAAGATTAAAAATAAAAGCATTTTACGTTTTGCAAAAATAAATAGTTTCATGCAAAGAAAATGTAAAAAATATGTGTTCTTATACGCTCTTTTCTCCGAAATTCAAGCGGAAAATTTCAACAACTTCATAAATTTTACGTTATTTTATTTTGATTGGATGAGGTAGGTACTCAATATTTGGATCAAAAACTTGTAAAATCACATAACCCACTTAACCAGTTAACATTCAAAAGAAATATCGTTGATTTTGCCTATTTGCCATAGTGTCACCAGTGTTACAAATTTTTCTCAGATAGAGACGGTCTAATTTGATTACTGAACTTTGTTTTTTTCATTTTCACCATACATTTTTTTATTAAAGCTGGTAATGACAAAATTAACGCTCATCTAAAAACATAATAAAACCATCCAAGTTTTTAATTTTTTATATCAAAAGAAATAACTGAGATATTAATTTCAAATTTATGTTAATTAGTGTAGCGATATGAATCAAAAATTCTCAATTTTAAATTTTTGTTGGACAACACTTTCACACCACCCTATTTTTAAAATATATTTAATTTGCATTCAGAATCTCATTTTGGAACTTTTTTCAGTGGGGGGAAGACCCCTTTTCAGCCCCCACAAAATTACAATTTGGTGATTTTGAAAACTAATTTTAAGACTCATTAAAAAAGATATTTTATTTTTTTCTTCTGGTATCAAGTTTCCTAAAGTACCCTCTTTTTAATGATGTATTACTTAATAGTTTTGAACAATACTCTGGGTTAATATGACAAGAAGTAGTAAAAAACACAGAAAAAAAATTGTATAAAATCAAATATCTCAAAATTTTTTCAGAGAAATAATAAATATTTATATATTAAAGTATTCGTACGAACCTCCTGCTTAAAATGAGTATTCTAAACCCATGGGTCATAGATCTACCCGTGGAGTAAATGGACTTTGAGTCAGGCGCTGCAACGCGATAAACGAGTAGCGAGCGCGCTTTGGTCGAAGTTTTATGCGATTTTGCAGTTATCCGTGTCCTGTTATCTTTCCAATCCTGCTGGACAACAACTTCGCACTACCTCATTATTAAAATATATTACATTTGCATTCAGAATCTCATTTTGGAACTTTTTTCAGTGGGAGGAAGACCTCTTTTCAGCCCCCCAAAAAAAAAATTTATTTTTTTTTCCAAAACTAATTTGCAAGCCCCTTAGAAAATATATTTAATTTTTTTTTTCTTGCAATTACATACCTTATAGGGTCCTCTATCTTATAATATATCAATTATAAAGTTTGAACAATACACAAAGTCACTATGACAAGAAGTAGAAAAAAACCCAGCAAAAAAGATGTTTTAAATCGAAATATCTTGAAATTTGATTTAAATTTTTTGACATTTTTTGCATAAAAGTGTTCCTTCAGACCTTCTGCTTAAAATAGGTAGTTTAAACACAAGGGTCATAGATCTACCCATTGAGTAAATGGGCTTTGAGTCGTGCGCTACAACGCAATAATAGATTAAAAAAATACAAATTATTAGTTCTTCTTTTTAATGCAAAGCCCATTTACTCAATGGGTAGATCTATGACCCTTGTGTTTAAACTACCTATTTTAAGCAGAAGGTCTGAAGGAACACTTTTATGCAAAAAATGTTAAAAAATTTAAATCAAATTTCAAGATATTTCGATTTAAAACATCTTTTTTGCTGGGTTTTTTTCTACTTCTTGTCATAGTGACTTTGTGTATTGTTCAAACTTTATAATTGATATATTATAAGAAAGAGGACCCTATAAGGTATGTAATTGCAAGAAAAAAAAAAGTAAATATATTTTCTAAAGGGCTTGCAAATTAGTTTTGGAAAAAAAAATTGATTTTTTTTTTGGGGGGCTGAAAAGAGGTCTTCCCCCCACTGAAAAAAGTTCCAAAATGAGATTCTGAATGCAAATGTAATATATTTTAATAATGAGGTGGTGCGAAGTTGTTGTCCAGCAGGATTGGAAAGATAACAGGACACGGATAACTGCGAAATCGCATAAAACTTCGACCAAAGCGCGCTCGCTACTCGTTTATCGCGTTGCAGCGCCTGACTCAAAGTCCATTTACTCCACGGGTAGATCTATGACCCATGGGTTTAGAATACTCATTTTAAGCAGGAGGTTCGTACGAATACTTTAATATATAAATATTTATTATTTCTCTGAAAAAATTTTGAGATATTTGATTTTATACAATTTTTTTTCGGTGTTTTTTACTACTTCTTGTCATATTAACCCAGAGTATTGTTCAAAACTATTAAGTAATACATCATTAAAAAGAGGGTACTTTAGGAAACTTGATACCAGAAGAAAAAAATAAAATATATTTTTTAATGAGTCTGAAAATTAGTTTTCAAAATCACCAAATTGTAATTTTGTGGGGGCTGAAAAGGGGTCTTCCCCCCACTGAAAAAAGTTCCAAAATGGGATTCTAAATGCAAATCAAATATATTTTAAAAATAGGGTGGTGTGAAAGTGTTGTCCAACAAAAATTTAAAATTGAGAATTTTTGATTCATATCGCTGCACTACTAACTAAGGGGGCAAAATCGGAAAAATGTTTATGTAAACTTTTATTCTTAAAATGGGACCAGAAGTTACCTTTTAAATTTTTTCCAAACATCAGGAAACCTGTATACCCACTAAAATCTTTTTGTTACTTCGTGAGCACAAATTTTGGGCCGTAACAACTTTTAGGATTTTCCAATTTTAAACTATAATACTGTCATATGCAGTTGTGGTTTTAAAAACAGTCGAACAAGATTATTGATGTTGGAAATCTTGGATAAAAATTTAATCCCAGCTTCAACCTTTTTTTAAAGCAAAAGTTAAAATGTAAAGAAAGTCTCAACCTTTTTTTTATTTTAACTTTCGACTTATTAGGCTCAGTGAAATCACTAAAGTTTTGATGTAGGTTTAATTTTTACTAATTTATCGATACCGATTATTAAAAATGATTTAAAGTTTAAAGTTTGACGCACACAGTAGTGCTCCCATTTTTACGACTGCAATAGTCCAATAGGGAAAT